>CM046870.1:25946305-26533805 GCA_025617745.1 Heliocidaris erythrogramma
GCCCACGATGCAAGACATGCTCCGTCTTTCTACAGAACGTAACATCAGTGGCCCCAAGGGCAATTTCACCATCCATGATAATTTCACCTGCACGACGGAGAATGTAATCTACGTGATTTGTTGCAAGGCCTGCAATCTACTGTACGTGGGCGAAACCAAGCGGCGTCTAGCGGACCGGGTTACTGAACATCTACGTTCCATACGTCTGAACACAAGTGGCTTGCCTGTTGCACGCCATTTCAACTCCCCGGCCACTCGGTTGAAGACTTCAAAGTGATCGGCGCCATCAAGTGCAATGGCGATGATCTATCCAGGAAGAGAAGGGAGGAAAGACTGATTTTCCACCTGGGAACCCTTCATCCTCGTGGGATGAATGTAACATTTCGATCATTTCGTACGAATTGAATGTTTTCTTTTTGTCCTTTCCACCTTTCTCTTCCATTCTTCGTTCTGCTTTTCTTCTACTTTTTTTTTTCCTCTCTCTCCCTCTCTTCCTTTTGCTCTTTACTCTCTTTCTTCACTACTTCCTCCTTTTCCCCCTTTTCTTCTTTTTTTTCTTTCCGTTGTGCTTCATCTTCCTCTCTTTATTTTCTTTGTTCCTCTCCCTCTCTCTCTCTCTCCCTCTTCCCCCCCCCCCTTTTTTTTTCCTCTCTTCTTTTCCCTTCCCCCTCTCTCTCCCCCCTTCCACCACCCCTTTCTCTCTTTCTTTTTCCCTTGTTTCTTTATGACTTTTTACTCCGACATCCCCTCTCCCTTTCCTTCCTTCTCGCTTTTGTGTTTTCTCTTGTTTCCCTTCTTTCTTTGTGACGTGTTTCTCTCTCTCTCTCTCTCTCTCTCTCTCCTCTTAACTTTCTTTACCATGGTTGCGCGAGTTTCCATGGAGCTTTGTCCCTTTTAGCGCTTCTCCTTTTTTGTTTTCTTTTTCTCTTCTTTTATGACGTTTTATTACGCCTCTATCTCTATTTCTTTCTCTCTCTCTCTCTCCTCTTTAACTTCTTTTACCATGGTTGCGCGAGTTTCCATGGAGCTTTCTCCCTTTCTGCGCTTCTGCTCTATTACGCCTCTATATCTTTCTCTTTCTCTCTCTCTCTCCCTCTCCTCTCCTTCCTGATCTCTACCATGGTTGCGCTGGTATCCATGGAGCTTTTGCGTTGTTTTTTTTTTTTTTTTTTTTTTTTTGCGCTTCACGCTCTTTTGTGTACCTATCTAATAAATTTTCATCATTTCCTGATGAAGGCCTATGGCCGAAAATTCGAATTTTTTCATCGTATACGGACTTTTCATTCCTATTTTGTCTATAACTTTGCAAGTCCGAAGCAGAACTATATATTTTTTATATAATATTTATATATAATATATATATATATATATATATATAATATATCAGCCTTTAGTTATCAAATTGGCACCAATTATTCTTTAATTACAAAAATCAATCATACATACAATGTAATGTAGTTTAAGACAGATCAAATGTATATGAAATGAATGGATGTGAGTTTAAAAAGATTACGACACGGAACATAGAAATGGCCAATTTTACGCTTAAGTAGTGATAATAAATTCCACACTGCGTTGCCAATTTAAGGACTTATTTTAAGGCTTATTATCAGTTATGTCGTCTTATTCATAGACAGCACGATGTACTGAAACAGAAGTGGACTCTAAAATTTTCAGTGATTTTTTGCTCTTTCTGCAAGTAATTCATAACATTCTGGATCAAAAGATAATGCAAGCCCACGTCTCTAAAGCGGACATCTATGAGAGATGTTAGGCCTATATAAGGGAATCTATGAGGGCCTTTTCGGACGTTTGAAGACCTTGGGGGAGGGGGTATGATGCCGCCCCAAAGGCTACAGCCGACGAGACGGACAGCATACTAACCCACGAGAATGATAATCCTCGAGACCGACACAGTCTGTATTTATAACTTTTCCAATAAATTTCTTTGGTGTTTTCCTTCCTTATTCTTCTTCTCTCCATTCTTTTCTTACCGTATTATTTTTTTTCTTCTATATTTTCTTATATATATTTCTATATTTTTTCTATGACTATCCTCTTCTAGCTCTTTCCATTTTCTCAAGTTTTTCCCCATTCTTTACTCTTTTCTGTTTCGGTATCTCCTCACTCATTTATTTACTTTTCCTTTGTCGAATGAATAGATGGACGGATAAATAAGAGTTCATTCATAAATTACAACTTTTCACGTATAAGTGGCCATCTTGTGAGTGCTTTATACAGGAAAGCTCGTAAATCTGTTCTCAGCATGGCGAGGGGGGGGGGGGGGGGGGTGATAGAACCAAAAGTATTATATTTATTTTTTTCGCCGGTTTTCGCCCCAAAAATGTTCATAATATTTATACAGTTTTTTTGTTACACACATTTATCTGAAATATAGTCTGATAGTATAAATGATCTGTAAAAGGAATTGACCAATATGACTTTATTCCGAAGTTTTGATGCATAATAAAGATATTTTTATGTAATATGTATATGGATTAAACCGATTAAAGCTCAGTTTCCTTACATACACAATCAGTAACCGGAGTGAACTGGGACAAAGTGGAGCCACCTCAGAGGCAACATGCGATCCCATCACGGAGCTACACGGTGGCACTGCGGTTGCTGTCGGAGGCTCCGTATCGATTCCGCAGCTTTCCGGGGATGCTCCGTGGCTTTCCCCCAAATTCGGCGTTACTGCCGTGTTAATCTGCGTTGGCCCCGTCTCCTCAACGCGTTGAGAGCGTAATCACACCGCGTTAAAGGCCCACTAAAGAGTCCAACAGTCAACGCGACCGTTAGCCTTCTTGTCATTTTAGGGGGTTCATGACTGTTCCTATGAATTTCCCTATGGATTTCTTATTTTTTTCTTTCATCTTCACTTCTTTCTTTCCTTATGTATTTTCTATGTACTACATAGGCCTAATAGGCCTATTTCTATTTCTGTCAGGTTTTTTTTATCCTTAATAACACGATCAAAACTACTTTCGAAAAATAAACTCAATGACAATTTCAAAGGCCTATTGTTCTGCCAATAGAAATGAGGTCCGGATTACGTAATAGGCGATTGTAATGTTCGCACATTTCTAAAGGTGATAGACAGGGCTAGTTGATTTTTCGAAAGTACTTTTTATCGTGTTTTATTTGTTTCTTTGTTTTACCCTTCTTTCAATTCTTTCAATTTCTATGTGTTTCCTTTTCTATCCTCTTCTCTTTAAGGGATACGCCACCAGGCGGCCGTGGGGATAGTCAGGATTGCGAAAGCCTTATTCACTCGTACACAAAGTTTGTGCGTCGAACGCGTCCGTCGGACTGCTGGGATAATATTTCGGACTGCACGAAGCCGACCGAATCTCGCACGAGAGCTCGAGCTCAGGCGGAGCGTGCATGTTGCGCGGCGACCAGTCTGTCCGAGGTTTACTCCCTGCGGGGCAACGGCATGAATCGGGTAACGATCACGGTGCCCTCTCGCGGCATAAAAACGCCCACAATCTGCGGTTGAGTATCCCTTTAATATATTTCGTGATGTATTCCTCTCAGTTTCCTTCTTCCATCTTCTTTTTTTTCCTTTTATCTGTTTTATGCATTTCGTTTTTCTTATGTTTTGTTCCTTGTTCCTTGTTTTGTCGGTCTCATGGACTGTCGGTCATCTGGAGCGTCTGCCGTAGGCTTATGTGGATCTATTCTCGGATTACCTCGATGGCCCCAATCTTTTTATCGCGTATGTTACAGGTTGTATGCCAATTAAAATTCAGATTTTCTATCCAATTACCAAGCAGACAGACTGTCACAGAAAAACCTCTGCAGGATGTGGGATTCCGACTCTGGTCGTGAACCGTACGATGACTGTTATGATGATTACGATGACGAATACGATGAGGAAGCAGACCAAAAAAATCGTGAAAACTTTGAGGTAAGAGCATGAAGAACCGAACAGTGATTTCACGTTATGGTGTTGGTGTTTGGTTTGGTGTTTAGAGCAAAATTTTTCCTAAATTCAAGCTCCAGCACCGCTGTTCAGATTTAACTCTTTATATGCCACTCAGATAATATCCTTGTGCCACCTTTTTTTTTCAAGCGGTAGTTTTACCAACATCTCCTAGTATATTTTACAACTTCCGGTAAAATGATTACAACATAGGCCTACAGGTGATGAAGGGATTATCATTAAGCCAATTATGATCCCGAAGTGGGTTATTTTTCATTTTTCATTTATTTTCATATTTCTCATGTTACATTTACATTTCAAAAATAAATACATACATAAATAACATAAAGGTAAATGGTCAAAAATATGATGGAAAGCAAGCTTGTAAAGCTGTAGGCCTCGGTGAAATCATTTGTGGTAATGAATGGAGGACGGATATGAATGAATACGACCAATCAAAATACATCCGAAAAATAAAAAAAAGGAAAGAAAAAAGATAACATGCAGTGGTGTATTTTATTTCCTTTTCTTACAATGCAGACAAATGTACTTAAATTATTGTACAATTATGGGTGTTCAGCTGGTAAACAAGCATTACGGATAATAAAAAATGACTTGATCTGCATATACATATACATATAAATATAAATAACGGAATGAAACCAAGCGCATTGTCCGTCGAACTCTCGGATATAAAAAAGTAAGGACGATTTATAATTTTTAGACGCATTTCCCAGAGCATGACAGCCAAACCCAGTACGCTTGGGCGTAAAAGTTATACATTTGACATCAATATATGTTTTAAACAGCAGTTCCTTCAGTTTATGTTTGAAAGAATATAAAGAGGGACTTTCGATTAACTCTAACGGGCGGGCATTCCAGTAACTGGGTCCTGTAAACATAATTGTTTTGGGGCAAAAATAGTTCGGGTACGTGGATGATATACATTGCTCTGACGTGCAGGATAAGCATGTAGGGATCAATTTTTCGAAACATTTGTAAAAATATTTAAAGGACAATTAACCCCACGTGATATTCTAGATGCACCTATTGTCTGCTACGTCTTTCCATGGAGGCTGCCATTTTGTGCATGACACGGATCATTAGGTACCATATGCATTGATAATAGCCTACCTTTACAACAGATACGTCGCTTTGTTCTGATTGTATTACGATTGTTATTGGCCATGGGCCTAGATAATTGACGACCCATGAGTTCTAATAGCCATCCTGTAAAGCAGATTCCTCGCTTTGTTTTGGTATTGTTACGATTGTCTCCGTCCTTGACGTCAATTCTCCGTCCTTGACGTATATTTTTTATGAAGTATATTTTTTATGAACAAATTAAGACCTTTTAAAAAATATATAAAACTAAACTTACATTTCAGAATATGTGACTTTATCTAATATATATTTGTCCTCTAAAAATCAATTACAAGTTAACGATGAAGGAAATTTTACTTGGGATGAAAAATATGTTCGTGTACACATAAAGTAATGGCAGCCCCCTTATTATTGCTAGCAGACGATAACTTGGCTGGAAAATAGTGATTTATATCTATATCCTGTGTTTTTACATGAAATTGCATGTATCAAATAAGAGGCATATACTACACCATTCAAAATAAGCTAATTCATACGCTGAGGTTAATTTCCCTTTAACAGATAAATAAATTAGCAGATAAATAAATTATACATGAAAATACATTGTAAACGTTGTAATAGAATAGGTCTGATACTTTTAGGATCTTGTTTGCATGGAACAGGTCGTGTGTGACAAGTATCCTACGTGATTAACATTTCTAGTAGCACGTTTTTGAATGCGAGAATGTATATTTACCAATTTTCCACAAGCGTTACCCTAGGCGAGAATTCCATTGCTGAGGTATGGAGTCATTAAAGTATAATAAACTGATAATAAAATTTTACTGGGAAAGAAGTGTTTAAGTCTATTAAGTATTCCGGTATTTCTTGAAAGGACCTTACTCAGATAACTAATGTGGATTTCCAAGATAAATCACTATCAATATAAATTCCCAGAAATTTAGTGCAGTCGACTTGTTTTAGTTCATTATTATTAAAATTGACATGATTAGGAACTATATTGAATGAATTAATAAATAGCATAATAAGAGTTTTATCTATATTTAGTGATAACTTTTTGCATAAATCCAGAACTGAACACAGGTTCTTTAGTTATAGTGTCAACTAGAGTTTAAGAGTCTCGATATGTAAAGAATAATAGTATCATCCGCAAAACAAATGAATGAAAGTAACTGTGAAGAATTTCTGAGATCATTAATATATAAAATAAACAATAGCGGGCCAAGTAGGGAACCTTGGGGACGCCACATGTAACCAATTTCAAGTGAGAATCATGACCGTTGACACTGACAAACTGTTTTCTATTAGATAGTCTATGAACCAATCTAGAGGCACTCCACGTACACCATAGTGACTAACTTGCAGGCCCTAAATTAAAATATCGTGGTTAATCGTGTCAAAGGCTTTTGAAATGTCTAGAAAAACCCCAATAGTGTGCGAAACGTTATCAATTTCGTGGGCTATTTTTTTCTATGAAAGCCAATAAAGCATGAGTTGTACTGTGATTCTTCGAAAACCAAACTCAGCGTCAAATAGAATTTTGTTATTGACAAAAAAATTGACTGTTCGGGAATATTGAAATGGATGTTAAAAGTGAATCGGACGGTAATTGGTAAATGTGGGCGCGCGCAAAATTTGAAAATTGTCAAAATGGTATAAAATCAATTTTTGGCATGTTGCAGGCCATTTTTAAGCATTTGATAATTTTTCCGCGCGCATCAATGACTTTTATGACCGTTCCACAGCCCACCTCCATAGTTGTACTTGTTCATCTCTAGTTTAATTTGTGTTTAATACTGTAGGAAGACTAAACATTCCAGTTTTTAAGTTGTCGATTCTGTTCTTACCTTATACCAATTAACTATCGACACATTGGTACAATAGGCTACAGTCCTAGAGGCCGATGGCCTATATCGACTTTCGAGCATACAAATCAAACAGGCCGTTCTCTCTCTCTCTCTGCACGTGGTAGTATACTGTTAATACATGGTTGGAAGTGCGTTGGTGCGATCTGGCAACACGAAGGTTTTTATCGTGGTGTACTATACGCACGAGGCGCAAGCCGAGTGTGTTTGACACCACAGAGAGAGAGAGAGACAGAGAACGGCCTGTTTGATTTGTATGCTCGAAAGTCGATATAGGCCATCGGCCTCTAGGACTGTAGCCTATTGTTGATTTGTTGTTTTTGTTGACATTGTTTTTGTTGACATTAGCACGACGATCGATATCGCGATATTGATAGCGTGTACCGTATAGCGTGCAAAAACATATAGCAAAATCGAGTCGTATTGTCATGTTTACAGGTTTACAGGTGTGCAATAGACCCCTTTTTCCGTATGTTATCACTTTTTTTGCACAGTCACGTGGTGTTATTTGACCAATCAGGATGGCTACATTCTTGAACCCGTTTTATAACATTTTATTAACAGATACATTTTATCATAGGCTTGATTAGCGTAGGGACTAACACATTCAAAATGACGTTTCGTGTGCAGCAGGTTATTAATACCAATCCTTCGGACTTCCGAAACCTTGCCCAAGGCCCTAATACCCCCGTTTCAAGAAGTTGCGTCTGTGCCTATATTGACAGCGTCTGGCCCTGCAATATGCAAGTATTCCTAAATGTCCTTGATTGGCTCACTATAATTGACTCCCTGTGTGTAGCCTATAACCCGTTGAAAACTAGGAATCATTCCACTGTACAAATGATTTCATTCATTACAAAGAAATTCATGCAATAGTCTATGTATATTACATATTTCACGCCAGTGTATACGGTCGACGCCGATTTAGTGTCATAAAATTCGAATCTTGCGCTAAGCCGTTACGTTGCACCTCCCCGTCAAAGACTTGCGTCTTTGTCTAGAGACTGCGTCCGGACCTTCTTGAACGGCGCAATGGAATTGACACCTCGTGTGAAACGGGCATAATAACCTCGTACGTCATTTATATCGAATATTTTCCTGGTTCAGGTATTTCACATACATGTACACTTGTTTATCTCATTTTGTCTTTTTTTTTTCTTGCGATAGGCTGCGCAAACGGACTTACTGAAAGGAGTACACGATAAAGCAGGTTGCAGGACAACTAGAAACATGCACCCATTGTACAACAACAACCTCTTCAGTGACATAACTTTGAAAGTAGGCGAGCGCATTTTCTACGCACACCGTTTAATTCTTAGTGCCTGGAGTGACGTCTTTAAGACGATGCTGTGTAATCCTACGTGGCAAGCCCAAAACGCATCATCGACGACACACCAGGACCTCGTCGAGGAGGAGCATTGTGAAAAGGTATTTGATGATTTCCTCAAGTTCCTTTATACATCAGGAGTCAGCTTGTCTGGAGATAATGTGTTGTCATTGATTCGATTGGCAGATAAATACCTTGTACCGGAGCTGCGGACATTATGCGAAAGGTTTATCTCAGAGAATCGCAGCAATGTCAAGGTGACAATACCTCTTCTTCGGTCTGCGTCCGAACTTGCAATGCCAGAAATGGCAGAACTTTGCTCTCGAAATCTCGCAAGTCATTTCAATTTGTTGACCAATGAAATTATTACCCGCATTGACGAGGACACCATGGTATCTCTCTTGGACAGCAAGCATGAACTGATAGTGGATGATGAATACTCTGTTTTCGAAACGATTGAACCGTGGTTGGAAAATTGTCAGGACAATAATATCTTCATGAAAGTTATCTCGCTAATCCGATTTCCTTACATGAGCGCATCCCAACTAAAGCAAGCAACCGATACTAAGGTTTTTAGCAGGGTGGAGGCCTTGTCGCCTGACTTCTGTCTCACTATCTGGCAACTACAGTCATTGTACAACGAGAGAAACCTAGAGGACCTGCCAGAAGACTTTCCTCGGCCGAGGTTGTACCTCAATAATAACAAAACAGTTTGGATGCTATGCAATAGTATCTCTGGCATGGAAGAAAAAATATTTGTCAATATCATCCCGTTCATGGGAAAACGCATCAATGCCAAAGTGATTTTCGTGCAAGAGGCAGCGTGCCAACTTGAAGCGAAAAGCATATCTAACTCTGCGAACACTCTTCTTGTGATCTCGTTAGAGCGTACCTGTAAGGTGAAAATTGGGGTTGAAGTTACATGTACTGGAGGAGTGAGGCAGTATTTCACGGAAGCAGACCAGATACATCATCAGTCATTTTCTGAATCGTTCGTGTTCGATGTCACCACCTTTCTGAAGGCTTCTACTAGTAGTCAGAAAATACAGATCCGACTATCAGCAATTATGGAAGAAGAAGTAGAAAAAGAATGTCGACAGGAATAGCACCTCGTTTGATGCATAATCATCCCAGGGGGCGTTTCATGAAAGGACTTGTCAGATATTTTATCCGACAAATGTGCTCTCAGCCAATCAGATGCAAGGATTTCAGTAGCTTATAACAGTTGTCGGATGAAATATCCGACAACTTCCTTTCATGAAACGCTCCCGAGGATAGCTAGAGCCCGGCTCACACGAGGCGTCATTTGCTGGCGTTCGGACCGTGTCAGCGAAATGTACGGTATCATGAAATAATATCGTTTGAAACGTGATTCCAAAATGAACTGTGCTAACAATATGTGTTATACCTGGCGCATGTGTTAATTACCCTTACATGCTCAATTAGCGCAGGCACTGACGCAATCGAAATGACGCCTCGTGCGAGCCGGACTTTAAAGGAGCCGGTGAAAGTGATTTTCGCTTCAAGGTTCAAGATTAGTTAGAAAAACGTGGCAGTATAATATTTGAATGGCATGCAAGGATAGAGTGAACAATAATGGAGGTAGTCCATATTAAAATCCATGAATATCCATGAATATAAATAAATATATATATTTATCTATATATATATATATATATATATATATATATATATCAGGAAAAGGTGGATAAACCCTTATTTATCAGCTACTGCCAGTTTCATACCGAAGCAATCATCAGGCTGATGAGTTTCATTCGTTGAAGAAAATATCATTAATAATCCGAAAGACGCAAAATAAACAGTTACTAAAGAAAATCTACGTTTATAATCGATTGCAGAGTTTAAGAAATAGTAGCTAACTTCAGTTGACAAAAGCAAAGGAACAATGAATCGATTAACTACGAAAAAATTACGAAAAATTATTAAGTTATTAAATGAGGAAACAGTGCAATGCGTGTGTGGAAAAACACTAGACTTATATTTATCTCTTCGGGCGGTTGAGAAAGAGCTTTAACTTGAACTTATTTCTGTGTCTACATGTAGACACAAGCTCTGTTCTGTTGTTGAGTGATGTTTCTGGGTCCGCACACGCAATGCACAGTTTCTCAGCAAGGCATAGATGACACTTTTTAGTTGAGTTGCTGTAAGGCCGGGCGTGTTGGACAACGCTCCAATCGATGTCAAAGTTCGTCTTGGTGTCATTGAGTTGCCATACGTACTTAGACAGTTTGGTTGCATTGGCATTGGACCTGTGAGGTAGTGAGTGCTTGTGGTTTGTGTATCTGGTTTTGAACGTGCCTTCGGTGAGGCCAATGTATTCCATCTGCTTATCAGTTGTAGAAACGGTTGCTTTGTAAATGATTGATGTACTCAGGCATTTACCGTTGAGGGGGCATTCAGGTTTACGGCGGCAGTTGCATTCTTTATTGGGTGTTTCAGATGGGGGTGTCAGGATCTTCTTGTTGTGCTGAGAGATGATGGAGCGCATGTTCGGCATACAGGAGTAACTTAGCTTGATGGTGTTTCTGTTAAATATATTGTGAAGTGGTGATCGCTTGTGGAAGTGCTTGTTGAGCAACTGGAGGAAAGTTCGGCCGATGTTAGTGGTGGTGTTTTTGCTGAATGGGGGGTTGAACCAAATTATGTTCCTTTGGCGTCTTCGTTTGGGCTCTTGGGGTGTTTCGGTGTAAGAGAAGGTGGGTGTGTGGCCGCTGGCTCTGAGTGCGTCTTCATAATCTGGATAGGCAGTTTCAAATGTTGGTTTGGAATTGGACAGGTCATTGATTCGTCTGTTGATGGCAGAAGGTTGGAACTGTAGTTGATGTACATGGGGGAATCATTAGGCTTCCTGTACGGTCTGAAAGATCCATCTATGAGTGATAGCAGTGGCGGATCCAGGGGGGGGGGCACAGCCGGCCCGTCCCCCCCCCCCCCCTTTTGGAAGCTAAATATGAATTTTGACCAGAGACGATCCTCCATTTTCTCGATTGTGCCCCCCTTTTAGACTTTTTTTTGGTGTTTTTTTTTGCTTGTCAGGGAATCATGGAGGGAAACTGGGCCCCCATAACCCCTTACTGAGCGATTTTTGAAGGTTTGGCGAAATCTTTTTTGGGGTCCCTACTATATGCGTTGTGTAAAAAAATACATGTATCTTAATACAATGAGAGTGTTTAGTATGCTAAAAACTCATATTCTGGATAATAAAAAATTCTGGATTACTAAAAAAAATTAAAGACTTTTTCATAAAAGGAAGTGTATATTTTGCTCAAACGAATTGAAGTACAAAGGCAAAATTTAGTGTGTTAAAGAATTCTTGATATGAGAGTATTCTTTCCAAGATGACCCCTATTCAAATTGGCTGTCGAAATAATATACTTCTTTTGCATTTTATATTTAAAATGGCTGCACGTGTGCTCAAGATGTGGCTATTTACGTCTTGTTTTAAAAGTATATATAAGTGACCAGGCACCACAAAACCACCAAAACGTCGCGCTGTGTGATTTTCAGTTTAATAGAGCTCAATCAATGTATTTTTGCTTGCCATGGTCAAATTTTAGTTTGGGGTATTTCCTGAAAGTGTATACTTTTTTCTAAGTTATCTAAAAATTTCGAGGCAACAAACAATCTAAAAGTGGTATTTTTGACAGTTTTTTTATTAGACTAAGTGTGTCTTCTCTGGATGTTGTAGTATTACTTTTCTTTTTTACGACCCTGAATACTTGTCTCATTTTGATCTCCCATAACTTTTAAACAGAGTAACTTCTTGCCTTGATACTTGGGCACTATGATGAACAGGATATGACTAATTAGTATGAAAGTTTTAGGACAATCTGATAATCCCTTCATTGAAATTTTCATTGAGTTCTAATCCTCCTTTTGTCATCTTAGCACAACACCTTGCAAGTCAGGTTGCTTCAGTAGACTTAAGAGTTAAGTATGTTAAATGATTCTTGAAATAGATCCGCTCGTGTTTTTTCTTTGTTGTTGTTTTTTGTGTGTTTAAAATGGCCGTCAAATTCAAAATGTCCACCAAAACATTCCATTATATTTTTTTTCCTTTTTAGGGTGGTAGATATAAAGAACACGAGAACAGTTTGGTTTAAACGCATCAATATTGATTTAAAGGGTAAAGTTTAATATGAAGAATAATTCTGGATAGAAGTACATTTTTCCAAGATGGTCGCAGAATAACAACTGCCGAAAGTATAATTGTTTTGCGTCTGATAATTTTTCGCTTTAATGTTTCAAAATTAGCAAAGCGGAAGAATTTTACTTGCATGGTATCTTTAATACCGTATTTCAGCAGTGCCGGATCTGTTTTGCGATTTTTACCTTGGGATGGGGAAAGCCCTTCCCACACCCTCTTCTTACTCGCCGCTTGCGCCCCCCCCCCCCCGTATTTCAAATTCCTGGATCCGCCACTGATTTCAGGATTGCTGTCGATGTGTTAGGATGTAGCTATTTGCATCTAAAACGCTTGCATCGTACCGTAAAAACGTATCATTAATAATACGATGTTTAAAAAAATTAATCAGTTTGAAAATAAGTTCGAAATGACCAACTGTGTCAAAACACCTTTAGTCATTTTGCATCTGATTATTGAGCACTTTTCAAAGTAGACTTTTATATGCATGATTCTACAGAATACATTGTTTTAAATGTTTCGCTTTTTATTGCATATTAATCGGACTTATATATAACATGTATAATGTAACCCTATTCGGAGCCTAATCATTTTTTAGACTCCCCACATTTATTTTTTTTTTCTCCTGTCATATACTGATATCTCTCGAATCTTTCTCCCTTTATTTACCATACTTTATACTTGATTTGAGTTCTTGTATTGTAACCGACTCTTATATATGTTTGTGAAATCTAAATCAGTATCTCATGGTTAAGAAAAATATTGCACAAGAAGGAGCTTTTCCTTTGTATCTTCGATATGTGCTTATAATACGTACTAGAAATTAAAATAGGACTTGTACTGATAAGTACTTATATGGAGTTTTCTGCTATCAATCTATAACCAGCTTCATTTGACCATGATCATTTTTTAATTATTATAGCCTTAGTTGTTGTTAATGTTGAGTATTATGTAAATAAACTCAAATTCGAAATTGAAACACAAGCCTATCGATTCGATTATTGTAGGCGTAAAGGTACCCCCCCCCCCTCCACCCTCTCCTTTTCCTCCTATCAATGGCCCGAGAGAAAATAACTTTGAAGAAAAAAATTTGTTCGATCCCCGGCATGGCACTTAGGTCCTTGAGGAAGGCATTTTTCTATACATTGCTCTTTTATCGTACATTAAATAAATGATGTTTGCCATAATAATACTCTGTGCGTGTGTGTGTGTGTGTGTGTGTGTGCACGCGCGCGCACACATATGTGTGTTTCTTTTTTTTTAAGTGAGTGTGTGCGTGCATGTGGGTGCGTGGTGTGTGTGCGTAGAGAGAGAAAGAGATGGTAGGATGGGGGTGTGGATGTATGAGGCCGTAGGGGTGGGTGCCTGTTTGTACGTGTGTGTCTATGTGAGAAAGAGAAAGAGAGGGAGAGTGATAGAGAGATGAACTCTTTCCCCCTAATATTTTCTCTTACTGTACAGAAGAGTATATCCCGGTCTTGGCTTTAGAGGGCACAGAGGGATCGCTAAATATTGAAAAAAGGGGGGTCTTAAAGGGATACAGCACCAGGCGGTCGTGGAGAAAGTCAGGATTGCGTAAGCCCCATTCACTCGTACACAAGGTTTGTTTTTCGAGCGCACCCGTCGGACTGCACGTCGGGCGGAGCGTGCATGATGCGCGGCGACCAGTCTGTCTGAATAGACCTGTTTACTAATTTACTGCACTTTATGCATGTTTCTCTCCAGAATCCTTAGTTACCAACTATTTGGTGCACCTGCTATGCATAATGACATCTCTATAGATGGAATCCATTTTGCAAACTTTAGTTGTTGCTATGTCGGGCAAGCTCTGGCAAGCTTTTGAGTCGTCAAGAGAAATTTTTGTTCAAAAAGTATGCATAAAATTAGTAAACAGGTCTATTTTGCGCCCCGCGGGCAACGGGTAACGGTCATGGTGCCTCTCGCGGCATAAAAACGTCCACAATATGCGGTTGAGTATCCCTTTAAAGGTCAATGCAAACTTTTTAACATGTTAAGCACACAAAGCAAGTATTGGACAGTTTGATAACAAGTAGAGAATGCATCGGTTCTCACGAGGCGATATTTCGATTACGTCAGTAGCACCGTTAATTGAGCCTGTTAGAGCAATTAACCCATACGCCAGGTATAATCTTTTACACTAGAGTAGTTTACACACTGTACCTTTATTTTGACTTAAAAACTTCCTTTAACAGAATTAATATAATTATATCAATAGAAAACCTAAAACACTCTGGGCATATTTGTCAGTGCTTGGTCCCCTTTAAACCCCTTTAATATCCGAGAAAATTCATAGGCCTATTTGACAAAAAAATAACATTTTCCCCGTGTTAATCGGTGGAAAATAAAAGATAACTGTAGTGTTCTGGGGAGCGCGCATTGCATTGTGGTAAGGTCTGAAACCTAAGGGCTCAAACCTGTATAAAATGAAGATAGGTATCCCTGAAGATTATTTAAAATCGGAAACTATGACTTTATAAGGGGAGCATGTCTGCATAGAATTATCCACTACCCTTGCCCAGTTACAGAACTAATTAAATTGCTGCAAGCAAACTATTAAAATGAATAAATAGGCATACATAATATTAATTCATTCTCATTATTCCTTCGTTAAACTCTGACCGAACACCTATCAAACTCATGACACCGGTTTTCACTTCCTGTTCTTACTATGCTTCTGTATCTTTTCAGGAAACAGTCCATGTCAAAGCAGTGGAGATGAAGTCCACGCCAACTCCTAACATGCCTAAGGAGCCACCTAAGCTCGCCCCATATCTGAAGGCTTCAAAGTACTCTGATGTAACCCTCAAAATCGGCCCCTATATCTTTCACGCGCATCGTCTGGTAATGTGTTCATGGAGTCATGTCTTCAAGAAGGTTTTGGTAACACCTTGTTGTTCTAGTCTAGACAGGAACCCGCCAGATGCCTCCACGGGTCTTTTGGAACAAAAAGAGACGTCAACTTTCAGATTTTACGAAGAACTCGACTGCTGTAACGTTTTTCACGACTTACTACGGTTCATGTACACGGAATCCTTGACCATCTCCAACAACAATGTTATACCATTGTTAAAGCTAAGTATCAAGTATGAAATCGAAGAACTGAAACTTCTCTGCGACAAGTACATAAGCCAGTCAAAGAGGGATCTGAAATCATGGATTGGAACAATATTGCCACTTGCAGTTTCATCCAACCTGGAACATGCAAAGATGGCTTGCTTGAGCTTCCTTGGCAAACATTTCGAGCAAATTTCTGCTCAAGATCTACAGAGCCTAGACGGAACCTCCATTACAGTTTTATTGGGTTGTAAGTGCCCGAGTATTGTGGTTGAGGATGAGTTCGTTGTATTCCAGAAGCTCACACCTTGGCTCATTCATTGTACCAATGAAGATGATTTCATGAGGGTGATCGATTGCATTAATTTCCCTTTTATGTCTGCTCTGCAGCTGATGAAGATTGGATCAACGGATGTCATCAAGCGCGTCCTCAAAAGCAACCCGCGTTTTCTGGTCCGTACGTACGAGCAACACGCCCTCTTTCGTGAGGCATCTACTGCTGAGTTTTCCATCTCTACATCACAGCCCAGGCTGTACCTTCGGCCGCCATTCGAATCCACATATCACACAGGAAATGTAAAAACAGACAAGGAAGGATTCCATGAAATTCAAACACTTATCCATAGCAAGATATCCATAGGAAGTGTCCTACAGGAAGTCCAAATCAGCACAAGAATTAAAACCCATTATGAATATGAGCGTGGAAGTTGGTACGCAACTGCTCAAATATCTCCTGTCTATGACGAGGCTCATTTTCTAGGACATGTAAGAAACAAGAATGAGCTAGAAATAAACGTATTCAGGAAGCGCACTGATCACGATTCGATGGAGGAGAAAGAACAGATTGCAGAGGTTGCTGTCCAGATTCTAACTGAGGCTGGCATTACGGAACTTTTCGTTTTCAAAAAGCCTCTTCCTCCCCGAAATCCCAAAGACAAAAGAACCAGCCGCTTCGAATACCTCCCAAGCAGTAAAAAGCTATTCAATTTTAAGATATATTCTGCGGCTACCGACAGAGAGATGCCTTGCAAAGTGAAAGCCAGGATGGCACTTGTTGTTCACAATTACAGTGCAGGTTATTTAATTGGTGTGGCTGAAGAATGTAATTGATATTTTGCCGGACTTAGTATACATATATGTTCATGAACAACACTGCTAGATGTTGCCTTGTCAATCTACAGACAGGGGTGTGAGGTATGACCCTGTAGAGCCCAAAAATGTAAAAATCTATCACAAATGTACAAATAACCACAAATTTAACAACAATGTACCCACAGATGCCCAAATAACCACAAATGTCATTACATGAATGTCAACCGCAAATGCAAAAACTCATTGCTTGCATAATGCACCTATGTTAGATCAGTTCTTATGAGATATATGTGTGTGTGTGTGTGTATGCGTGTGTGTGAGCTTTTCCTGAACATTAAAATCCCTAAAATATTGACCCTTTACTGTCACCCTCAAATGTAAAAATGTATTAAACTAGTGTTTATCTAGTGGTTTCCCTTTTTATGATATGATTAGTTTACAGGGACGGAGGGGGTGGATTTTCAAAGTTCATATTCAGGCTAGTATGCAAGCACAGACCCTAATTTGACACTTTATCATGAAATAATTGTGTCTTGAGAGAAGCCTAAATCAGGTAGCGACTGTTGTGTCAGGAGCAGCTACAGTACTTGGCCTATATTAAAACCCATTTTAAATATGAGGGTGGAAGTTTGTATGCAAGTGCTCGAATGGCTAATATCTATGACGAGGGCCTGCTATATGAGCTAGAAATTAACATATTTAAGGGAACACGTCGTTAAATAAAGAACGAACTGATCATGATTCGATTGAGGAGACAGACCAGATTGCAGAAGTTGCAGTACTGATCCTCGATAAGGACGGCACTACGAAGCTTTTCGTTTCCAAAAAGCTTCCACCACCAAGAAATCCCCAAAGAACCGGCGTATACGGATACGACTCAAGGAAGACAAACTTATTTCACTTTAAATGCATTTTGTGGATAAAAATAGGTATCTGCATGATACACTGCTGAAAGCCAGGATAGCACTTGTCATTCACAATGGTGGTGCAGCTAGGATAATACATTTTGAGTGATGAGGGTGAAGAGTATAAGATGGGGCCTCGAATGTAATTGGCATTTTGCCGGATTCAATATAAAGACGAAGTTCATGAACAACACTGCAATTTGTTGCCTTGTCAACTCACAGAGGTATGAGTTTTGAAGCCCCCTCCGTCAAAAACAAAAACAAAACAAAACAAAAACTCGCCTCCACACACACGCACACATACTCACACACGCACACAGACACTAGACGGCAAATCTATTGTTCTCAGCAAATTTGTAAATTTCGGGCACTCTTCTTGCCCTTGAGTACTAAGTAGTCAGCAAATTAAGTTATCCTAAAAGACACCATTTTACATTTTCAAGTCTCTTTGTATTCTGAACTATCAGACCATCTAAGTCTTATATATGTAGGCCATGTCTTGTCCATCGCATTTCCTTTCAAAAGAACAAGACGTATCTGAAGAATCATGGCACATTTGATTTTTGATATTTTTAGGCATGTCATGTGGAAGCAAAAGCTTCCTACTCTTAAGTTTTCAGTGTTTTATTTTTCATTCAAAGTTTTTATCAGTCGTGTATCAATACAGTGTGTCCCAGAAAAAAAGTTAACAGTTCATAAAAAGTCTCTCCAAATAAATGTTTCAAAATATTTTAAGGGGGATTTTCATACTTGTGGACAGCTTGGGGTCTCTTCTATCAAATGACACTAAAATATGTAACAATATTCTATTATTGAGTGCGCAAAAGCTAATTTTGTGAAAGGGTGCAAAATCCAGACTTGACAAAACTTGATATTGGCTCTGGCCGGTATCAGCCAAGCTGAGAGTCATGAAAAGGCATATAAATTTCCATTTTCTGAACAATAAAAGAAAATTTATGAAATAGCAAGCTTTGTTCTCTGTATATCCTTACACTTTCCATCAACATCTTATGCTTCAGTGAGCTATTAGCTGCTTTGTTGAGTGGATCAAAATGTTACTCTTGGTGAGTCTTTTAATTTCACCTGCTTACTCACCCAACCATAAAGTTTTGATGGGATATATCAGGACATGCAGTGAACAAAAATCTGTTCTTTCATAAATTGTCTTTTAATGATCAGAATAAGACAATGTCTAAGCCTTTTCATGACTGTCAATTTCGCGGATACCAGCTAGAATGGACAAACATCAAGTATGGAGTTAGCATCCTTTCACAATAGTGGCTTTTGCTCACTCAAGCGTAAAATATTGTGAGATATTTTGGTGTCATTTGGTAGAAGAGACTCTAAGCTGTCCACGGGTATGACAATTTCCTGAAAACATTTTGAAATACTTAATAGACCGCTTCGGTAATGTATGCACATTTTATACATACCTTTCAAACAAAGGTTGTTCTTGACAACCTGAAAACTTGCCGGAGGCTTGCCGGACATAGCAATAAATAATGAATGCAAACTGGATTCCAAGCATTGAGGCTCATTTATAACAGCAGGTTAATGGAATAGCTCGTCACTAGGTGCTCAGAGAATATATTTGCATAAATTTGTATACATTACAGAAGCGGTCTATTGAGGAGACTTTTTTTCAACTGTCAATTCTAAAACAGTACTCAAGTTTGTTGATACCAGCCAGAACAAATACCAATTCTTGTCAAGTCTGAATTGTGCACCTTTTTCAAAAAAGTAGCTTTCGATCACTCAAGCGTAATGACTAGTCAGATGTGTAAGTGAGATTACATATGAGAGACCCTCAGCTCTCTATAAGATTAGAATGGATATCTCTTGAAAATATTCTGAAATATTTATTTTGGGAGACTTTTTCCAACTGTTAACTTTGGGGGGGGCGCACTGTAGAATGAAAGATTACAAATATGTGTATTGTGACCCATGTATATTTAAACTAAAATTGTATAATCATTCTGTATATTAATTGTATCATTGTATAAACCATTCGAAAATCAATTTGAAATATTAAAGGAAAACAAATGCTATAAATACTAAGCGTCTTTCACATCCAGGTTTTGCGACAGAATGCATTATCATAATGCGGATCCAGGATTTGGTATAAGGTAGGGGGACACAAATGCTTGTATTATGATCAACTTAATGAAGAGCAGCGTAATAACAAAAGATTTCTTTATACCCTCCTGTAAATACATTTATCATTTTCTTCTTTTTTTTCGTGTTTTCCTTTACAATGTTTATATCATACCAATTGCTTTATCAATGTAAATCATACCCAAGTCTGTTCAATTATGATCTGTTATATCACTGTCTTTGTATGTAGTTGTGGTGTTCTTGCTCATAATTTTGATACGGTACTGTTTAAAAAAAATGTAAAAGACACACGTGGAAAATCAATTAACTTTGAAACTTTGACACCATGTGCTATCTTCAGGCCCGTAACTAGGCCCGTAACAAGTTTTATGAAACGGGGCCCTGATCTTGTCCTTCATAGGCTTGTACTTTGGCGTTTTGATGGGGTCATGGTTAGATTTAGGTTTAGGATTAACACGGCAAAGTTAGACCGGAGCAAACGTCACGGAACCATTGTGATGCCCTTAGTTTCACATGAAAAAAAGCCCATGCAGAAAAGAAAGAGTATTATTATTGGGTATCATGTAAGATTCTCTTTTTTCGTTCATTGTATAAAGCAATACAGGACTTGTTACTGGTGACATCACAAACTGCCTATATGGGGGTCGGTGTGACCTCAACAAAGTCTTGTGTTTACTATATGAAAAGTAATCAGGATATAATCTCAATTTTTCAAATGGGGCCTCTATATTAAGTAACACGCATATAGGTTCTTTTCATATGTGAATTGAAAATTTAAAATTATGACTTCGTCTATTTCAAGCCTTCAAGTATACAAACAATATAGCACAATGATTTACATGTACTTATATCAAAACTTAAATTTTACTAACATAAAATGTGTGTTTATCAGAACTAATTTAATATATTATCATTGACACTCGACATGATTATTAAACACGTTAAGGATTGTGGGACGTCCTTTTTGATAAAACCGTATATATATGAAATAACAATAAAATTAATGGCAAACACAAGAGTATTTTGTTTTCTCTAAAGTTGTTGATGTCTGTATTATTAAAGCAGGATCCAAGGTTCTCGAGTCTCGAGCGGGGAGGAAGCAGGGGGGAGGGGCACAGTTTAAATGTTATAGTAATATTCCAAATATGATTCAGCTCTTCGGGACTCAGTATATGAAATAACAATAAAATGCCTAAAGATTTGTTTACAAATTAAAAAGGACTCAGTATTGTTTGTGTAAATTATAATTGTTGTAAATTACCTTGTGCTCTTTATCCTTAGCGTATAATTAAAAGCTTTCATGCGAAGTAAGTTGTTACGTTACATTTTCCTCAATGTCATCCTGATCCATTGTTTATTTAATTTTTTTTTACGTTCAAGTCCAGGAGCACTCTTGGTAAAGGTCATCAAGTCGATAAAAAGCTAACCTAATCTGTTTTCTCAGCTTTGAAAGATCTAAGAGTAAAACTTCAGTCAGCCGGGTATAATCATAATGTCCGGCCTGACAATCCATTATCCCCTAAATATAACTGTCCTCATTAGGGAGTTCTTAATTATTAAATATTTCGAACGTTATCCATATAAGGGTGCGTTTGTACTTTCTTTGCGATATTTTATTAACAAAAATTTTATTTTGTGGACTCAGCTTTTTGTGACCGAATATCATCTCCAAAATGGAGAATGTATGGAGTCGGTTTACAAATCGGACAGAAAACTGTGTTCTTGTTTCTTGTAAATCAGTTATTATTTGCACATTGAAGGTTAATCATCTGTTTTATTCCAAGTGCCCATTTAAAGAAAAATCACGAATATGGCAAATAATGTATCAGGAGAACTAGTAAGCTAGCAGATGGCAATCGTACAAGTTTCTGGGCAATAGACCTGTTTACTAAGTGTTCAAATGTATGGATGTTTCTTTCCTGGTGACCTAGTAACGAGGTATTCCATTAACCTGTTATTAATGAATGAACTACAATACTTGGAATCCAGTTTGCATACATTACTTGTTGCTATGTTTGACAAGCCTCTGGCAAGCTTTCAGGTTGTCAAGAACAACCTTTGTTTCAAAAGTATGCATAAAATTTGAATCACTTAGTAAACAGGTCTATTACGTATAATTACGTGATTTAAACAAATTACAAATAAAACCACCTCCCTGCATCGGGGATATAAGAGCGATTCGCCAGAAAAATAACGATGTTTGAATGACGTCAGCGAATGCACCAATCCCGCCCAAGCAGACGACATCCCATAAAGAATGAACATAACTGCAATGTAATAATTTCTCAAATTATAATGAGTTTAGTGTATTTAAACGTGACCGCATTTCTCACCATTCGAAAAAGGAATTGAAACCGATTCTCAGAACTAAAATGTTGTGGTTTTTTTTTTGTATATAAACATGATAAGGGTTAAGGAACAATCAAAATAATGAACCACACTTTCATATTGAAAAGCCCGCGGAATGATAGCATGTACGGTATTCATTCTCTGTTGAAACGCGGAACATACCACGGTGTATTTTTTTTTTTTTTTTTTTTTTTTTTGATTTTCTTTTTTTTTTGAATAATATTTTATTGCTTCCTCTCAAGAACAATATTACATTTCAAGAAACAATCATGCTAAGTCACATATAAAATAATTTGCATATACAAGGAAACTTAATGAAATGCACTAATATCAGTAGAATTCTCTGACCTTATCCATGATTAAACAGGATTATTTTTTCGATGAAAGGAAAAAAAAAATACAATACATCAACCATTACACATAGTTTATATAACTATTTTCCTTCATGTAATACTTTATAGTAATAATAAAAAGAACTTTTGTTCCAAATAATCGTCTTGAGAAAGATACATTAATATCACATTAAATCATAACATATAATATTCAGACAAAAGAAATTAAAGAACAAAGATTACAAATACCAATTATACTTTTAAACAATATAAGGTCTTCCAAAATATATGGAATAACGAAATAAAGGCTCTTTTTAGAAAGAAAAAAAATACATATATATCGATCATTGAACATACATTTAGAAAAAATATCAAATTATACATTATTTCTTGAAACGATTCTTTATAAGATAAAAAAAAAGACTTAGAGGAAGATATACATGGCCCACCCGAACCCACCCTTAGACACTCATTTCATCCCCCCCCCCCCCCCTCCCCCTCACCATTCTCCTACCAATCACAACTCACTCGTTCTCACTCCCACTTCTTGCGTATGCTGCTGAAAATACAATGGCGTCTTATTTTGTTAACAAGCTACTGATTCCTTTATTCCTTTATCGCTGCAGTTTTTAATCAAAATAATATCACGCTCGGGGTTTAGAGTGAGGTAACAGAATAAACATTTAGACTGATGCTAGTTAAATAAAGAGAAATAACTGAAGAGAAGATGACAAAACAGGCCTTGAAAATATGTAAGATGTTATGGGACATCGTCTGCTTAGGCAGGATTGGCCCTAACACTGACGTCACACATCTCAGCGGAGTTTGGACAGCTCTTCAGGTGCTATGTCGGGGCTGTATTTTACCGTTTTATAATTGATAATAATCATTACTTCGAATGTTTCCAAGCATTGAAATTTGATAACCTTGTCCAATCAAAGCTTCACCTATGACATAATGAAAATAAAGTCAGGTGTTAAAATCAATGAGTGAACTTTAATTATTGATCCAGATGAAAGCCGCGTGTATCCCAGAACGTGTCGCGAAGTACATGATTAAAGTACTACATAAGAAATTTAGGATAGGCCTATAATTCCCGAAAACATGCTCACTTTTTTGTTTTAAGTATACTTTTATTCATTTTCATTTCAGTGAAATCAACAGATAGGCCTATACAAAAATAGAACATTACAATCATGAATAAAGTATAAACAGAGAATTATACAATTTACAAATAAATATATATATATATATATATGGGAAAAAGGATTGCATGATGGAAGAACAAAGAATTTACACATATATGTACTTGTAACTCACCTAAAATCTCAGCTTACTGGAAATTATACAGATGTACAACTGAAAATATACCTTTGCGTTATCTACAAAAATGTATACACATGGTAAAAATTAACGTCCGGAAAAAATTCGCCCCCTCCCCTAATGATAATTATGACAATTCGAAACCAACCCAATCTGAACTCCAAGATAGCTCCGCACAAGAAGGCCGGTCGGGAGGTGCAAAGCCGACCCCCAACGTCTTGCCCGTTCAAAAACGCTCGAATGCAACCACGGTAGACGAGTCTTTTATACCCGGCCCTTCAAAAGCACCTCCCTCTGCCAATGCTGGCCTAACTAACTAGCCCCACAAACCAGTCACCCTGGGGCTCACCACCTCATCCTACTAGACTATTTTCTGTCTCATTTTCTGTCTCATCTCCTAAACAGACACTTACTCCCCTTCTTTCTCAAAGAGTCTCTACTCCTGTCAACTCGAGTCCGTGTTCTCCATTAATAGCATCACATCCACCTACATCAACCCAATCCACACAAGCTATACACACCCACCAACACCAACCCAATCCACACAAACCATGCTCTCACTGTCACCAACCTTGTCTACGCCAGTCTCACACCTATACATTCGCCAAATCAATCCACCCCAGCTTCCACTGTAGATACGACTGAGACCGATGTGCTGATGTGGGAGGACACTGATGATGAATCAGCTGACTGGCTTTCGTCCTTTCCATCAAGTAAGGGTCCCCTCTCTGACAAAGAGATCATTAAATTCCTTAAAACGGTTAAAGCTTCAAGAAACCCATAGGCCTATTGATTGCAAAGAAGTTTACCCCTAACATACCTGGACTTGTCCGTCAATTACGACCTTTGCGAAACAGTCCACTGTTTAAGAAAAGCACTCAACAAAGAATACAAAAATTAATCCGAAAACTGGAAGATTGTTTGTAATTATTCACTTTCGTCATGGATAATATTATTTTAGTGCATTTTTTTACTCTACTAATTATGACACTATCATTTCTTACACTTAACACAGGAGGTTGCTCATCTGCAATGAAAAATGCCTCAATATTTACTTACGTTGAGAATATTGCTTTAATGCCTGATATTATCTTCCTTCAAGAAACGAATAATTTATCAAATAGTTCCACTTGTTGGAATGTTTGGTCATCTTATAATGCTTTTTGTTCTCCAAGCCTTGCTCGCGGTTCTGGAGTAACCACTTTAGTTAAAAATACTAATAAATATGTGCATCATAGATAATTCTGTCATTATTGATGGTCATGTTTTGTACGTTAAGATTGATTTTAATAGTGTCATATACCATTTATACTATATTTTAATCCCTCAAGATGATAATTTTGCTATTGCAGTAATAAATTCATTTTCTTCTCATTTAGCTTCACGCACAGAAGGCATTATATTAATTGGAGGTGATTTTAACTGCACACTAAATCCCTCTCTTGATCGTTTTCACATGTCTACTGAACATAGAGTAAGAGTCTCTAATGCGCTCAAGCATGCCATTCATCAAGCTCAGGTGTGTGATGTCTGGCGCAGAATGCACCCTTTTGAAAAACAGTTTTCTTGGCAAAGGAAGAACCCTCATAGCACTTACAAAGTTTCGAAGGCTAGACTTGATCGCTTTTATCTACCCATTAATATAATGCCTTCCATTGCTTCTTGTTCAATTATACCTTGCTCCCTTTCTGATCATTCTGCCATTCTCTTGAAAATTAAACTCCCTTCATCAAAACAAAGAGGAAGCACCTATTGGCATTTCAATAACTCCCTATTAGAAAATGAAAATTTTATAAGTATTATCACATATTTTTGGTATGATTGGCAAAAACAAAAAGCCTGCTTTCCTGACCTTCTTTCGTGGTGGGATTTCGGCAAATCCCATATTAGATCCCTCAGTCAAAATAAAATGTATGGCTCAAAAATAGCTCATGAGAGAAGAGAATGTCTTTTGAATATTAACAAAATTATCAATGAACTGTATTCTGCTCCAGACCTCACACATGACATTCAACAAACACTTGCTGAACATAGAGATGAACTCAATATTCTTATAAAAAATCAAGCCAAAGAAGCCTTAATCAGATCGCGATTCAAATATGTCAATGAAAGTGATACAAGTTCTAGCTTCTTTTATAATCTTGAGAAATCAAACTCCACATCCAAATTTTTGTCTAGACTACGATTACCCTCGGGTACTATTACAGAAGATCAAAGTGATATTAAGAAGCACGTTCGACAATTTTATAAAAATCTCTATGATCACACTCCTATTGATGAAAAATCTCTTAATATAATTCTGCAAGATCTTAATAAACTTGACCCAGAAGTTTCGAAAAATCTCGATGCAGATTAACAATTCAGGAGATTACTACTGCTGTTAAAGAGCTTGGTTCTAACAAATCGCCTGGTTTAGATGGCTTATCAACCGACTTTTTGGCCCCTCTTGAAACATGATTTTCTATCTGTTATAAAATTTGCCATTACTTTTGGAACTCTTCCACGATCTTTTTCCAGGGCTGTTATTACTCTCATTCCAAAGAAAGGAGACCTGTCAGACATTGCCAATTGGCGACCAGTCTCCCTTCTTAATAATGATTACAAAATATTTGCAAAAGTACTTGCTAATCGACTAAAACTTTGTGTAGATGATTTAATTCATGAAGACCAAACATATTGCGTACCAGGTCGAATAATTTATGATAATGTAATTTTGATTCGAGATGTAATTAGTTTTGGTAATAACAATAATTTACCTCTTGCTGTTGTTAGTCTTGATCAGACGAAGGCGTTTGATAATGTTATCCACAATTATTTTTTCAATACTATGAAAGTCATGGGCTTTGGTGATTTATTCTTATCTTGTATCAAATTATTGTATATAAATGCTGAAAGCCTTATCAAAGTATGTGGCTCTTTGACTGCACCTTTTTTTTAAAAAAGGTATTCGCCAAGGTTGCCCTCTATCGGGTCTCCTTTATTCTATAGCTATTGAACCTTTCCTCAATTGTTTAAGACGAAATCTTCAAACCTCTGGCGTTACCCTACCGAATACAAACAAAGTTTGTTCTGTTTCAGCTTATGCTGACGATATCTCTATATTTGTCACCAATGATTCAGGGTTTAATATTATTCAAACTGTGTATAACTTATTTAGTAGTGCTTCTAATGCCTGTCTTAATTATAATAAATCTAAAGGTTTGTGGGTCGGATCTTGGTCCAGACGAAGTGACAAATCACTAAATTTTCAATGGAACAATGAAGGGCTCGTTCTCTTGGGAGTTCACATTGGTATAAGTAACACTTTTATGAATCAAAATTGGATAAAATGTAAAGATAAATTGAGCACAACTCTTTCGCGATGGATGTCTCTTGCGAACATACTTTCTTTTAAAGGCAAAATACTAGTTGCTAATCAGTTAGCTGCTTCCAAAGTTTTTCATTGTCTTGCAACTCTCTCTCCGCCTAAACATATTATAAATGAATTCCAAAATCTACTAGTCAATTTCGTCTGGTCCAACAAAAGACCCTTTCTTAAAAAACAAATTCTGTATCAAGAATTTGAAAAAGGTGGACTTGGTCTGGTGTGCCTCCAAGCACGAGTTTTGTCATTTCGTTTTAGATTTCTCCAACGTTTCCTCAATCCCTGCACACACCCTGCATATGTGTTCTGTTCTTACAATTTAAAAAAATAATGGGATTTGATTTTCAGTTGTTTCTCATTAATCTTCTCCCAAACTACTTTACTAGTTTATCATGTTTTTACTCTGAAATACTGAGTGCTTGGTTATCCTCCGGAGCTCAAATAGAAAGTACGTATTTTACACTCAACCATGTGTTAAACATTCCGTTAAAGGAGAATTCACCTCAAACAATAAAGACGATAGTGGTGTTAATTATTCCTACTTGTTAGACTATATGGCTATGCGTCAAAATATACGAGATCGATATGAATCAAGATTTTCTGAGCAAAATTTATCATCTGCTAGCAATATGTATCGTCTGCTAGCAATACATGGGGCTGCCATTTTTTTTATGTGTACAAGAAGATTTTCTTAATCCAACGCCCAATTGCCTTTTTCAAAATTAAAAACCCTTTTGAGATTAATAATATAGAATAGATATGTCAATTTATTTTTAAACTGAAGATTTCCTTATATATTTCTGTTGAAAATCTATATTCGCTTAATAGAAATCTATTTTCTCGATACTGGACGTATGGGAAGGAGCAAATTAATTCAAATTTTATGGATGCTTCTTCCCTGAGCATCTATAGCGGCAAACTATGCATTCACCTGCTTTCGGATAATCATGGACTTGAAAAGTCAGAATGTGCATATATTATGTTCCGCTCTGTTTGGCAAACCCAAGAAAATAGATTTTTGTTAAGCAAAACCAGACAATTTAAAAGTATCATTATAAAGATTTAATTTTTATAATACATGTAAACACCCACTTTATATTTTTCGTCACATATGGGATTTTAGGTAATGAAGAAAATCAATTTAGGTCTTGGATTCAAAATATCTTCCTGACTGGAACATTTCTCAATGGTTCATGTACAACTCCAAATCAGCAAGAAAATGGCAGCCCCCATGTAAATGAGTAGGAGACGATACGGGTGTTGGAATATCTTTATTTATACCCTTTTCTGATATCTTATTAGAAAATGATTTAGGCCAATAAGTAGGAATATATTACACCTTCCAATATAAGTAAATTTGTAATCAGGGGTTAAATCTCCTTTAAAGTAGAACGTTAATGATTTTAAATATTGGCTTAATACTTATTATTGCATAGATGGCATAAATTAAACAAGGTTATCCAAATTCAACGCTTGGAAACATTTGAAGTAATGATTATTATCAATTATAAAACGGTAAAATACAGCCCCCGATATAGCAGCTGAAGAGCTCCTCGAACGCTGCTGAGATGTGTGACGACACACCAGGGGCCAGTCCTGTCTAAGCAGACGATGTCCCATAACATCTTACACATTTTTCAGTGCCTGTTTTGTCATCTCCTCTTCACTTATTTCTCTTACTTGACTAGCGTCAGTCTTAATGTTAGTCTGTTGCCTCACTCTTAACTTCGTGTATGGTATTATTTTTTATGAAAATGCAGCGTTAAAAAAATAAAGGAATCAGTCACTTGTAAACAAAATAAGACGCCATTGTATTTTCAGGTGCTTGCACCGGGGCATGTTCGGCGTTTCAAGAGGGAACGAATACCATCCTGCTATTATTCGGAGGGCTTTTCAATTTGAAAGTGGGGTTTATTTCATTGATCATTGACCCTTCTCCTATGTATTTACAATCAAACGGTTTTAGCTATCAGAATCAGTTTCACTTTCCCTTTATAATGGTGTGAAATAAGGTCATGTTTAAATACACCAAACTCTTTATAATTTGATAAATAATTGCATTGCAATTACGTTCATTCATTATAGGACGTCGTCTGCTTAAGCAGGATCGATCCCGAGTGTGACGACATCAAAACATCGCTATATTTCTGGCGAATCCTCGGATATTCCAGATGCTGAGAAGAGCTTTTATTTGTGTTGTTTTTATAATCACCAGATACGCAGTTGACATAAAACTTATACGATTGCCATCTGTAAGCTTCCCAGTTTCTAGTGATACATTAATTGCCATATTTGTGATTTTCTTTGAATATCTACTTTAAGCTATCCTCCTTTCGTCTCATATAAGTTAGAGGGCGCTGCGGCTTTCCCTGCTAGACTTTTCGCTCGTGGAACCAAACTTATCAAACACCTTGTCAACCTCAACAATGGTATTTGGCTTCCAGCTGAAGACTTCGTCCACTCTTATTCTCTTCTTCAACGCTCATCTCTCCGCCTCATCGAACTTGATCTCTCTCGCTTTCACAAATCACTCTCCAGCATCTTCCCCATGTTTTCTGTGCAGACGGACTCCGACATTCTAGCCTCAACCTTCATGAACTTGCTGCTAACATCATTTATCCGTTTTCTGTCATGAACAATGACAATATGAACATGCTTATTGCTTCCTCCAAGTCACTATACCGTATCTTCAATCGTTCTATTAACTGTCTGTCTTCATCACTTACTACTCCTTGGCATGACAACGGTACACTTAAACCTTCAACCTTTGTTAACTGGACTGCGGTCTACCATCTACCTTCACTCAAAAAAGATGGAGACATACAGTACAAACTGTTTCATAACTAAACGTAATACCTTCACTTCCAGTTCTTCATCACCTGAATCCCAACATGGCGCCTAACTGTGGAAGTTGTGGCAAAAGAGGAACAATACTTCACGTCGTCAGGTGTCCGTCAATCCAGCCATCTCTGAATCTTCTTCATCGACTCCTATCCCGTCTCCTTCTCACAGTTACCCTTGACTTTGCTTTATATTGGACTTTGGTTCCTCATGTGCGAAGTTGCTGCAGAGATGCTGTGCGCCTCTCACTGTAAAAACTCAAATGTTAAATCTACATTTAAAAGGTTGGAGGAATGACAACATTTTTAAAATGGTAAATTAACACTTTTAACGTGCTGGATCTAATAGTTTAAAGGTTGGATGCAGCATGTTAAAAGTGTTCATTTACCATTTTGAAAATGTTGTTTATTTGTTTGTTTATTTATGTTTTCAGGCGCTTATCATTCAAGAGTGAATATTTGCGCCTAATATTTGTCACTCCTCCAACCTTTTAAATGTAGATTTAACATTTTAGTTTTTAGAGTGCTCTAACTATCTCATTATTAGTCTGAAAAGCAGTTTTTATTGGTTATACCGCACTTCTCGGTTTGTCGATCCTACGCCCATTTGGACACTTCGAATAAAAAATAAAGTTGTCCATGACTATGAATTTTACAAACTTCAAAATAATTTGCGTGCTTTCAAAAAGCGGTGGTCAATAAACGATACACTTTTTGTTATGAATGATAACAGTGTGTCACTCACATGGTCGATATAACTTTCCTTTATTATCTTGACTATAATTAGCATGTTATGAATTGTTTACTTCATGTAAAGTCATTTTATTGTGTTTGCGTTCTTGTTTATGAATACCGTTTTGAAGTTCATATGAAGTTCATATTTATTGTTCCTTCAAATTAATTTCATTTTCTTTTTGAAGTGCATATTGCAAAATCGGTCTTCTTTGGGATTGTAGAAGTCATATTTTCCCTTTTCAGTCTAGCTTTATCGTATTTGTAAATTCACAGTCTTTATCCTTTGTCTGTTTTCTTCATGTTTATATTGTTAATTATATATATGTATAGTTTGTATAAAGCCTGTAAATAAAGTTCTATTTCGAAAAGTCAAAAAAGTCTTCTTCAGTTCTTCTTCTTCTTCTTCTTTGTTTCTTCGCCTTTTTTGTTTCTTTGTTTCTTTATTTCTTTATTATTTTTCTTTCTTTCTTTCTTTTCTTTCTTCTTTTCTTTTTTCTTTCTTTCATTAGTTCTTTCTTTCGTTCTTTTCTTTCTTCTTTTCTTGTTTCTTTCTTGCATTCGTTCTGATTTAACCGTATAGAGTTACATATAGTACGCACTGAACTTTTGTTCGGTGTTCTGTAACACTGGTACCCGGTTTTCTGCCCGGTTTGGTTAGCGGGTCCGATAGACCGACACCCAATAGATGGTTCGATAGACTGAATGTACGAGAGGGTCCAATATAGTCCGAAGGTTCTATAGATCGAATGACCAACGGGTCCGATAGTCAGAAGGTCCGATAGATATAAGGTTCGATAGTCCGAATGTACATGGGGGTCAAATAGACAGAAGGTTCTTTAGACCGAATCGGCAAAAGGGTCCGAATCGTCCGATAGTCCGAAGATTCAGTAGGGGTCCAATAGTTAGAAGGTCCGATAGACCGACAATAAATACGTAAAAATGGTAAAATAGTGGATAAAATGATAAGTGGGTAGAAAATAAGTGGTTAAAATAAGTGGGGGCGTTATGTTTTCAAATCGTCAGCCCGTACCGTCCGTCCGTCCCCTATTTGCGCTCTCGGGATAACTTGGGAAACATTCGACGGATCAGCTTCAAACTTGGCTCATCTAGAGGAATGACTATTATCTGATTTATATTTTGGGGTCACAGGGTCAAAGGTAACAAAGGTTTTTGTGTTCATAATGTCATGAGAAGCTTTGGAGATCACTTTAAACACAGCCCATGTACGTGTATGCACAGAGAAGTGACAATGCTTTTATTAATTTAATAGGACCCGGACCCTCAGTAATTTCAGATAATAATTGCAGTGACAAAAGTATTTTTTTAGCTCATTACATAGAGTGAAATAAATTGTAAAATATCAGGGGCGTATCCAGGATTTCCTAATAGGGGGGGGGGCGCCAGGCATTATTGATCGCCGTCCTGGGGGAGGGGTCTAAGTGGAGGGGTGCCCCCTCCCCTTTGGAAAATTTTTGCTTCTGAAGAAGGGCTGAGATGCAAAATAATCCTATATGTGACCAACTTTGAAGCCTAGCCTATTTAATAAACAACTTTTTTTTTGCTAGTCCTTTTTTTTACGACGGCCAATAGGGGGGGGGGGGGCGCCTGTTGGGTCACCCCCTGGATACACCACTGAATATGAATATGCGATTTGTTTCTTATCCTTTATATGTATAAACTTATTTTGTTATTGCCAATCGGTCTCGTTGGCTGCCCATCTGGGGCCTGGTGGCCTTAAGTGCTAGAGCTCCTGCATGCGAGTGATGTGCCGACTGGGCTTGTACCTTAAATTGTCGGTGAACGGAGCAGCAAGAGGGTACCAGGCCTAACTGGGTGAGCTAAGTATTCCAACTGGGTGATGCGAAATGGAATTTGATTTAGGTAATAAACCTCCATTAAAATCATCACAATTATCATCATTATGCAGCAAAGGCATTTAAGAGGTCTTTAACTCAGTGGAATATATAGAAATAGTTTCTGCGCTTATAAATGTTTTATTATTATTATCAGTCCATGCTCACTCGACTCATCATCTTTTTAGGTTGTCCGCTTGGGGAGGACCTTATGCGTTTGTGTGACTCTCTGGGCGTAGGCCTGTTTGTCTGTTTGTGCCTGACGTCAACAAATATTATACACATATTTTTTTTTTACAAAATGTATTCTTTCTTTCATTGTCATTTCTATCCGTCAGAATCTTTTGTTGTCAGAATCTTATCTTTTGTTACTTTTAATGAAATTTTAACTATAAAGTGTGCACCCCGTAAGATTTCTTTGTTTAAAATATAACACTTGTGTTAGAAGGGACGCCCTTTCCTCAGTTTGCTCCACTAGAAAAGAAATGCTTCGGGCATGATGGGCCTCGGGGCTTTAGTGTGCACCATATAATTAGATTTCCATATTATTTTCAAAAAATGGTCAGCGATCATGATGCTCTGATTAAAATACTTTTAACATGTTGAAAATGTATAAAACAAAACTTTAAGATAAGTTCCACATTTTTGTATTTTGGGGGGGGGGGGGGTAGGCCTACAGACCTAGTGCATCGGTTTATTACAATACACATAGAAGAAGATAAGGCATTAACCTTTTCCTTTTATGAGATAAAACTATTAACAACTTATTGTATCCACTTATTTTACCTTCTTTACGTTATTGTCGGTCTATCGGACCTTCTAACTATCGGACCCCTACTGAACCTTCGGTCGATCGAACCTTCTATCTATTGGGTGTCGGTCTATTGGACCCGCTAACTATCGGTCCTCTAGCTATAGGGCTGTAACCAATAAAATGAGTGAGAATGGCGGGGTGTGCCCCCTCGACTCCTTTGTGGCCCAAAACTCTTAACCCCCCCCCCCCCCCCCCGGTGTCCGGTTATATGCCTTGAAGGTTAAACTTTCTTTCTCGGCGGCTTAATTCCCTGACTACTCCCCCCCCCCCCCCTCCCCTCACACGTAAAACAAGATTCCCTGGAAGAAAAGTATGCATTTTGACCATAGAGGATCCGCCCTTTTTCTGATTTGGATTTTGAAAATTCAAATCCCTTTCTTATCATTTCGATTTACCTCAACTTCTAAGATTTTTAGGATTTATCTACTCAACACAAAACTGCCAATATGCTATAGTTTAAAGCCAGATTTCAATTTGCTACAGTAAGAAGCAGGGAAAAAAGCCTTCGGTACCTGACATATAATTATACATACAGCCCTCTCCCCCCGCCCCTCCTCCCCCACTTTTTGGAGTAGACACGATTCATAAAACCTCGACAAAAAGGTTCGAAAATTGTCATTTTATAATGAGTGAAATCAAATGAGCTCCCCCCCCCCCCCCCCCCCCCACCCCCAACTTTCAAAAGCCGCTCCGCGGCCCATGATTTTTGAGAGTGTAAGAGGTTAAATTAATTTTGTTCATGTTCTGAGTACATGAAGTTGTAAAGAGAAATTCTTAATATGTATGCCATTATTTATTTATAATTTCATACAATGCTCTTCACGACAATCAAAGTTATAAAACAATTTATGTCCAACTTGATTTTACTTTCGATTCAACACTGTGCGGAAAACAGCGAATATGCCGGTTTCCATGTGCACTGTGCGGATAAGACCTCCGGTATGCCGGTTACTGCCCTGAATTCAATTTAAAACAGTAAGGCCCAGACAAAAAGTTTCGGCATGTGACATATATGAGAGTAAAGAGCAACTATTCAGCTTTAACCTCATATGAATCATTCTTGAGTTAAAATGTCATACGATAGTTTTAAAAGGCTTTAAAATTAAAAACGCATTCCGTCCATTTCCGTGTGTACTGTGCGGATAAGACCACCGGTATGCCGGTTACAGCCTTGGATTCAATTTAAAACAGTAAGACCCAGACAAAAAGTTTCGGCATGTGACCTATATGAGAGTAAAGAACAACTATTCAGCTTTTATCTCATAGAAGTCATTATTTAGTTAAAATGTCATACGATAGTTTTAAAAGCCTGAAAGTTAAAAACGCATTCCGTCCATTTCCGTGTGTACTGTGCGGATAAGACCACCGGTATGCCGGTTACAGCCTTGGATTCAATTTAAAACAGTAAGACCCAGACAAAAAGTTTCGGCATGTGACCTACATGAGAGTAAAGAACAACTATTCAGCTTTCATCTCATATAAGTCATTATTTAGTTAAAATGTCATACGATAGTTTTAAAAGCCCTGAAAGTTAAAAACGAATTCTGTACATTTCCGCTATATTGTGCGGATAAGACCTCCGGTATGACGTTTCGAGCCCTAATTTCAATTTAAAACAGTAAGACCCAGACAAAAAGTTTCGGCATGTGACCTATATGAGAGTAAAGAGCAACTATTCAGCTTTGATCTCATGTAGGTCATTATTTAGTTAAAATGTCATACGATAGTTTTAAAAGCCCTGAAAGTTAAAAACGAATTCCGTCCATTTCCGTGTGTACTGTGCGGATAAGACCACCGGTATGCCGGTTACAGCCTTGGATTCAATTTAAAACAGTAAGACCCAGACAAAAAGTTTCGGCACGTGACCTATATGAGAGTAAAGAACAACTATTCAGCTTTGATCTCATATAGGTCATTATTTAGTTAAAATGTCATACGATAGTTTTAAAAGGCTTTAAAATTAAAAACGAATTTCGTCCATTTCCGCTATATTGTGCGGATAAGACCACCGGTATGCCGGTTACAGCCTTGGATTCAATTTAAAACAGTAAGACCCAGACAAAAAGTTTCGGCACGTGACCTATATGAGAGTAAAGAACAACTATTCAGCTTTTATCTCATAGAAGTCATTATTTAGTTAAAATGTCATACGATAGTTTTAAAAGCCTGAAAGTTAAAAACGCATTCCGTCCATTTCCGTGTGTACTGTGCGGATAAGACCACCGGTATGCCGGTTACAGCCTTGGATTCAATTTAAAACAGTAAGACCCAGACAAAAAGTTTCGGCATGTGACCTATATGAGAGTAAAGAGCAACTATTCAGCTTTGATCTCATATAGGTCATTATTTAGTTAAAATGTCATACGATAGTTTTAAAAGCCTGAAAGTTAAAAACGCATTCCGTCCATTTCCGTGTGTACTGTGCGGATAAGACCACCGGTATGCGGTTACAGCCTTGGATTCAATTTAAAACAGTAAGACCCAGACAAAAAGTTTCGGCACGTGACCTATATGAGAGTAAAGAACAGCTATTCAGCTTTTATCTCATAGAAGTCATTATTTAGTTAAAATGTCATACGATAGTTTTAAAAGCCCTGAAAGTTAAAAACGCATTCCGTCCATTTCCGTGTGTACTGTGCGGATAAGACCGCCCGTATGCCGGTTACAGCCTTGGATTCAATTTAAAACAGTAAGACCCAGACACAAAGTTTCGGCATGTGACCTACATGAGAGTAAAGAACAACTATTCAGCTTTCATCTCATATAAGTCATTATTTAGTTAAAATGTCATACGATAGTTTTAAAAGCCCTGAAAGTTAAAAACGAATTCTGTACATTTCCGCTATATTACGCGGATAAGACCTCCGGTATGACGTTTCGAGCCCTAATTTCAATTTAAAACAGTAAGACCCAGACAAAAAGTTTCGGCATGTGACCTATATGAGAGTAAAGAGCAACTATTCAGCTTTGATCTCATGTAGGTCATTATTTAGTTAAAATGTCATACGATAGCTTTAAAAGCCCCGAAAGTTAACAACGAATTCTGTACATTTCCGCTATATTGTGCGGATAAGACCTCCCGTATGCCAGTTACAGCCTTGGATTCAATTTAAAACAGGAAGACCCAGACAAAAAGTTTCGGCACGTGACCTATATGAGAGTAAAGAACAACTATTCAGCTTTTATATCATATAGGTCATTATTTAGTTAAAATGTCATACGATAGTTTTAAAAGCCCTGAAAGTTAAAAACGAATTCTGTACATTTCCGCTATATTACGCGGATAAGACCTCCGGTATGACGTTTCGAGCCCTAATTTCAATTTAAAACAAAGACCCAGACAAAAAGTTTCGGCATGTGACCTATATGAGAGTAAAGAGCAACTATTTAGCTTCTATGTCATATAGGTCATTATTTAGTTAAAATGTCATACGATAGTTTTAAAAGGCTTTAAAGTTAAAAACGAATTCTGTACATTTCCGCTATATTGTGCGGATAAGACCTCCGGTATGACGTTTTGAGCCCTGATTTCAATTTAAAACAGTAAGACCCAGACAAAAAGTTTCGGCACGTGACCTATATGAGAGTAAAGAACAACTATTCAGCTTTGATCTCATATAGGTCATTATTTAGTTAAAATGTCATACGATAGTTTTAAAAGGCTTTAAAATTAAAAACGAATTTCGTCCATTTCCGCTATATTGTGCGGATAAGACCTCCGGTATGCCGGTTACAGCCTTGGATTCAATTTAAAACAGTAAGACCCAGACAAAAAGTTTCGGCACGTGACCTATATGAGAGTAAAGAACAACTATTCAGCTTTTATCTCATAGAAGTCATTATTTAGTTAAAATGTCATACGATAGTTTTAAAAGCCCTGAAAGTTAAAAACGCATTCCGTCCATTTCCGTGTGTACTGTGCGGATAAGACCTCCGGTATGCCGGTTACAGCCTTGGATTCAATTTAAAACAGTAAGACCCAGACAAAAAGTTTCGGCATGTGACCTACATGAGAGTAAAGAACAACTATTCAGCTTTCATCTCATATAAGTCATTATTTAGTTAAAATGTCATACGATAGTTTTAAAAGCCCTGAAAGTTAAAAACGAATTCTGTACATTTCCGCTATATTACGCGGATAAGACCTCCGGTATGACGTTTCGAGCCCTAATTTCAATTTAAAACAGTAAGACCCAGACAAAAAGTTTCGGCATGTGACCTATATGAGAGTAAAGAGCAACTATTCAGCTTTGATCTCATGTAGGTCATTATTTAGTTAAAATGTCATACGATAGTTTTAAAAGCCTGAAAGTTAAAAACGAATTCCGTCCATTTCCGTGTGTACTGTGCGGATAAGACCACCGGTATGCCGGTTACAGCCTTGGATTCAATTTAAAACAGTAAGACCCAGACAAAAAGTTTCGGCACGTGACCTATATGAGAGTAAAGAACAACTATTCAGCTTTCATCTCATATAGGTCATTATTTAGTTAAAATGTCATACGATAGTTTTAAAAGGCTTTAAAATTAAAAACGAATTTCGTCCATTTCCGCTATATTGTGCGGATAAGACCTCCGGTATGACGTTTTCAGCCCTAATTTCAATTTAAAACAGTAAGACCCAGACAAAAAGTTTCGGCACGTGACCTATATGAGAGTAAAGAACAACTATTCAGCTTTTATCTCATAGAAGTCATTATTTAGTTAAAATGTCATACGATAGTTTTAAAAGCCCTGAAAGTTAAAAACGCATTCCGTCCATTTCCGTGTGTACTGTGCGGATAAGACCACCGGTATGCCGGTTACAGCCTTGGATTCAATTTAAAACAGTAAGACCCAGACAAAAAGTTTCGGCATGTGACCTATATGAGAGTAAAGAGCAACTATTCAGCTTTGATCTCATGTAGGTCATTATTTAGTTAAAATGTCATACGATAGTTTTAAAAGCCCTGAAAGTTAAAAACGCATTCCGTCCATTTCCGTGTGTACTGTGCGGATAAGACCACCGGTATGCCGGTTACAGCCTTGGATTCAATTTAAAACAGTAAGACCCAGACAAAAAGTTTCGGCATGTGACCTATATGAGAGTAAAGAACAACTATTCAGCTTTCATCTCATAGAAGTCATTATTTAGTTAAAATGTCATACGATAGTTTTAAAAGCCCTGAAAGTTAAAAACGAATTCTGTACATTTCCGCTATATTACGCGGATAAGACCTCCGGTATGACGTTTCGAGCCCTAATTTCAATTTAAAACAGTAAGACCCAGACAAAAAGTTTCGGCATGTGACCTATATGAGAGTAAAGAGCAACTATTCAGCTTTGATCTCATGTAGGTCATTATTTAGTTAAAATGTCATACGATAGTTTAAAAGCCCGAAAGTTAAAAACGAATTCTGTACATTTCCGCTATATTGTGCGGATAAGACCTCCGTATGCCAGTTACAGCCTTGGATTCAATTTAAAACAGTAAGACCCAGACAAAAAGTTTCGGCACGTGACCTATATGAGAGTAAAGAACAACTATTCAGCTTTTATATCATATAGGTCATTATTTAGTTAAAATGTCATACGATAGTTTTAAAAGCCCTGAAAGTTAAAAACGAATTCTGTACATTTCCGCTATATTACGCGGATAAGACCTCCGGTATGACGTTTCGAGCCCTAATTTCAATTTAAAACAAAGACCCAGACAAAAAGTTTCGGCATGTGACCTATATGAGAGTAAAGAGCAACTATTTAGCTTCCATGTCATATAGGTCATTATTTAGTTAAAATGTCATACGATAGTTTTAAAAGGCTTTAAAGTTAAAAACGAATTCTGTACATTTCCGCTATATTGTGCGGATAAGACCTCCGGTATGACGTTTTGAGCCCTGATTTCAATTTAAAACAGTAAGACCCAGACAAAAAGTTTCGGCATGTGACCTATATGAGAGTAAAGAACAACTATTCAGCTTTGATCTCATATAGGTCATTATTTAGTTAAAATGTCATACGATAGTTTTAAAAGGCTTTAAAATTAAAAACGAATTTCGTCCATTTCCGCTATATTGTGCGGATAAGACCTCCGGTATGCCGGTTACAGCCTTGGATTCAATTTAAAACAGTAAGACCCAGACAAAAAGTTTCGGCAGGTGACCTATATGAGAGTAAAGAGCAACTATTCAGCTTTTATCTCATAGAAGTCATTATTTAGTTAAAATGTCATACGATAGTTTTAAAAGCCCTGAAAGTTAAAAACGCATTCCGTCCATTTCCGTGTGTACTGTGCGGATAAGACCACCGGTATGCCGGTTACAGCCTTGGATTCAATTTAAAACAGTAAGACCCAGACAAAAAGTTTCGGCATGTGACCTATATGAGAGTAAAGAACAACTATTCAGCTTTTATCTCATAGAAGTCATTATTTAGTTAAAATGTCATACGATAGTTTTAAAAGCCCTGAAAGTTAAAAACGCATTCCGTCCATTTCCGTGTGTACTGTGCGGATAAGACCACCGGTATGCGGTTACAGCCTTGGATTCAATTTAAAACAGTAAGACCCAGACAAAAGTTTCGGCATGTGACCTACATGAGAGTAAAGAACAACTATTCAGCTTTCATCTCATATAAGTCATTATTTAGTTAAAATGTCATACGATAGTTTTAAAAGCCCTGAAAGTTAAAAACGAATTCTGTACATTTCCGCTATATTGTGCGGATAAGACCTCCGGTATGACGTTTCGAGCCCTAATTTCAATTTAAAACAGTAAGACCCAGACAAAAAGTTTCGGCATGTGACCTATATGAGAGTAAAGAGCAACTATTCAGCTTTGATCTCATATAGGTCATTATTTAGTTAAAATGTCATACGATAGCTTTAAAAGCCCTGAAAGTTAAAAACGAATTCTGTACATTTCCGCTATATTGTGCGGATAAGACCTCCCGTATGCAGTTACAGCCTTGGATTCAATTTAAAACAGGAAGACCCAGACAAAAAGTTTCGGCACGTGACCTATATGAGAGTAAAGAACAACTATTCAGCTTTTATATCATATAGGTCATTATTTAGTTAAAATGTCATACGATAGTTTTAAAAGGCTTTAAAATTAAAAACGAATTTCGTCCATTTCCGCTATATTGTGCGGATAAGACCTCCGGTATGACGGTTACAGCCTTGGATTCAATTTAAAACAGTAAGACCCAGACAAAAAGTTTCGGCACGTGACCTATATGAGAGTAAAGAACAACTATTCAGCTTTTATCTCATAGAAGTCATTATTTAGTTAAAATGTCATACGATAGTTTTAAAAGCCCTGAAAGTTAAAAACGCATTCCGTCCATTTCCGTGTGTACTGTGCGGATAAGACCACCGGTATGCCGGTTACAGCCTTGGATTCAATTTAAAACAGTAAGACCCAGACAAAAAGTTTCGGCATGTGACCTACATGAGAGTAAAGAACAACTATTCAGCTTTCATCTCATATAAGTCATTATTTAGTTAAAATGTCATACGATAGTTTTAAAAGCCCTGAAAGTTAAAAACGAATTCTGTACATTTCCGCTATATTATGCGGATAAGACCTCCGGTATGACGTTTCGAGCCCTAATTTCAATTTAAAACAGTAAGACCCAGACAAAAAGTTTCGGCATGTGACCTATATGAGAGTAAAGAGCAACTATTCAGCTTTGATCTCATGTAGGTCATTATTTAGTTAAAATGTCATACGATAGTTTTAAAAGCCCTGAAAGTTAAAAACGAATTCCGTCCATTTCCGTGTGTACTGTGCGGATAAGACCTCCGGTATGCCGGTTACAGCCTTGGATTCAATTTAAAACAGTAAGACCCAGACAAAAAGTTTCGGCACGTGACCTATATGAGAGTAAAGAGCAACTATTCAGCTTTGATCTCATATAGGTCATTATTTAGTTAAAATGTCATACGATAGTTTTAAAAGGCTTTAAAATTAAAAACGAATTTCGTCCATTTCCGCTATATTGTGCGGATAAGACCACCGGTATGCCGGTTACAGCCTTGGATTCAATTTAAAACAGTAAGACCCAGACAAAAAGTTTCGGCACGTGACCTATATGAGAGTAAAGAACAACTATTCAGCTTTTATCTCATAGAAGTCATTATTTAGTTAAAATGTCATACGATAGTTTTAAAAGCCCTGAAAGTTAAAAACGCATTCCGTCCATTTCCGTGTGTACTGTGCGGATAAGACCACCGGTATGCCGGTTACAGCCTTGGATTCAATTTAAAACAGTAAGACCCAGACAAAAAGTTTCGGCATGTGACCTATATGAGAGTAAAGAGCAACTATTCAGCTTTGATCTCATGTAGGTCATTATTTAGTTAAAATGTCATACGATAGTTTTAAAAGCCCTGAAAGTTAAAAACGCATTCCGTCCATTTCCGTGTGTACTGTGCGGATAAGACCTCCGGTATGCCGGTTACAGCCTTGGATTCAATTTAAAACAGTAAGACCCAGACAAAAAGTTTCGGCATGTGACCTATATGAGAGTAAAGAACAACTATTCAGCTTTTATCTCATAGAAGTCATTATTTAGTTAAAATGTCATACGATAGTTTTAAAAGCCCTGAAAGTTAAAAACGAATTCTGTACATTTCCGCTATATTACGCGGATAAGACCTCCGGTATGACGTTTCGAGCCCTAATTTCAATTTAAAACAGTAAGACCCAGACAAAAAGTTTCGGCATGTGACCTATATGAGAGTAAAGAGCAACTATTCAGCTTTGATCTCATGTAGGTCATTATTTAGTTAAAATGTCATACGATAGCTTTAAAAGCCCCGAAAGTTAACAACGAATTCTGTACATTTCCGCTATATTGTGCGGATAAGACCTCCCGTATGCCAGTTACAGCCTTGGATTCAATTTAAAACAGTAAGACCCAGACAAAAAGTTTCGGCACGTGACCTATATGAGAGTAAAGAACAACTATTCAGCTTTTATCTCATATAGGTCATTATTTAGTTAAAATGTCATACGATAGTTTTAAAAGCCCTGAAAGTTAAAAACGAATTCTGTACATTTCCGCTATATTACGCGGATAAGACCTCCGGTATGACGTTTCGAGCCCTAATTTCAATTTAAAACAAAGACCCAGACAAAAAGTTTCGGCATGTGACCTATATGAGAGTAAAGAGCAACTATTCAGCTTCGATCTCATATAGGTCATTATTTAGTTAAAATGTCATACGATAGTTTTAAAAGGCTTTAAAGTTAAAAACGAATTCTGTAGATTTCCGCTATATTGTGCGGATAAGACCTCCGGTATGACGTTTTGAGCCCTGATTTCAATTTAAAACAGTAAGACCCAGACAAAAAGTTTCGGCATGTGACCTATATGAGAGTAAAGAACAACTATTCAGCTTTCATCTCATATAGGTCATTATTTAGTTAAAATGTCATACGATAGTTTTAAAAGGCTTTAAAATTAAAAACGAATTTCGTCCATTTCCGCTATATTGTGCGGATAAGACCACCGGTATGCCGGTTACAGCCTTGGATTCAATTTAAAACAGTAAGACCCAGACAAAAAGTTTCGGCATGTGACCTATATGAGAGTAAAGAACAACTATTCAGCTTTTATCTCATAGAAGTCATTATTTAGTTAAAATGTCATACGATAGTTTTAAAAGCCCTGAAAGTTAAAAACGCATTCCGTCCATTTCCGTGTGTACTGTGCGGATAAGACCTCCGGTATGCCGGTTACAGCCTTGGATTCAATTTAAAACAGTAAGACCCAGACAAAAAGTTTCGGCATGTGACCTATATGAGAGTAAAGAACAACTATTCAGCTTTTATCTCATAGAAGTCATTATTTAGTTAAAATGTCATACGATAGTTTTAAAAGCCCTGAAAGTTAAAAACGCATTCCGTCCATTTCCGTGTGTACTGTGCGGATAAGACCACCGGTATGCCGGTTACAGCCTTGGATTCAATTTAAAACAGTAAGACCCAGACACAAAGTTTCGGCATGTGACCTACATGAGAGTAAAGAACAACTATTCAGCTTTCATCTCATATAAGTCATTATTTAGTTAAAATGTCATACGATAGTTTTAAAAGCCCTGAAAGTTAAAAACGAATTCTGTACATTTCCGCTATATTACGCGGATAAGACCTCCGGTATGACGTTTCGAGCCCTAATTTCAATTTAAAACAGTAAGACCCAGACAAAAAGTTTCGGCATGTGACCTATATGAGAGTAAAGAGCAACTATTCAGCTTTGATCTCATGTAGGTCATTATTTAGTTAAAATGTCATACGATAGTTTTAAAAGCCCTGAAAGTTAAAAACGAATTCCGTCCATTTCCGTGTGTACTGTGCGGATAAGACCGCCGGTATGCCGGTTACAGCCTTGGATTCAATTTAAAACAGTAAGACCCAGACAAAAAGTTTCGGCACGTGACCTATATGAGAGTAAAGAACAACTATTCAGCTTTTATCTCATATAGGTCATTATTTAGTTAAAATGTCATACGATAGTTTTAAAAGGCTTTAAAATTAAAAACGAATTTCGTCCATTTCCGCTATATTGTGCGGATAAGACCTCCCGTATGCCGGTTACAGCCTTGGATTCAATTTAAAACAGTAAGACCCAGACAAAAAGTTTCGGCATGTGACCTATATGAGAGTAAAGAACAACTATTCAGCTTTTATCTCATAGAAGTCATTATTTAGTTAAAATGTCATACGATAGTTTTAAAAGCCCTGAAAGTTAAAAACGCATTCCGTCCATTTCCGTGTGTACTGTGCGGATAAGACCACCGGTATGCCGGTTACAGCCTTGGATTCAATTTAAAACAGTAAGACCCAGACAAAAAGTTTCGGCATGTGACCTATATGAGAGTAAAGAGCAACTATTCAGCTTTCATCTCATATAGGTCATTATTTAGTTAAAATGTCATACGATAGTTTTAAAAGCCCTGAAAGTTAAAAACGCATTCCGTCCATTTCCGTGTGTACTGTGCGGATAAGACCACCGGTATGCCGGTTACAGCCTTGGATTCAATTTAAAACAGTAAGACCCAGACAAAAAGTTTCGGCACGTGACCTATATGAGAGTAAAGAACAACTATTCAGCTTTTATCTCATAGAAGTCATTATTTAGTTAAAATGTCATACGATAGTTTTAAAAGCCCTGAAAGTTAAAAACGAATTCTGTACATTTCCGCTATATTACGCGGATAAGACCTCCGGTATGACGTTTCGAGCCCTAATTTCAATTTAAAACAGTAAGACCCAGACAAAAAGTTTCGGCATGTGACCTATATGAGAGTAAAGAGCAACTATTCAGCTTTGATCTCATGTAGGTCATTATTTAGTTAAAATGTCATACGATAGCTTTAAAAGCCCGAAAGTTAACAACGAATTCTGTACATTTCCGCTATATTGTGCGGATAAGACCTCCCGTATGCCAGTTACAGCCTTGGATTCAATTTAAAACAGGAAGACCCAGACAAAAAGTTTCGGCACGTGACCTATATGAGAGTAAAGAACAACTATTCAGCTTTTATATCATATAGGTCATTATTTAGTTAAAATGTCATACGATAGTTTTAAAAGCCCTGAAAGTTAAAAACGAATTCTGTACATTTCCGCTATATTACGCGGATAAGACCTCCGGTATGACGTTTCGAGCCCTAATTTCAATTTAAAACAAAGACCCAGACAAAAAGTTTCGGCATGTGACCTATATGAGAGTAAAGAGCAACTATTTAGCTTCTATGTCATATAGGTCATTATTTAGTTAAAATGTCATACGATAGTTTTAAAAGGCTTTAAAGTTAAAAACGAATTCTGTAGATTTCCGCTATATTGTGCGGATAAGACCTCCGGTATGACGTTTTGAGCCCTGATTTCAATTTAAAACAGTAAGACCCAGACAAAAAGTTTCGGCACGTGACCTATATGAGAGTAAAGAACAACTATTCAGCTTTTATCTCATATAGGTCATTATTTAGTTAAAATGTCATACGATAGTTTTAAAAGGCTTTAAAATTAAAAACGAATTTCGTCCATTTCCGCTATATTGTGCGGATAAGACCTCCCGTATGCCGGTTACAGCCTTGGATTCAATTTAAAACAGTAAGACCCAGACAAAAAGTTTCGGCACGTGACCTATATGAGAGTAAAGAACAACTATTCAGCTTTTATCTCATAGAAGTCATTATTTAGTTAAAATGTCATACGATAGTTTTAAAAGCCCTGAAAGTTAAAAACGCATTCCGTCCATTTCCGTGTGTACTGTGCGGATAAGACCTCCCGTATGCCGGTTACAGCCTTGGATTCAATTTAAAACAGTAAGACCCAGACAAAAAGTTTCGGCATGTGACCTATATGAGAGTAAAGAACAACTATTCAGCTTTCATCTCATATAAGTCATTATTTAGTTAAAATGTCATACGATAGTTTTAAAAGCCCTGAAAGTTAAAAACGCATTCCGTCCATTTCCGTGTGTACTGTGCGGATAAGACCTCCCGTATGCCGGTTACAGCCTTGGATTCAATTTAAAACAGTAAGACCCAGACAAAAAGTTTCGGCATGTGACCTATATGAGAGTAAAGAACAACTATTCAGCTTTCATCTCATATAAGTCATTATTTAGTTAAAATGTCATACGATAGTTTTAAAAGCCCTGAAAGTTAAAAACGAATTCTGTACATTTCCGCTATATTGTGCGGATAAGACCTCCGGTATGACGTTTCGAGCCCTAATTTCAATTTAAAACAGTAAGACCCAGACAAAAAGTTTCGGCATGTGACCTATATGAGAGTAAAGAGCAACTATTCAGCTTTGATCTCATGTAGGTCATTATTTAGTTAAAATGTCATACGATAGTTTTAAAAGCCCTGAAAGTTAAAAACGCATTTCGTCCATTTCCGTGTGTACTGTGCGGATAAGACCTCCCGTATGCCGGTTACAGCCTTGGATTCAATTTAAAACAGTAAGACCCAGACAAAAAGTTTCGGCATGTGACCTATATGAGAGTAAAGAACAACTATTCAGCTTTCATCTCATATAGGTCATTATTTAGTTAAAATGTCATACGATAGTTTTAAAAGGCTTTAAAATTAAAAACGAATTTCGTCCATTTCCGCTATATTGTGCGGATAAGACCACCGGTATGCCGGTTACAGCCTTGGATTCAATTTAAAACAGTAAGACCCAGACAAAAAGTTTCGGCACGTGACCTATATGAGAGTAAAGAACAACTATTCAGCTTTTATCTCATAGAAGTCATTATTTAGTTAAAATGTCATACGATAGTTTTAAAAGCCCTGAAAGTTAAAAACGCATTCCGTCCATTTCCGTGTGTACTGTGCGGATAAGACCACCGGTATGCCGGTTACAGCCTTGGATTCAATTTAAAACAGTAAGACCCAGACAAAAAGTTTCGGCATGTGACCTATATGAGAGTAAAGAGCAACTATTCAGCTTTGATTTCATGTAGGTCATTATTTAGTTAAAATGTCATACGATAGTTTTAAAAGCCCTGAAAGTTAAAAACGCATTCCGTCCATTTCCGTGTGTACTGTGCGGATAAGACCACCGGTATGCCGGTTACAGCCTTGGATTCAATTTAAAACAGTAAGACCCAGACAAAAAGTTTCGGCATGTGACCTATATGAGAGTAAAGAACAACTATTCAGCTTTTATCTCATAGAAGTCATTATTTAGTTAAAATGTCATACGATAGTTTTAAAAGCCCTGAAAGTTAAAAACGAATTCTGTACATTTCCGCTATATTACGCGGATAAGACCTCCGGTATGACGTTTCGAGCCCTAATTTCAATTTAAAACAGTAAGACCCAGACAAAAAGTTTCGGCATGTGACCTATATGAGAGTAAAGAACAACTATTCAGCTTTTATATCATATAGGTCATTATTTAGTTAAAATGTCATACGATAGTTTTAAAAGCCCTGAAAGTTAAAAACGAATTCTGTACATTTCCGCTATATTACGCGGATAAGACCTCCGGTATGACGTTTCGAGCCCTAATTTCAATTTAAAACAAAGACCCAGACAAAAAGTTTCGGCATGTGACCTATATGAGAGTAAAGAGCAACTATTTAGCTTCCATCTCATATAGGTCATTATTTAGTTAAAATGTCATACGATAGTTTTAAAAGGCTTTAAAGTTAAAAACGAATTCTGTACATTTCCGCTATATTGTGCGGATAAGACCTCCGGTATGACGTTTTGAGCCCTGATTTCAATTTAAAACAGTAAGACCCAGACAAAAAGTTTCGGCACGTGACCTATATGAGAGTAAAGAACAACTATTCAGCTTTTATCTCATATAGGTCATTATTTAGTTAAAATGTCATACGATAGTTTTAAAAGGCTTTAAAATTAAAAACGAATTTCGTCCATTTCCGCTATATTGTGCGGATAAGACCACCGGTATGCCGTTACAGCCTTGGATTCAATTTAAAACAGTAAGACCCAGACAAAAAGTTTCGGCACGTGACCTATATGAGAGTAAAGAACAACTATTCAGCTTTTATCTCATAGAAGTCATTATTTAGTTAAAATGTCATACGATAGTTTTAAAAGCCCTGAAAGTTAAAAACGCATTCCGTCCATTTCCGTGTGTACTGTGCGGATAAGACCTCCCGTATGCCGGTTACAGCCTTGGATTCAATTTAAAACAGTAAGACCCAGACAAAAAGTTTCGGCATGTGACCTACATGAGAGTAAAGAACAACTATTCAGCTTTCATCTCATATAAGTCATTATTTAGTTAAAATGTCATACGATAGTTTTAAAAGCCCTGAAAGTTAAAAACGAATTCTGTACATTTCCGCTATATTACGCGGATAAGACCTCCGGTATGACGTTTCGAGCCCTAATTTCAATTTAAAACAGTAAGACCCAGACAAAAAGTTTCGGCATGTGACCTATATGAGAGTAAAGAGCAACTATTCAGCTTTGATCTCATGTAGGTCATTATTTAGTTAAAATGTCATACGATAGTTTTAAAAGCCCTGAAAGTTAAAAACGAATTCCGTACATTTCCGTGTGTACTGTGCGGATAAGACCACCGGTATGCCGGTTACAGCCTTGGATTCAATTTAAAACAGTAAGACCCAGACAAAAAGTTTCGGCACGTGACCTATATGAGAGTAAAGAACAACTATTCAGCTTTGATCTCATATAGGTCATTATTTAGTTAAAATGTCATACGATAGTTTTAAAAGGCTTTAAAATTAAAAACGAATTTCGTCCATTTCCGCTATATTGTGCGGATAAGACCACCGGTATGCCGGTTACAGCCTTGGATTCAATTTAAAACAGTAAGACCCAGACAAAAAGTTTCGGCACGTGACCTATATGAGAGTAAAGAACAACTATTCAGCTTTTATCTCATAGAAGTCATTATTTAGTTAAAATGTCATACGATAGTTTTAAAAGCCCTGAAAGTTAAAAACGCATTCCGTCCATTTCCGTGTGTACTGTGCGGATAAGACCGCCGTATGCCGGTTACAGCCTTGGATTCAATTTAAAACAGTAAGACCCAGACAAAAAGTTTCGGCATGTGACCTATATGAGAGTAAAGAGCAACTATTCAGCTTTGATCTCATGTAGGTCATTATTTAGTTAAAATGTCATACGATAGTTTTAAAAGCCCTGAAAGTTAAAAACGCATTCCGTCCATTTCCGTGTGTACTGTGCGGATAAGACCTCCGGTATGCCGGTTACAGCCTTGGATTCAATTTAAAACAGTAAGACCCAGACAAAAAGTTTCGGCATGTGACCTATATGAGAGTAAAGAACAACTATTCAGCTTTTATCTCATAGAAGTCATTATTTAGTTAAAATGTCATACGATAGTTTTAAAAGCCCTGAAAGTTAAAAACGCATTTCGTCCATTTCCGTGTGTACTGTGCGGATAAGACCTCCGGTATGCCGTTACAGCCTTGGATTCAATTTAAAACAGTAAGACCCAGACAAAAAGTTTCGGCATGTGACCTACATGAGAGTAAAGAACAACTATTCAGCTTTCATCTCATATAAGTCATTATTTAGTTAAAATGTCATACGATAGTTTTAAAAGCCCTGAAAGTTAAAAACGAATTCTGTACATTTCCGCTATATTGTGCGGATAAGACCTCCGGTATGACGTTTCGAGCCCTAATTTCAATTTAAAACAGTAAGACCCAGACAAAAAGTTTCGGCATGTGACCTATATGAGAGTAAAGAGCAACTATTCAGCTTTGATCTCATGTAGGTCATTATTTAGTTAAAATGTCATACGATAGTTTTAAAAGCCCTGAAAGTTAAAAACGAATTCTGTACATTTCCGCTATATTGTGCGGATAAGACCTCCCGTATGCCAGTTACAGCCTTGGATTCAATTTAAAACAGTAAGACCCAGACAAAAAGTTTCGGCATGTGACCTATATGAGAGTAAAGAACAACTATTCAGCTTTAATATCATATAGGTCATTATTTAGTTAAAATGTCATACGATAGTTTTAAAAGCCCTGAAAGTTAAAAACGAATTCTGTACATTTCCGCTATATTATGCGGATAAGACCTCCGGTATGACGTTTCGAGCCCTAATTTCAATTTAAAACAGTAAGACCCAGACAAAAAGTTTCGGCATGTGACCTATATGAGAGTAAAGAACAACTATTCAGCTTTCATCTCATATAGGTCATTATTTAGTTAAAATGTCATACGATAGTTTTAAAAGGCTTTAAAGTTAAAAACGAATTCTGTACATTTCCGCTATATTGTGCGGATAAGACCTCCGGTATGACGTTTTGAGCCCTGATTTCAATTTAAAACAGTAAGACCCAGACAAAAAGTTTCGGCACGTGACCTATATGAGAGTAAAGAACAACTATTCAGCTTTTATCTCATATAGGTCATTATTTAGTTAAAATGTCATACGATAGTTTTAAAAGGCTTTAAAATTAAAAACGAATTTCGTCCATTTCCGCTATATTGTGCGGATAAGACCTCCGGTATGCCGGTTACAGCCTTGGATTCAATTTAAAACAGTAAGACCCAGACAAAAAGTTTCGGCATGTGACCTATATGAGAGTAAAGAGCAACTATTCAGCTTTGATCTCATATAGGTCATTATTTAGTTAAAATGTCATACGATAGTTTTAAATCCTTGAAAATTAAAAACGAATTCTGTACATTTCCGCTATATTATGCGGATAAGACCTCCGGTATGACGTTTTAAGCCCTAATTTCAATTTAAAACAGTAAGACCCAGACAAAAAGTTTCGGCATGTGACCTATATGAGAGTAAAGATCAACTATTCAGCTTTGATCTCATGTAGGTCATTATTTAGTTAAAATGTCATACGATAGTTTTAAAAGCCCTGAAAGTTAAAAACGAATTCTGTACATTTCCGCTATATTATGCGGATAAACCTCCGGTATGAGGTTTCGAGCCCTAATTTCAATTTAAAACAGTAAGACCCAGACAAAAAGTTTCGGCATGTGACCTATATGAGAGTAAAGAGCAACTATTCAGCTTTAATCTCATATAAGTCATTATTTAGTTAAAATGTCATACGATAGCTTTAAAAGCCCTGAAAGTTAAAAACGCATTTCGTCCATTTCCGCGTGTACTGTGCGGATAAGACCTCCCGTATGCCAGTTACAGCCTTGGATTAAACTTAAAACAGTAAGACCCAGACAAAAAGTTTCGGCATGTGACCTATATGAGATTAAAGATCAACTATTCAGCTTTGATCTCATATAGGTCATTATTTAGTTAAAATGTCATACGATAGTTTTAAAAGGCTTTAAAGTTAAAAACGAATTCTGTACATTTCCGCTATATTGTGCGGATAAGACCTCCGGTATGACGTTTCGAGCCCTAATTTCAATTTAAAACAGTAAGACCCAGACAAAAAGTTTCGGCATGTGACCTATATGAGAGTAAAGAGCAACTATTCAGCTTTAATCTCATATAAGTCATTATTTAGTTAAAATGTCATACGATAGTTTTAAAAGCCCTGAAAGTTAAAAACGCATTCCGTCCATTTCCGTGTGTACTGTGCGGATAAGACCACCGGTATGCCGGTTACAGCCTTGGATTCAATTTAAAACAGTAAGACCCAGACAAAAAGTTTCGGCATGTGACCTACATGAGAGTAAAGAACAACTATTCAGCTTTCATCTCATATAAGTCATTATTTAGTTAAAATGTCATACGATAGTTTTAAAAGCCCTGAAAGTTAAAAACGAATTCTGTACATTTCCGCTATATTACGCGGATAAGACCTCCGGTATGACGTTTCGAGCCCTAATTTCAATTTAAAACAGTAAGACCCAGACAAAAAGTTTCGGCATGTGACCTATATGAGAGTAAAGAGCAACTATTCAGCTTTGATCTCATGTAGGTCATTATTTAGTTAAAATGTCATACGATAGTTTTAAAAGCCCTGAAAGTTAAAAACGAATTCTGTACATTTCCGCTATATTGTGCGGATAAGACCTCCCGTATGCCAGTTACAGCCTTGGATTCAATTTAAAACAGTAAGACCCAGACAAAAAGTTTCGGCATGTGACCTATATGAGAGTAAAGAGCAACTATTCAGCTTTGATCTCATATAGGTCATTATTTAGTTAAAATGTCATACGATAGTTTTAAAAGGCTTTAAAATTAAAAACGAATTTCGTCCATTTCCGCTATATTGTGCGGATAAGACCACCGTATGCCGGTTACAGCCTTGGATTCAATTTAAAACAGTAAGACCCAGACAAAAAGTTTCGGCATGTGACCTATATGAGAGTAAAGAACAACTATTCAGCTTTCATCTCATAGAAGTCATTATTTAGTTAAAATGTCATACGATAGTTTTAAAAGCCCTGAAAGTTAAAAACGCATTCCGTCCATTTCCGTGTGTACTGTGCGGATAAGACCACCGGTATGCCGGTTACAGCCTTGGATTCAATTTAAAACAGTAAGACCCAGACAAAAAGTTTCGGCATGTGACCTATATGAGAGTAAAGAACAACTATTCAGCTTTTATCTCATAGAAGTCATTATTTAGTTAAAATGTCATACGATAGTTTTAAAAGCCCTGAAAGTTAAAAACGCATTCCGTCCATTTCCGTGTGTACTGTGCGGATAAGACCACCGGTATGCCGGTTACAGCCTTGGATTCAATTTAAAACAGTAAGACCCAGACAAAAAGTTTCGGCATGTGACCTACATGAGAGTAAAGAACAACTATTCAGCTTTCATCTCATATAAGTCATTATTTAGTTAAAATGTCATACGATAGTTTTAAAAGCCCTTAAAGTTAAAAACGAATTCTGTACATTTCCGCTATATTATGCGGATAAGACCTCCGGTATGACGTTTCGAGCCCTAATTTCAATTTAAAACAGTAAGACCCAGACAAAAAGTTTCGGCATGTGACCTATATGAGAGTAAAGAGCAACTATTCAGCTTTGATCTCATGTAGGTCATTATTTAGTTAAAATGTCATACGATAGTTTTAAAAGCCCTGAAAGTTAAAAACGAATTCTGTACATTTCCGCTATATTGTGCGGATAAGACCTCCCGTATGCCAGTTACAGCCTTGGATTCAATTTAAAACAGGAAGACCCAGACAAAAAGTTTCGGCATGTGACCTATATGAGAGTAAAGAGCAACTATTCAGCTTTTATCTCATAGAAGTCATTATTTAGTTAAAATGTCATACGATAGTTTTAAAAGCCCTGAAAGTTAAAAACGCATTCCGTCCATTTCCGTGTGTACTGTGCGGATAAGACCACCGGTATGCCGGTTACAGCCTTGGATTCAATTTAAAACAGTAAGACCCAGACAAAAAGTTTCGGCATGTGACCTACATGAGAGTAAAGAACAACTATTCAGCTTTCATCTCATAGAAGTCATTATTTAGTTAAAATGTCATACGATAGTTTTAAAAGCCCTGAAAGTTAAAAACGAATTCTGTACATTTCCGCTATATTGTGCGGATAAGACCTCCGGTATGACGTTTCGAGCCCTAATTTCAATTTAAAACAGTAAGACCCAGACAAAAAGTTTCGGCATGTGACCTATATGAGAGTAAAGAGCAACTATTCAGCTTTGATCTCATGTAGGTCATTATTTAGTTAAAATGTCATACGATAGCTTTTAAATCCTTGAAAGTTAAAAACGAATTATGTACATTTCCGCTATATTATGCGGATAAGACCTCCGGTATGACGTTTTAAGCCCTAATTTCAATTTAAAACAGTAAGACCCAGACAAAAAGTTTCGGCATGTGACCTATATGAGAGTAAAGATCAACTATTCAGCTTTGATCTCATGTAGGTCATTATTTAGTTAAAATGTCATACGATAGTTTTAAAAGCCCTGAAAGTTAAAAACGAATTCTGTACATTTCCGCTATATTATGCGGATAAACCTCCGGTATGAGGTTTCGAGCCCTAATTTCAATTTAAAACAGTAAGACCCAGACAAAAAGTTTCGGCATGTGACCTATATGAGAGTAAAGAGCAACTATTCAGCTTCAATCTCATATAAGTCATTATTTAGTTAAAATGTCATACGATAGTTTTAAAAGCCCTGAAAGTTAAAAACGCATTTCGTCCATTTCCGCGTGTACTCTGCGGATAAGACCTCCCGTATGCCAGTTACAGCCTTGGATTAAACTTAAAACAGTAAGACCCAGACAAAAAGTTTCGGCATGTGACCTATATGAGAGTAAAGAGCAACTATTCAGCTTTGATCTCATATAGGTCATTACTTAGTTAAAATGTCATACGATAGTTTTAAAAGGCTTTAAATTTAAAAACGAATTCTGTACATTTCCGCTCTATTGTGCGGATAAGACCTCCGGTATGACGTTTCGAGCCCTAATTTCAATTTAAAACAGTAAGACCCAGACAAAAAGTTTCGGCATGTGACCTATATGAGAGTAAAGAGCAACTATTCAGCTTTGATCTCATGTAGGTCATTACTTAGTTAAAATGTCATACGATAGTTTTAAAAGGCTTTAAATTTAAAAACGAATTCTGTACATTTCCGCTCTATTGTGCGGATAAGACCTCCGGTATGACGTTTCGAGCCCTAATTTCAATTTAAAACAGTAAGACCCAGACAAAAAGTTTCGGCATGTGACCTATATGAGAGTAAAGAACAACTATTCAGCTTTGATCTCATAGAAGTCATTATTTAGTTAAAATGTCATACGATAGTTTTAAAAGCCCTGAAAGTTAAAAACGCATTCCGTCCATTTCCGTGTGTACTGTGCGGATAAGACCACCGGTATGCCGGTTACAGCCTTGGATTCAATTTAAAACAGTAAGACCCAGACAAAAAGTTTCGGCATGTGACCTACATGAGAGTAAAGAACAACTATTCAGCTTTCATCTCATATAAGTCATTATTTAGTTAAAATGTCATACGATAGTTTTAAAAGCCCTGAAAGTTAAAAACGAATTCTGTACATTTCCGCTATATTATGCGGATAAGACCTCCGGTATGACGTTTCGAGCCCTAATTTCAATTTAAAACAGTAAGACCCAGACAAAAAGTTTCGGCATGTGACCTATATGAGAGTAAAGAGCAACTATTCAGCTTTGATCTCATGTAGGTCATTATTTAGTTAAAATGTCATACGATAGTTTTAAAAGCCCTGAAAGTTAAAAACGAATTCTGTACATTTCCGCCATATTGTGCGGATAAGACCTCCCGTATGCCAGTTACAGCCTTGGATTCAATTTAAAACAGGAAGACCCAGACAAAAAGTTTCGGCACGTGACCTATATGAGAGTAAAGAACAACTATTCAGCTTTTATCTCATATAAGTCATTATTTAGTTAAAATGTCATACGATAGTTTTAAAAGGCTTTAAAATTAAAAACGAATTTCGTCCATTTCCGCTATATTGTGCGGATAAGACCACCGGTATGCCGGTTACAGCCTTGGATTCAATTTAAAACAGTAAGACCCAGACAAAAAGTTTCGGCACGTGACCTATATGAGAGTAAAGAACAACTATTCAGCTTTTATCTCATATAAGTCATTATTTAGTTAAAATGTCATACGATAGTTTTAAAAGCCCTGAAAGTTAAAAACGCATTCCGTCCATTTCCGTGTGTACTGTGCGGATAAGACCACCGGTATGCCGGTTACAGCCTTGGATTCAATTTAAAACAGTAAGACCCAGACAAAAAGTTTCGGCAGGTGACCTATATGAGAGTAAAGAGCAACTATTCAGCTTTTATCTCATAGAAGTCATTATTTAGTTAAAATGTCATACGATAGTTTTAAAAGCCCTGAAAGTTAAAAACGCATTCCGTCCATTTCCGTGTGTACTGTGCGGATAAGACCACCGGTATGCGGTTACAGCCTTGGATTCAATTTAAAACAGTAAGACCCAGACAAAAAGTTTCGGCATGTGACCTATATGAGAGTAAAGAACAGCTATTCAGCTTTCATCTCATATAAGTCATTATTTAGTTAAAATGTCATACGATAGGTTTAAAAGCCCTTAAAGTTAAAAACGAATTCTGTACATTTCCGCTATATTAGGCGGATAAGACCTCCGGTATGACGTTTCGAGCCCTAATTTCAATTTAAAACAGTAAGACCCAGACAAAAAGTTTCGGCATGTGACCTATATGAGAGTAAAGAGCAACTATTCAGCTTTGATCTCATGTAGGTCATTATTTAGTTAAAATGTCATACGATAGTTTTAAAAGCCCTGAAAGTTAAAAACGAATTCTGTACATTTCCGCTATATTGTGCGGATAAGACCTCCCGTATGCCAGTTACAGCCTTGGATTCAATTTAAAACAGGAAGACCCAGACAAAAAGTTTCGGCATGTGACCTACATGAGAGTAAAGAGCAACTATTCAGCTTTTATCTCATAGAAGTCATTATTTAGTTAAAATGTCATACGATAGTTTTAAAAGCCCTGAAAGTTAAAAACGCATTCCGTCCATTTCCGTGTGTACTGTGCGGATAAGACCACCGGTATGCCGGTTACAGCCTTGGATTCAATTTAAAACAGTAAGACCCAGACAAAAAGTTTCGGCATGTGACCTACATGAGAGTAAAGAACAACTATTCAGCTTTCATCTCATAGAAGTCATTATTTAGTTAAAATGTCATACGATAGTTTTAAAAGCCCTGAAAGTTAAAAACGAATTCTGTACATTTCCGCTATATTATGCGGATAAGACCTCCGGTATGACGTTTCGAGCCCTAATTTCAATTTAAAACAGTAAGACCCAGACAAAAAGTTTCGGCATGTGACCTATATGAGAGTAAAGAGCAACTATTCAGATTTGATCTCATGTAGGTCATTATTTAGTTAAAATGTCATACGATAGCTTTTAAATCCTTGAAAGTTAAAAACGAATTCTGTACATTACCGCTATATTATGCGGATAAGACCTCCGGTATGACGTTTTAAGCCCTAATTTCACTTTAAAACAGTAACACCCAGACAAAATGTTTCGGCATGTGACCTATATGAGATTACAGATCAACTATTCAGCTTTGATCTCATGTAGGTCATTATTTAGTTAAAATGTCATACGATAGTTTTAAAAGCCCTGAAAGTTAAAAACGAATTCTGTACATTTCCGCTATATTATGCGGATAAACCTCCGGTATGAGGTTTCGAGCCCTAATTTCAATTTAAAACAGTAAGACCCAGACAAAAAGTTTCGGCATGTGACCTATATGAGAGTAAAGAGCAACTATTCAGCTTCAATATCATATAAGTCATTATCTAGTTAAAATGTCATACGATAGCTTTAAAAGCCCTGAAAGTTAAAAACGCATTTCGTCCATTTCCGCGTGTACTCTGCGGATAAGACCTCCCGTATGCCAGTTACAGCCTTGGATTAAACTTAAAACAGTAAGACCCAGACAAAAAGTTTCGGCATGTGACCTATATGAGATTACAGATCAACTATTCAGCTTTGATCTCATATAGGTCATTACTTAGTTAAAATGTCATACGATAGTTTTAAAAGGCTTTAAATTTAAAAACGAATTCTGTACATTTCCGCTCTATTGTGCGGATAAGACCTCCGGTATGACGTTTCGAGCCCTAATTTCAATTTAAAACAGTAAGACCCAGACAAAAAGTTTCGGCATGTGACCTATATGAGAGTAAAGAGCAACTATTCAGCTTTGATCTCATGTAGGTCATTATTTAGTTAAAATGTCATACGATAGTTTTAAAAGCCCTGAAAGTTAAAAACGAATTCTGTACATTTCCGCTATATTGTGCGGATAAGACCTCCCGTATGCCAGTTACAGCCTTGGATTCAATTTAAAACAGGAAGACCCAGACAAAAAGTTTCGGCATGTGACCTATATGAGAGTAAAGAACAACTATTCAGCTTTGATCTCATATAGGTCATTATTTAGTTAAAATGTCATACGATAGTTTTAAAAGGCTTTAAAATTAAAAACGAATTTCGTCCATTTCCGCTATATTGTGCGGATAAGACCTCCGGTATGCCGTTTTCAGCCTTGAATTCAATTTAAAACAGTAAGACCCAGACAAAAAGTTTCGGCACGTGACCTATATGAGAGTAAAGAGCAACTATTCAGCTTTTATCTCATAGAAGTCATTATTTAGTTAAAATGTCATACGATAGTTTTAAAAGCCCTGAAAGTTAAAAACGCATTCCGTCCATTTCCGTGTGTACTGTGCGGATAAGACCACCGGTATGCCGGTTACAGCCTTGGATTCAATTTAAAACAGTAAGACCCAGACAAAAAGTTTCGGCATGTGACCTACATGAGAGTAAATAGCAACTATTCAGCTTTCATCTCATATAGGTCATTACTTAGTTAAAATGTCATACGATAGTTTTAAAAGGCTTTAAATTTAAAAACGAATTCTGTACATTTCCGCTCTATTGTGCGGATAAGACCTCCGGTATGACGTTTCGAGCCCTAATTTCAATTTAAAACAGTAAGACCCAGACAAAAAGTTTCGGCATGTGACCTATATGAGAGTAAAGAGCAACTATTCAGCTTCAATATCATATAAGTCATTATCTAGTTAAAATGTCATACGATAGCTTTAAAAGCCCTGAAAGTTAAAAACGCATTTCGTCCATTTCCGCGTGTACTCTGCGGATAAGACCTCCCGTATGCCAGTTACAGCCTTGGATTAAACTTAAAACAGTAAGACCCAGACAAAAAGTTTCGGCATGTAACCTACATGAGAGTAAATAGCAACTATTCAGCTTTCATCTCATATAGGTCATTGTTTAATTAAAATGTTATACGATAGTTTTAAAAGCATTCCAATCTAGTCTTTCATTCCCATTGACGTTATCGCCAACCGAGATCCGCAAAATTTTCTTTTTCCTTTTTGATTTGAGATTTTGACGACACTATAAACTCTTTTATTGGTCCGCTGGCTTCCCTTATTGGTCGCTGGCTTATTGGTCGCCAGTTTCAAGGAGCGGTCTACCGAAATTGCGACCGAAGTAGATTAGTTCCTAATCCTACGAATTGCAGATTTTTGGTTGGCGAGACAGACAAAGCTGTTACCATGGGGAAGTCTTTTGCCAATTTCATGTGCAAAAAGTTCTTTCATCCTGCGTCATATGCTAATATAAAAAGGGTAAGTTTGTGATACAATTATTGAGTAATATATTTGTCATTATGACTTTGAGTCTTCTTTTCTATGTTGAACCAGTCATACACTCAGTCCCACTCGCAATGATCTGTGCCCTGTGGTCGCCTGAATTAGCATGGTCAGGCTTTTAGTTTTACTGCGGCAGCCCGAACACGTAGTGTTCGGGCTGCGATCAGCAGGGGATCAGCTAGCCTTTTGACAAGGCCTCGTGACTTGGCCATTTTCTTCGTCATGCTGTGCCTGAGATGAGACTAGCCGGCGACAAAAAGAATCAACACGGCCCGGGTGAACGCGCGATCGAGCACTCACGGGTACATTCCTGTAATAGTTGGTATTTTCTGTCGCATGTACTAAAGCCAAAGGTATGGGGGGAAAATAAGATAAATATTTTAAATACCTTGCTTTCAAATTCAGCCCTTAAAAATCTCACTCCTACCTCAAATGGCCGTTAGGAAGAACTTTTGATATTTTCAGCAAAATCCAAAGTCAAAATCTTGTCCAAAACCGGAGAAATCCCCGCCGATTTGTTTCGCGATCGCGTGTTGTTTACATACTGCCGGTGTCTTAGACTAAAATCGGCCAATAAAATTTTTGTCCACGAAGAAACTCGGGATCGCAAGCGCACATCGATCTTTACGATCGCGCACACAGAAAATCGGACTTTTCCGTGTACGCCATAGGGACCGAATTTTTAAGGACAAAACTCTTTTGGGGAGATGTCAGCACCCGCGGCGACCACTCACGGGTACATTTCTGTAAAATAGTTGGTATTTTCTGTCGCATGTACTGAAGGTATGGGGGAAAAATAAGATAAATATTTTAAATACCTTGCTTTCAAATTCAGCCCTTAAAAATCTCACTCCTACATCAAATGGCCGTTAGGAAGAACTTTTGATATTTTCAGCAAAATCCAAAGTCAAAATCTTGTCCAAAACCGGAGAAATCCCCGCCGATTTGTTTCGCGATCGCGTATTGTTTACATACTGCCGATGTCTTAGACTAAAATCGGCCAATAAATTTTTTGTCCACGAAAAACTCGGGATCGCAAGCGCACATCGATCTTTACGATCGCGCACACAGAAAATCGGGACTTTTCCGTGTACGCCATATAGGGACCGAATTTTTAAGGACAAAACTCTTTTGGGGAGATGTCAGCGCCCGCGGCGACAAGGAAATGTACACAATGACTCCGATAGCTCGTTTCGCGAGAATCGAGAGTAAATTACGGATTTCATTTTTTGAAATATATTTTCCAACATCGGTGAGTTGAATTTATTGTATTTCTTGAATATTTTGGGGTCGGTTTTTGTAAATTAAATGCCGATTTTGAGTGAATGTTGGTGACTTTTGTGCAGTGGTGTTTTAAAAAGTTGAGGTGTATGACTGCCTACATTATACACACGAAGTATAGGAATGTAGCTATGAGTGGCGGCGACCAGGAAATGTACACAATGACTCCGATAGCTCGTTTCGCGAGAATCAACAGTAAATTACGGATTTCATTTTTGGAAATATCTTTTCCAACATTGGTGAGTTGAATTTATTGTATTTCTTGAATATTTTGGGGTCGGTTTTTTTAAATTAAATGCTGATTTTTAGTGAATGTTGGTGACTTTTGTGCAGTGGTGTTTTAAAAAGTTGAGGTGTATGACTGCCTACATTATACACACGAAGTATAGGAATGTAGCTATGAGTGCGATCGAGCGACGCCTTCTGGAACCTGGGTTTCCATCGTCCGATATGAATTATTCACGAGTTGACATTCGTATGCTAACACGCCTACACCGAGGATTATCGACCAATCACAACGGTCTCTGCGGGGCTTGCTTTCCATGTGATTCGTTCATGATGATTGATGTAGCTTGCGCCGGGTGCAGTACGTGCCGAGCGAGCCAGCGCTCGAGCTGTTGAAGGCGATTTTCATACCAAATTTATGCTGACGTCATGCGAATATACGTTCGCTGATTGGCTCCTACCAAAAAGGTAGCAGATCCTCGCTATGAACAAAGGATAACATAAGAAATACAAGCCAGGTTCCAAAGGTCGATCGCGACACGTCGCTCGATAGCGGATTCACCGGGCTGGGCGGCTAGTCTTGTTATGCAGCCACTAGGGTGCGCGCCCCATCAAAAGAACCGCAAAATTGTCCTTTAAATAATTATCAAAATAATTTAAAACATGGAAACTTACCCCAAAAAATATCGCCGACAGAAGAAGGAGAAGTTTTCCGCCCAGTATTCGGTCGGCGCCGCCCACAATTCGGTCACGCGATAGTGCGCTGCATCTCGGGAGAGCTATATAACCATTTTTGTCATATTTCTGCGTTTTTAGGCATTTTCTGTGGCTTCTATATATTCATACTTAAATGTATGAGAATTTTTATCCATTAAAATCCACAAATCGAAGATCTAGGGTCAGAAATAATGAACAAAATGTATTTCTAAAAAGAGCAAAGCGCGTCAGCAAAGCGCAAAGCGCGTCGGCGAAGCGCAAAGCGACAAGTTGCACACAAAGCACGTTGGCGCAAGGCACTCAATGTTGCCTGACCAAATACTGGAAGAGCGCCATCTCACTGGCAGGGGTGAGGTATATATTCTCTTGCTTATCGCTGAGATCGCCATTTGCAAATTCGCCACGATAGAGGGAAGACCCGGAAGCTCCTCTTCACACACATACTAAATTCATTGCACCTGCACACATAGTTATTTCACCATAGGCGTCTACATATGGCTATGCGTGTTAACTCACGCGCTAACGGAACCCGGAAGTGCGGAAACTTGGGTAACACTGACCAGTTTCGAGGGTATTTGGAGATCTTTTCCAGGGCGTCCGACCTGAATTGCTTTCAACATTAGAGGTACCTTGTTCATGTGTCTGTTATGTACAGGTTTCGAGCCTCAAAAATTATTCATGAGTTCTTCACAGCTGTTCAAAGAGCTGCGTGACCGAATTCTGGAACATGACCGAATACCGGGTCGCGCATCCTACTAGCTTACTTGCCAAGAAAAATAGCCAAGTCACGAGGGCCTTGTCAAAAGGCTAGGGATCAGCAGTCCTTTGATTGCTTGGATGTCTCTTAATTACAAGGTCGTTTGTCAAAATGAAAACCATGAAACATGACATTAGTTGATTTTAGGCTATTTTAGGTAGGCCTACTTACAAAACTTTACGATTGACTGTCGTCTTTCTTTTCAATGAGGATGATACAAAAAAATTAAAAAGGCATAGGCCTAGGCCTATTTATCTCCAAGAGCCTGTACTAAAAATTTCTGTAGGTCGGTGTTTTGCTTGCAATGCGCATGCGTCAGCAGCTCCACGACAAGAAGGGAGGATTATGAATATTCATTAGACGAGTGGGCTCGAGAGATCGGCGGATCACGGATATATGAATATTCATTATTCCTGTGACGAAAACTATGGCGTCATTGTAAATATTCATAGGCGCATGCGCAAGTGCCTATTTTCGTTTCTGCTTCAACAACATGGCGAATGGGACTGATTTCGAAAATTAAATTGAGAGTAAAAAGTGACATTTATCGATTCTACACATTTTTTAGGTAAAGGTACATCTAGCCGAAAAATCAGTCTATTTCGTTCGTGGCTATGCTCCGCTGAGACTACGTCTGGCTTCACGGAATCCCTCTCCTACATAGACCGAAGTCTGCCCTATGTAGCGTAGTCCTAGTCAGCTAGTAGTAGTAGTACTAGTCAGAGTTCTACGGACGATAACCACGTCCACGATAGTCGATAACCCCAATTTTATGAATTTGTATATGGTACCATCATTCCCGCTAATCATTCCCATGAAACTGGTACTAGTGGTAGTGGTAGACATCCATGAAAAAAAAAAATTCTACAACATAATTTCAACTTTACCACATTACACGATGGAAATATTCACTGAAGATCACGGAAATCTTTATCCATCTCGCGACATCGTCTTTCCTCTAAGTCGCCATTAATTATGTGTTTACGAAGGTTTACAGACCCCGTATACACTTGCTCTGATTGGCCGACGGACAATTTCCGTCGCTCGATCAATATGAATAAGTCAATATGCAAATAAGCAACTATGAATATATGCAAATAAAATGGAAATCGATAGCGAAATCGGGTCAAAATAGTACGCTACATACGTTAGTGAATATTGATGAGTATTTAATACTATGAATATTAATGAGTAGTGGAAACCTCAAATTTGTACATTGAATGTGATTGGCTAACGGATTCACTTGCCGAGGATTAGTTCAGTAACGCGTCGACGAGCTGTAAACTGAAAAAATTTCACCCATATCTAGGATATTTCAAAGAGCTGTGCGTTGTGGCGTGCGCCTGTAATCCAGCTACCAGTGGAAGTTATAAACTGATTCAGCGGACCCAGGTTCGAGACTGAGTCACGTCTTTCGGATGGTGATGTTAAAGGTCGGTCCCAGACGTAAATAATCATATCTGTGTGTGTGTGTGTGTGTAATTGGGTTTTTACAGACGTGTATCAATCAGATATGATTATTTACGTCTGGGACCGACCTTTAACGTCACCATCCGAAAGACGTGACTCAGTCTCGAACCTGGGTCCGCTGAATCAGTTTATAACTTCCACTGGTAGCTGGATTACAGGCGCACGCCACAACGCCCAGTATCTGATTGATACACGTCTGTAAAACCCAATTACACACACACACGCTGGAGGTTGTGGCGTGCGCCTGTAATCCAGCTACCAGTGGAAGTTATAAACTGATTCAGCGGACCCAAGTTTGAGACTGAGTCACGTCTTTCGGATGGTGACGTTAAAGGTCGGTCCCAGACGTAAATAATAAAAAAAGAAGATTTCTAGACCGAGGATGGTGAGAGTTAGAATGAAATCGATCAAAGAATAAAGTTATGATTGTTTGAAAAATGACATAATTAAATCTTCCTTTGTTGACAAAAATTTTAGTGGCCAAGTTTAGTCTAAAACATCGGCGGAATGAAAACATGCGATCACAAAAAAAAATGGCTGGATTTCTTTGGTTTTGGACATGATTTTTATTCGAAATATCAGAAGTTCTTTGAAGTGTCCATTTAAGGTTTTAAGGTAAGTGTGAGATTTTTAAGAGCTGAATTTGAAAGGAATAATTTGAAATATTTATCTTATTTTTCCCCCTATACATTTAGTACAGTGTACATGCTGTAGAAAATGAGTAGTATTTTTTTAATACGCCGAGCTTAGTGAAGGAACACTCAAAGCAATGTAAGCAGGAAGTGAGTTTATATACATTTACTGCATGACTTGATTTATTAACTTGTTCCAAGCATTCAAAATTCCACCCCTCCGAATGGACAAATAATAAATATAATAATTATTTCTATTCACTACAGGTATGGATGGCGGAACAGAGAACAGATGCAGAGAAGAAGAAACAAGAAGCACTAAGAGCTGAATATGAGAGAGAACAAGATACTTACAATAACAGGTACATATTTCTCATACATATACATGTGGTAATGACAATAATGATCATAGTAATAACAAAACAATGATTGTGATGGTAATAGTAATAGTAATAATAATAATAATAATAATAATAATAATAATATTAATAATAATAATAATTACCCTTTATTGAGTTGAACATTACATTAATGTCGATTATTTAATGATATAACTTAACTTTAAATTTCTTCTTTTTTTTGCTGTGCTAATTTGGGTAGGGAATGTCACAAAATGCTTGACCAGATTTGCCTAACCTTAGCAACTGGGCCATCAGGAAAATGCCTAGATGTAGTCCCACAAACTGATTTCCATGTTGTTTTTTCCCCTGGTCTGCCTCCATCAATCTACAGGCAGCTGATGGGAGGCTTCAGAGTTCGAATCATTCAATATTGGTTTCGGGTACAGGTGAGTCATAATTATTAATGATAAAAGTTATGGAAGAAACATAACCAGTCATTGTAATCCCACAAATTGATTTCCATGTTCCTGTTGTTCCTTTTCTTTCTATACCATTCTACAGACAGCTAATGGGAGATGTTAGGGTGAAGCATGGCCTGAACTTCATGTACGAGCCGCCCAAGGGCATGAAGCAGGAGGAGAAGGAGGATGGTGAGCAGGAGTATAAGTTTGAATGGCAGCGTGGGGCTCCTAGAGAAGGATATGCCAAAGACATGGAGGTCACGGATCAACCCTTTGGCATCGCCGTCCGCAACGTCAAGTGCATTAGGTGCCATAAATGGGGCCATGTCAACACCGATAGAGAGGTAGGAATATCAGTTTCTTTTCTTCTTTGATAGTTATTTGACCTACACTAAAGTACCAAGTGCTTGAAGGTATACAGCTTTAAATCCTCCATATACATGTATCATAGGAATTGCACATTGGCTACCTTGGGTAAAATTTAATAACTTACAAGGGCTGGGGGACTAATCCACACCCCACCCCCCTGATATTCGCCACGATATGTTTGAGGATAAATTTGTTTGTGCCACGAGCTTTCATGACTTTATCCTACAGTCTTATGCAGTTTGCGTTAACATTGTGTGGGTTATGATGGTTAACAATGGATTTTATTATAGATAAGTTCAACTCCCAGTGTTTTGGTTTACAATTAACTAAACGGATAATGCGGGGGGGGGGGGGAGAGCAAGAGATACATGTACATGTACATACTGTACATGTGTGTGTCTCTGTTGATAATTAAACAATCATTTTGGATGTAAAGCATATATCTTCATGCACTAAAGAAAGATTCATGCTCAGTTGATGATTTTGATTTTACTAGATAATGTTAAATACCGTATTTTCCGCATTATTAACCGCGGCCGATTATAAACCGCATCCCCAACTTTTGACACTTGATTGAGAAAAAAAAAATCCAGAGGAAAAAAAAATCTCGAGGAAAAAAAAAAATCGAGAGGAAAAAAAAAATCGAGAGGAAAAAAAAGAAGAAAAAAATACAAGCAGATTTTAGACAATGATTTCAACTGCACGCTGATTTCTAGAGTTTGCCAGCTTTGTTTGATAATGCTCCATGAAAAAGGAGCGAGAGAAATAAATTGTAATTTTTAATTTAGGGAAAGAAACCAATGCTCACATTCTTCCTAATCACGTCGCACACACACACACAAACATAGTGTCATACCACTGATACCAAGGAGGTATTCCTGGCTTGGTCATACAGCCAGCAGCTACATGTAATAGCAGAACTCATGACACGTTCATACTCGTATCTCAGTCAACTACAAAATGTCTGAAAAATTACAAAACAGACCAAGTACCTGTTTGTGTCAATTTACAGTTTTCTGTAGAAAATACGCCGAAAATATTCTTTATTTATATCCAATAAATGCCACAGAATTTACAGTACTTTTATTAGAGAATCAACGGCCCGATCAATGGTCACTAGAAAAGTTGGAATTTTGTTTCCCTCCCTGGCCTCCTTTTATCAAGCGTACCCAATTAAACCGCGCGCGCATAGCGTTTAGAAGGGAAAGAGGGAAGAGAGAGAGAGAGAGAGAGAGGGGGGAGAAAAATAGACCGAGGGAGCTTTTCATCAAGTGTTTTGTCAGTGATTTTTATCCACAAATTTGTTCTCAGCCAATCAGATGCAAGGATTGCAGTAACTTATAAAAGTTGTCCGTAAAAATAACTGACAAAGACACATGATGAAATGCTCCCCGGCCCTGGAGGCGTCATGTTGTGACCCAGTTCATGCATGAGATAAACGCACATGGCCTGCATGCCCTACAGTGACCTCGTGTTTGTTTACTCTGGTCATGAGTCTGGCACTCTCTCCCACGCTCTCTCCCTCTCTTTCTCGAGGTCAACTATAGTGGCAATTGTGTAATTTACGAGTGTCGTAAATCTTCAAACACTGGTCTTCTAAGGAGGAATTTAAAGGGGCGAGTTAGCTTGATATTAAATATAAATTATTGTGTTAAATTATTGGATACAGAAGAAATTCATGGTCTTATAGCCTGATATTTAAAATGGAGGACTACCATTTTTTAACTTGGTTCTAAATGTGAAAACGAGAGAAAGATGTGAGTGAAGAAGAAAAAAGGGAATAAAAAGAAATATGAATTTCTGTTACATGTGTGATTTCTTGAAATTCATCGATATATGTTCATAGGGAGGGGGCAAATAAGAGAAGAAAGACAGAGAAAAAGAGTAACACAACAAAATAAAGAGAATTATGAATTATGTTTCAAGTGTGATTTCTTGAAATTCATCGATATGTGCATAGGGAGGGGGGGGGGGGGGGGGGGGGGGGGTGGTTAAATAACTTTTTATATCCTAGCTTGGCCATAACGGCATCATCAAAGACATCTTGTCATCCAACAAAAGTACAAATATCAGACAAAGCTCATACTCGGATACGAAGTGACTCAATAAATACACAGCCTAAACAATATCCTCCAGGGCTTTAAATATTGATTTTCTATTCAATTGGCTGTAAGCTAGTGCACAATAGAGGGCTCCTATTCAGTGTGCGTCATCAGCTCAATTACTAAGCTTCCTATTGAGTATTGTTCAAGCTGCGAAGTTACGTAAGTTACAAATCTGGGTCAGCAAACAATACTTGTTTTCTTAAAAACTATAGGCATGGGTATTGCCTCGCTGTTTTAATAATGAAAGGGACAAAATCACAGCGGCTTTGTAAGGTCAGGGGGCGTAAATTTTGCACGCAAAATGTTGTGATTACCAGCCGGTACCCCAGCCTTCTTCTATGCGGCTGCTGCGGCGGAGACACTGACTGTGTGCCCGCTACTCGCGCTGATTCTGTTGAAGCATAACGCGACAAATAACGACGACAAAGAGAGATACATGATGCAAAAAAAGTGAGTTTTATTTCATCATTTTGACAAAGACAAGTAGAGACGACATTAAAAAATGATTGACAATCGTTAGACTGAGAAATCTGGTCAAAATGTTGGGTTTGTAAAGATTAATTTCCTTATGTCCGTGTACTAACCGCCCCTCCTTTTGGGAGATTTTCCAGAAGGAAAAACCCGCGGTTTATATTCCGGAAAATACGGTAGTAAAGGTTCAAGAAGAATAACCTGATTGAGTCAACGAGGAACAAGAAAGATGTTAGAAAAAAAACATTGTAATGGCATATATGTTCTTTTTATTTCCATCGACAGTGTCCAATGTTTGACCAGACGAAGGATGATGAGATCGCTGGACCGAGCACGGACAAGTCTGATCTGATGGATGACATGAGACGAGATGGACTGGCTCTCAAGCAGAACGTCCTTGGAAGGAAGGTCAACGGAGAGGCTAAAAATCAGGTGAGATGTCCCTTAAACATTTATATATTTTTTTTTTTGGGGGGGGGGGGATTGAGAGGAAAAGGGTGGACGGATCTCGAGCTTTACATCTTTATTCTTAACGTTTTTTGCTCTCTCTCTCTCTCTCTCTCTCTCTCTTTCTCTCTCTCTTTCTCTCTCTTTTCTCTCTCTTTTCTCTCTCTTTTCTCTCTTTCTCTCTTTTCTCTCTATCTCTCCCTCTCCCTCTCTTTTTTATCTCTCTCCCTCTTACTCTCTTCTTCATTCTCTTTGTAGTCACTCTGTAATTGTCTGTCACAATCTTCCTATTTTTTTCATTGCAACTATATCAGTCTGATTCTCGCTAGATCTCACCTCTTGCAAAGAATATAGAAATTTCACCGGTATAAATGACTTGTTCTGTAAATCAACACTTGTTTTTCTCTTTTTTACAGCGAAGTTATTTTCCTTACTAACCCTGATTTTCTTGTGATTGCAGAAATATGTTGGTAGCAGCGATGAGGAAGAGGAGGATCTGGAACCAGAAGAGGCATTCCTGAAATCTCTTTCTATGAAAGAAAAGATGAAATTACTCAAGTAAGTACATGTATGCCCATGTTTATTCAGTAAACGTACCTCGAGGCCTGGATTCATATTCTGCGTCCAAGTCTCCGTTCAGAATTTGTGTTTTGAATTCTTCAACGGCTATTTTGGCACATGTATTTCACCCTTATCGAAAATGATTATAATAGTAATAAAACTTTTGACTTATCCACAAGATCACAACACCTGTAAGAAAGGGATAGTAACCGGTACTATGAAATGACTTGATATAAGTCAAAATGTGTATAGTATTACAATAGACATGTGCATGTATATAAACACATGTATCTTGTTTTATACCCAAATGTACAGCAAGTCCTTCTTTAGCAAACCCATGAATTTTAATATTTGTGTTTTTTTCGTGAGCAAATATCTCTGTTAACACTGAATGATAATCATAGCAATGATCTCAGTCCTCCATTTTATTTCTTCAATATGCATATCCTTTTAAAATATTTTTCGAGTCTAAAAAACTGTGTAGTTTGCATGAAACTACATATAGATGGTAATTTCAAAAGTTCTTCTTTTCTTGAAATTGCAGGAAATTGGACAAGATGGAGAAGAAGCAGAAACGTCTGGATTCCAAGAGCTCTAAGAAAAGAAGAGACAAGAAGAAGATGAAGAAGGGGAGGAAACCTTCCCAATCATCGGATGACAGTGATAGCAGCCCAGATGAGCGTGATCAGAGAGACAGAAGAAGGGGAAAAGAAAAAGGGCACAGTGGAAAATCAAGAAGAAGGCGGTATTCTGACTCTTCCTCGGAGAGCGATTCAGAGCAGGACCGGAATAAGAAAAGTTCAAAGCACCGCGATGAGAGGAGGACAATCAAGAAGGAACCAGAGAGTGATGACCAAAGTAGGAAGAGGGGGAAGAAAAGAGGAAAGAAGGAACATGGACAGAATGATAAAGAGAGAACCCAGAAGTGATAGTGAGGAGAGAAGACACAAGAAAAGCCACAGGAAAGAGGACAATGAAAGCCACAGGAAAGAGGACAATGACAGCCACAGGGATAGGAAAATGAAAATCAAGGTTGAAAGGAGAAGTAGGAGCAGGAGTCCCGATTCTCCACGTCATGGTAGACATGATAGGAATGGGAGAGACAGGAAGATGAAGGAGCGGAGAGAAGAGGAAAGGATGGACAGGAGGAGAAGAGATGAAAGATCTCAGTCTCCCAGCAGACAACGTGAAGACAGAAACAGAGAAAAGACTTCAAGGAACCATAGGGATGTTATGAGTACTCATAACGAACGCAGACGGGATAGAGATAGAGATGAGGGTAACAGGGAAAGGGAGAAGAAGAAGGAGTACAGAGGACATCATCACCATGGTGACCGTGATGGACGATACCATGAGGGAGGAAGGCAATAGAGAGATGTTTAGCATTCCTTATTGAATGAACATTGTATGATATGTACTCTCACACAGGTTTTTCATTTGCCTTTACAAAGAGTACTTGCATACAAGATTTTGGCTCCTGAAGTCGAGAGCTGTACCAGCTATCAATAACACTAAAACATCATATTACTACTTGACTTTCCTATGAAGAAAAAAATGGCACTGGGGAACTGAAAGTTCTACTTTGGAAATCGTCATTCAAAATTTATATTATGAGATATGCAGAAATAGTATTCCTTCCAGTCATATGTACTCTTATCTCCCACACATACATGTACTCAAACACACACTCTCTCTCATTTTCTCACTCTGTATAGTTTTGTTGTTGATAAATCAGTAAGATTACCTGATTATGCTAGTTGCAGCCAGTACATTTACAGGGATGCCACTTTTCAGACAAAAGTAGGAATTCCTACTTTTTCAACATATTTTTAGCCATAGAAAACTACTTTTTATGTACACAAGGGCCCATTCTAGATGATTTTTCCTACTTTTTTGTCAATTCTAAGTGGCATCCCTGCATTTACTAAAGTTTCAAACATAAGTCAACCATATTGACCCAGTTAAGTATATTTAGATCACGTCCACTAAACTGCAATATTACACATTGTCATATAACTTTTAGAGAAGTATTTCTAGTCGAACTCCTTCTAGCAGTTTGTTTTACAAACATGGACAAATTTTTATTTTTTATAATTTTTTGGGGGGTGGGGTGGTTGGGAGGCTATCAGTTAAATTAAAGAAATGAACTTTGGGGAAGACTTTACCTTTAAATTGTGTTTAAATACCTTTCGTTTCAGACCTTCTTTACTGTGAAGGCTTCAAAGCAGAAACCAGGAAGTAATATACTCAAAGTATAACATAGTATAATATACTGAAAGTATTAATACTTCCTGTATAATAGCTATCGGCACTTCTTTTGTTGTAATTTTGATACTACATATTTTTAATGTTCAATCAGCCAAATAATGAAGTCATTGGATACTACTGTGTTAGCCTAACAGCTTTTTGTGTTTAACAATAATTTAGTATGCAAAGATTGAGGTTATTGTGGCTGTCAAGAAATATACTGAATATTGGGGTAACTCTGGGCGGGCTCTTTGTTTTGGGGGTGTGGGGGGTGTTTTGTTTTTTTTACATTTAAAGGAATATCCTCTCAGCTTCTGTGCTATTTCCCCCATTTTATTTTTCAGTGTACATTAACTTTTCTGGTCGCTTTGGCATACAATTTTGATAAAACATGATATAATGATGACGTGCTGTTGAAACATGACGTGTCGCATAATAAATAATAATAATAGCTGTTTTTTATAGCGCCTTACCAGTTACAATGTTATCAACCAAAGCGCTTACAGCATTATTACCCAGTCACATGATTCAATTGCGATTCTGCACAGCACATTCTGTATTTCTTTTGGGAGCATTTCAACCAGTCGCCCGTTTCCAATATACAATGTACACGTATATACTAAATTTTATCTAAATGTGATCTGAAATATGGTTTCCTAGTCTATTGGATAATATATGTTAATTTATCAACACGGGGAGCATCGATTTATATTGGTTTTCTCCATCTTTTTGCACCTCAAGGTCATACAGTGACTTGTCAAGAAAATAGATTTCCTTAGTTTTATCATTTTGCAACACTTTTGAGGGTAGATCATCAATGTATTGATTTTTAGCATGTATTCATTACAGATTGATATCTTCTGGTACTATTGATTCATCATATTGTGAATATTTCATGGGAAGAATCAGTTTGGAATGTACAATTCATTAAGTTCTATTTATGGTGATAATCTCGAAAGGACAATAAAGTATGAAATTATAATGGTGTAGTTGAAAAGAAAAATGTTTTTGGCAAAAGAGATATCCTGACTTATATACAGTATTTTATTTTACAGTTTTCAAAGCTAAGTGAAGGAAATTGATGATCGATAAGGTAGATGGACCAATGAACACACATTTATCTGTGACCTTACCTAATGCTGTATATTGTAGGACGTATCTTTAATGAGTTCATAATATCATGTCTGAAATATATGCTTGCATAATATAATCAAAAATGCATATTTGCATTATTTTACAATGTAAAGACACGAGAAATAATTTATTAGACGTTATCACAAAGACTTGAAACTAAAAAACAACCTAAGGCAAATTGCCTTGTGCTTTATCTTTTGCTAACATTTATATCACGTATTACATTACATAATCCGAACAAGATTTCTGTATGATATACAATACGGTACCGGTATTGATATCCCCGTTGAATTGATTTCTCATAAGTCTTTGCAGTCGTGTTATTAGTTGAATATTGGAAATGTTACAATTTGTGTGCCAGTGCTGATTTCGATTGTATTATGATTATATTAGTTTTTTCCCTTCCATATTAGTGGGGAAGAAAAGCTGGTTCAAATTACATGTAAATGCCGATGTTGAGGGTGTTAATCTCCAAAGTATTTTATTTCTTGATGCATCACATTGCAAGAGCTTAACATAGAAGGCTGTAAGTTTTATTCCTTATTCTTACGTATGTGAGCCTCTTTAACCCTTTCATGACAGGAATCATTTAACTGCTTAATTGATCACATTTTGTTCTTTAAATTGGCAACAATAATATTTATTTTTTAGTGCTACATGGTTCTAATAAGGTGTAATGTCTTTGAAAACAATATACATGATAAAAAATTTTGTCAAAAAGTTGAAAAAATTGCCAATTTGGAAAAAAACAATGATTTTGAACCTCTCAATATGTTGCCAATTTGAGCATTTTAAACCTTACTCTCATTTTTAAAATTCCTGTCATCAAATGCAATATGGTAATTCAACAAATTGGACATAATATGTGCAGAAATTTTTGTTTTTTCTACTCATCCATCTGGTATATTTTTTAGAGCTCTGAATCAAAAGTTATAAAGCCGAACCACAAAATGTGGTCAGATGTCTTGAAAGGGTTAAAACGTTTATGTAGTTGATGCCTGTATATGAGCATTTTGTAATAAAATTGTACTGACGGCCAAGAAAGCACAAGTCTTGTTTCAATTCAGTATATTTCATTGCATGCAGGAATTTACTTTAATTTTAGAATGAAATACTGTAAATACATGTATTTTGGAACCACTGAAAAATTATATGAATATTATTATTCAGAGAGAGGAGTGAAAAATAGAGAGATGATCATGAAGATGATGGATAGAATGGGTTAGAGAGGGGGAGAGAGAGAGAGAGAGAATGTGATGGAGAGTGCTGCATAGGAATGGAGAAAATAAGAGAGGGGAAAAACATGTGTAAAGTAGCAAGTATAAATGGATAGATGCAGATATAGGCAGGTGCATCACTTTTTGTGAGACCTTTCAGGTCTGTGAGAACTTTCTTCAACATCAGCATGGCTACATAAGATTGGATGTTGCTTAAATTATTGTTTTCAAATCGGCCACAGTGACCCCCCCCCCCCCCCCCTCTCTCTGTGTCTCTCTCTTCTTTTCTCTTTCCCACTCCTTTCTCTGTCTATCTCTTTCCATGTGCAACTCTCACTCGGTATCGCATTCTGTCTCCCTTCCTCTCTCTCTCTCTTTCTCTCTCTGCCTCCCTCTCTCAACTTCCCCTCTCCCTTCCTCCTCCCTTCCCTCTCTCTTTATTACTCTTCCTTATACCTGTTTTCTCCTCCCCTCTCATTTTTTCTGTTCTTGTAAACTTGAACCTCTCGTCGCAACAAGGATAATGATACCAATACGTCATTGCAGAGATATAATTTTGCAATACTCATTTTTTGTGAATTTATTTCGTTTACAACGAACATAATGGATAAATGCGTAGTCGTGAATTGAAATACACTATTTATGATACTTGTCATTTGCTAATGGTTAGCAGAATGAACAACTGAATTGTTACTAACATTGTGCGAAAGACAGGTCTCAAACATACGGCATATAGTTTACCGATCAGCGTTCTATATCGATTTCATTTAAATAATTATAGTCATAAATTCCTCTACAGTAAATAAATAAATATGATAAACAAGATAAACAAGATGCTTCATTTCTGGTACTATCCCATAGTATAACCACAAAAAACACTAAAAACAATCAGTTATACACCAGAGGGTGTTTTGACGGATACACGCATAGATTTGTATTAAAAAATATTATTTCTTTAAAAATTACTGTTTATAAAAATTTCCAAACTCAATTTCCAAACTCGATTTTGAAATGATGATATAATTGTTTTTATTTCAACCCATGTCAAACATGGTATAATTAAGATTGGCAAAATCTTTGGGCATGAATTCAGTGAAGCTAGAATTTAAGTACTTAATACAGACACTCTTGATCTTTTAGCTTTTAGTAAAAGAAAAAGAAAAGAATCATGATCTAAACCAGGAAGATTTGATTGTTGGACAATTATGATTGCACATCGGCCGATTACTAGATCAACCGCACACGAGACGTCATTTCTATTACGTTATTACCTCTAATCAAGCCCGTAAAACAAAGCAAGGTTAACAACGTTCATGTTTGCATTCACGTTTGGTAGAATATCAAGCGTCCGAAAGCCGCGCCACCCCCCCCCCCCCCCCCCCCTCCCTGGGGAGGGGGCATGTCTCATTAAGACCTGTACAACATCCGCGTAAACCACTTTCTGAAAAGCACCCTATCCTAAACAGGGAAACCAGTCTAATTAACACCTCTGATTTGTATACCCCTTTGTAACCCAGGTCACGCGTTTAATGCTGAAAAGCTATCCTTTTTGTCCGTTTTCGTGTACGCGGATGATGTACAAGTCTCAATGAGACATGCCCCCGGGCGCGCCAGTGCCTGACGCGATCTTGCGTCAGGCGAATGACGTGGTCCTGCGTCAGGAAAAATGATCATGTGGTCGGGCGTAAGGCAAATGACGCCCCGTGTGCAACGGGCAAGTATTGTAACATATCCAAACAAGACCTCTATTATCATTATCTTTGTAGTGTAGTTAATAGGGGGTGGTTCATAAAGCTGTTCGTAAAGTTACGAACGACTTTATATGAAGTGCCAGATAGGATGCTTAAAGTTTTTCCTCATGTTTTAAGAAAGAGTGACTGTATTTCAAATAACCTCAATTAAATTATGGCAAAAAATATACTTTGCATTAAAAACGTTTGTTGTAATAACAATGTTAATTTACATCTGCACATTTCAACTTTAGTTGACGCAGTTAAAAATGATTGAGCATCCCATTTGGCTTGTCATATTTAAGTCATTCGTAAAGTCATGCTTAACTTTACGAATGACATAGCTTTATGAAACACCCCAGGCAGTAGAGGAGGTGATATGGTGACACAAACCGAATGATCCGGAACAAGATTAATCCGATGATTACAGCTCTTGCTGCATATCGTACTATGGTCGCACTATTACTCGAGGGTATTAAGATCGAATGACGTTATTGTCGTACTATGATTGATCGACAATACTATAAAGGTCGAATCAAGCTCTTGCTCCATATCGTACTATGGTCGTACTAAGATTGATCTACAATACTATACAGGTCGCATTATGCTGTTGCTCTAGATCATACTATCGTGAAACATTAAAAAATAGAAGTAAGTTATGACGGAACATATTATATATATCAAACCGAACAAGAACCATGTACCTTACTCAGACACTAACAACTAAAAATGTACTAAATATTTGCATATGTGTCCATTTCCTTATTCACATATAATAATTCGAAGATCGTAAACAAAAAAATTAAGCAATATACGTATATATTTCAGATTTAGGAAATCTGAGCACCTTTCGAAACTTCGGTGTCAGTATTAAAATATAAAATCACTAAAAATCATTAATCATGGGATAAATTTCAGTGAGGATATAATGATATGTTTCAAATGATCATATATTTTTCGTACACTCTTAAAATAATAAAATGTAACCCTTTTACCGCACTACGACTACATAATATGCTCAGCCTCTTGTTCTATCTAAAAAAATTTATAATTCGATATTATTTCTGTTGTCATTCTCATTATATATACACACACACACACATTAAACTGAAAGATAATTTCATTACCCTTAAAATTGCACCGATTTCTTGGAATGAAAAGTATTTAAATATTTTCCATCATCCTTCGAATCAATATTATTCTTAACAATTCAAATATAAGAAAGTTTAGTTTTGAAAAAATTGAAATTGCTGAAATCTACAAAAAATTAATTCTACTGGCAGCATATCATATAATAATTTATTTTTTGTTCATCCGACGGAAAAATAAAATTTGATTTTATTTTGAATTATTAGTGCTGACACTAAACCGACAGGCTTATTTACAAGATCAAATAAAAGAAAATTGAGTATACCTGTATAAGAAAATATGAAATCTGAATCTATGGCCAACAGTTATAATTTGTAGTTACTGCTGAGGTTGTGGTGTGTATTTAGATGTGTGATATGTAATTATGATCAAAGAAACAGTTCTTAGCGTATAAGGCACTTACGATCCAATAGGAAAAGAATGTCATGGGCATTCAATGTTCGTTCAAGGTTATGTTTAATGGATACTTCTTTCAAAATGGCATATGAAAATTAATGTCACAAAATGTCTTACTCATCGTAAACGGATTTCTCTTAAAATTTTTGTTAGAAAACGAAGGCAGAAATGTTTTACTGAATTTTCTTTGCCTTCTACTGAGCAGTGGCGTATCCAAATATTGATAAACAGGGATGGGCGGACTCCTTTCCCTGACGGTGGTGTATTTTTTTTTCTCTGTGCCTTTAAACAAGCGGCATACCTCGGCTCTATTCTATGCTGGATACTTTATTGACTTTACACTCCAAATTGGATTAATCAATTCAGACATTTCCAACTAATGTCACTGGTGGAAGTATGTCCGGTCATATGACAGGGACAATTGGTTGTTTTGGCCACTACTGACCAAAATTCTGGTAGAAATCAGACGCACAATCTATCAGAGACGTTGCTCAAAATTAAACAATATTCTGTTCATTATATCTTTTAAAAAAGAAAGTGAATTTTCTTTCAAACCGTCGTCAGTTTCCCGGCTAGGAGAGCAGAGTATGAAGAGGATATAATCCCATCCTTGCGGATATCTTTCAAAGGCTATTAGGTCTGTCCTTCTTGACGTGGTCCACTTTCGAGAAAGAGGACAACCATTTTGAACAGAACTGACCGATTTTCTAGAAGGACACGGACCATGCAAAATCTACTTCTGAAATTTGCTCTTTGCTTTATATTAATTTACCCAGGGGCGGATCCAGGATTTTGTATAAGGGGGGGGGGGGGTGGCGACAAAAAAATTTCGCCAGACCTCCAAAATTCGCTGGGGGGTATGGAGTCTAGTATCCCTCCATAATTCTCTGACAAGCAAAAAAAAAGTTTTTGTTCTGAAAGGGGGTACAATCCAAAAAGGGGGCACAATGCATATTTTTCTTCCAAAAGGGGCGGGCACGGGCCGGAAGTGCCCCCCCCCCTTGATCCGCCCCTGAATTTACCCTCGTAATTTACGATTAATATCTAGTTAGCCTTAAGTTAATCACGCTGTAATTCTAATCATTGTACCCCTATATTAAATTTTCCATGTACCACATGTTTCCATAAATTATCATAAATTAATCACATTGTGATTTTGTTATAGTTACATTAACTCTAAGTTTATATGTTATTATGCTCCTAGTTTAATGTTCTTGGTTCAATAAGTTAAAGTTGTATATACTGTTGTACTTTATTTTATATACGAATGTATAGCGCCATATTAAGCGCCATGCTTGACAGACCCATTAGAACTTTATAAGAAGGACAATCATTACAGGAAAGATAGCTCAGAATTGACCAATCTTCTGTACATCAACTTAAAAAAGGACAGTGATTTTTTTCGTTGAAACAATCGACAGTTTTCTCTGTTATGAGAAGAGAATGATCCTTGCGGATATCTTTCAAAGGCTGCGGTATATCTTTCATGGACTCGTCCATTTTTGAGAGGGAGGCGAAGGGTTTTTTAACCAAACTGAATAAGATTCTGGTAGAGAACTCTGACCCAGCACGATTCTATACCGGAGACGTTGCTCAGAACTGACACATCCTCGGTACATCAACATTTTAAAAGAAAGAAAATTAAACTGGACTTTTCTTTCAAACCGCCATCAGTCGCCATCTTTCTTGGAGTCCTCCATTTCTGTGCGAGAGGACACCCGTTTTGAACCAATGATACTGACCTAAATTTTGGTAGGACTCGGACCCACAATCTGCTTGAAATGTCGATCAAAATTGACCAATCTTTTGTACATCAACTTCGAAACTCACACACACACACACACACACACACACACACACACACACAAAGAATGATTATCTGACTTTCTTAAACCGCCGCCAGGTTCTCGGTTGGGAGAGGAGAGTATGAAGCAGATATAATCTCATCCTTGCGGATGTCTTTCAAAGGCAACGGTCTGTCTTTCTTGGAATCGTCCATTTCTACGAGGGGGGACAATCGTTTTCGCTTTGCTCGTGACCTTCTATTCAGGAGGTAGACGATGAAAAACAAAATGGCGGACAGTCCCCAGAATGCGGCGCAAACAATCATGGAAAGTGTATATGATCCGGTAAGTTGATGGGTGATACCTGAAAAGAAAAAAAAAGAAGATAATAATGAGAATGGCGAAAAACGGCGTAAATACATGAAATATCAGACATTTTATACGGAAAAAGAAGTTGGTTTTGAAAAGAACGAATAAAGAAAGCGTGATTGCGCACTATAGAACTCGACAAAACGTACCGGTAGCTCGTAACAAATATATGGGCTGGGGTGATTGTAACACAGGTCTCCTATAACCCTTTCATCCGCAACCACATGCCTGACATTGTATTGTAAGATGATGATCATTCAAAACAACCAGGTTCCTGCAGCGAAAATGGTTACCCCCAAATGTACATTAAGGCCATTTTAAGGGTGAATACGAACTGGGATATACTTTGAATGATCCTTGAAAAAAAATTGAAAGAAATGACAGAAATAAATTGTTTGAATAGTCGTTTGGAAAAAAAGTTTGATAATAGAAGACGCGAGGGGAACTCGCTTTTACCGGGTACAACGGCTGCCAGGGCACTGCCGATCCCCCAGGCGACGAAGACTAAGGCATAGGCCTCGGCAGCCTTCTCTTTCCCGCTGAGTTCCACTCCCATACCGGTCGCCAGCGAGAAATAGAGCCCCCGCATCAATCCAATTACTGGAGAAAAAAAAATGAGTTTTATGATCATAATCAAGATGAAATCAATAATGCAACTGTATTAAGTGGCATCGCTATAGACCATTTAAAGGGATCGCCTGCACAAATTTGTTTACACATTTGCCTACAAATTTTCGACAAGGAAAAAAAGAGAAAGGTTGTAAGATTTTTTTAATTTGCCGACAGGTATTAAAAGAAGATCTTGAATAATCGCGATGAAAATTGTGATTAGTCGAAAATTTATGAGTTCTTAATAGTTGATATGTAAAATTGATTCTGAAGTTGTTTTCGATGGGGTAGACCACATTGGCGTATTGACAAAAAGGAGAGGAATCATTCCCGGGCCGGGGCGTCTTTTTTCTGTCAGGATTTGCGCCACTGACAAGAGAAGGCAGTATTTGAGCGTCAAGAGGCCCCGTTTTGGAGACTTTGAGAGAGACTAAAACTTTAAGACTTCTATTTTCTCAAAGTTTCACCTTTACTTTATTTCAGCAAAAGAAAATTTTGTCAATGATAATTTTCTTACCCTCCCTGCCGAGTCTTGAAGGAATAAGCCGTATTGTCACCCCTTTTGGCGCTCGAAATACTGCCCTCTCTCGTCGATGGCGCAAGTCCTGACAACAAAAAAATAGCAGCCGGCGTTTGGGGGAGATGTGTCTGGGCAGCCCGAGTTCAAGTTATATTGATACCTTTTTCTGCACATGGGCCTTCAAATCCTGCACTATCACTATAATTACAATTAGTATCAGCATCATAATCATCATCATCATCGTCATCATCAGTGGCGGATTTAGGGGGAGGGAATATCAGGCCCGTGACCCCCTCCCCCCCCCCCCCCCCCCTTTGGAAGAAAAATATGCATTGTGCTGTGCACCCCCTCCCTTCTTTCGATTGTGCCCCTCCCCCCTCTTTTTAGAACGAAAACCTTTTTGCGTGTGTGTGTGTGTTTTGTTGTTGGTTTTTTTGTGCTTTTCAGAGAATTATGGAGGGAACTGGACCCCCCCCCCCCCCCCCCCACTAAGCGACCTTTGGAGAGCTGGCGAGACCAAACAAACCGTGTCTCCCTTTTCCAAAAGTTGACAAACCTGCATTTGTGTGCCCCCCCCCCCCCCTTATACAAAATCCTGGATCCGCCCCTGGTCATCATCATCATGCATCGTTATCATCACCATCATTATCATCATGCGTCATCATCATCATCATCATCATCAGTGGTGTACGTTCACAGGCCACTGGGGGCACGTACTCCCCCCCCCCCCCCCCCCCCAATCGAATGGCGAAGAAAAGAGGGAAAAGGAAAAAAATAGAAAAGAAAAAAAAAGGAGGAGGTAAAAGGAAGAGAAAAGAAGACGATTGGACTCCTTCTCGCACACTCCCCCTAATTCAGTGGCCTCGTAAATTCACGTTAAATTTCATGACTTAGACCTGTCCCCCCCCCCCCCCCCCCCCCATGATGACAGTGCCATGCCAGTGCCCCCTCAGTGGCTGGTCTCTATCTACACCAGTGATTATCATTAAGATCATCATCATCATCATCAAAGGCAGTAAAGTGATAGTCGACATGCATGATCATCCTCACTATTAAATATGCATTGTGCTGTGCACCCCTCCCTTCTTTCGATTGTGCCCCCCCCCCTTTTAGAACGAAAACCTTTTTGCGTGTGTGTGTATGTTTTGTTGTTGGGTTTTTTTTGTGCTTTTCAGAGAATTATGGAGGGAACTGGACCCCCCCCCCCCCCCACTAAGTGACCTTTGGAGAGCTGGCGAGACCAAAAAAAGCGTGTCTCCCTTTTCCAAAAGTTGACAAACCTGCATTTGTGTGCCCCCCCCCCCTTATACAAAATCATGGATCCGCCCCTGGTCATCATCATCATGCATCGTTATCATCACCATCATTATCATCATGCGTCATCTTCATCATCATCAGTGGTGTACGTTCACAGGCCACTGGGGGGCACGTACTTCCCCCCCCCCCCCCCAATCGAATGGCGAAGAAAAGAGGGAAAAGGAAAAAATAGAAAAGGAAAAAAAAAAAGGAGGAGGTAAAAGGAAGAGAAAAGAAGACGATTGGACTCCTTCTCGCACACTCCCCCTAATTCAGTGGCCTCGTAAATTCACATTAAATTTTATGACTTAGACCTGTCCCCCCCCCCCCAACTCCCCCCCCCCCCCATGATGACAGTGCCATACCAGTGCCCCCTCAGTGGCTGGTCTCTATCTACACCAGTGATTATCATTAAGATCATCATCATCATCATCAAAGGCAGTAAAGTGATAGTCGACATGCATGATCATCCTCACTATTAAATATGCATTGTGCTGTGCACCCCCTCCTTTCTTTCGATTGTGCCCCCCCCCCCCTTTTAGAACGAAAAACTTTTTTTGTGTGTGTGTGTGTGTTTTGTTGTTGGTTTTTTTTTTCAGAGAATTATGGAGGGAACTGGACCCCCCCCCCCCCCCCCCCCCCACTAAGCGACTTTTGGAGAGCTGGCGAGACCAAAAAAATGCGTGTCTCCCTTTTCCAAAAGTTGACAAACCTGCATTTGTGTGCCCCCCCCCCCCTTATATCCCAATATCCTGGATCCGCCCCTGGTCATCATCATGCATCGTTATCATCACCATCATTATCATCATGCGTCATCATCATCATCATCATCATCAGTGGTGTACGTTCACAGGCCACTGGGGGCACGTACTCCCCCCCCCCCCCCCCCACCCCCCCCCCCCCCCAATCGAATGGCGAAGAAAAGAGGGAAAAGGAAAAAAATAGAAAAGAAAAAAAAAGGAGGAGGTAAAAGGAAGAGAAAAGAAGACGATTGGACTCCTTCTCGCACACTCCCCCTAATTCAGTGGCCTCGTAAATTCACATTAAATTTTATGACTTAGACCTGTCCCCCCCGCCCCCCCCCATGATGACAGTGCCATGCCAGTGCCCCCTCAGTGGCTGGTCTCTATCTACACCACTGATTATCATTAAGATCATCATCATCATCAAAGGCAGTTAAGTGATAGTCGACATGCATGATCATCCTCACTATTATTATCATTATCATTATCAACATCATGAATCATCATCATAATTAAGATCGTTAAGATCACAATTGATCGTCGTCTTCTTCTTCTTCTTCTTCTTCTTCTTCAGTATCATCATAACATCATACCATCATTATTATCACCATAATTATCATCATCATCACCACCACCACCGTCCTCATTATCATCAACATCATTATCACACTTACATATTGAATAGATGTAGAATATCCACTGTGGGGTGACGAGGAGGGCAACTACAGACACCCCACAACTGATGACTGCAATGATGGGGTAGGTGAGGAGGATGGAGAAAGGAAGATATTGTACAAATAGAACTGATACCCTGCCAACCAATGCGCTACCGGCCAGGAATGAGTGCAGCAAGGCAGTCTTCTTATCTGAGATCCCTTCTGATGTGAGGTAGCTACCCTGAAAAACATAGACATAAATTCACACACACGTGTTTAATAATTGTTGTTGTTGTTTGGCAGCCAGTCAAGAGGACTAAGCAAGATGACTATTTTTACCACAAATGTTCATTTTTAAGTTCTAACAAGTTTCTTTCTTCTTTTTATATTTTCCTTGATGCCCCCCCCCCCCCCCCCTTCGATATCTCGGCCACGAAATTTTGCACAGACCTCTAAAATCGCGTACAGAACACAAATCCTTGCAAATTATATGCGTAAATACACCTTGTTTTAGTGATATCGAGTAATGAAAGGCCCTGGAGATAAAATTTCTATGCAAGAAGCTCTTTATAAACATTCAAAACATTATTATGAAATTTAAAAAATGAAAGTAATTTCAATTCTTATGTATCCTTTTGTTTTACGAATTTCTTATGTATTTTCTTTGTTATTTTTATTGCTTTTTTTTTGCTCTGTTTCAAGATGTTATCTGGACCACTACTCAGTTAGAATAGATAATTATAACAGCTTAAATACAAAATTATAGGTGATAATGGAGGACTATGAGGAAATGCCGTTTCCCATTCTTTTGTACACAAAACTCAAAAAATTCTCCGTTTTCGGGCTGACATACGGTCACAAAAGATCACGTAACTCGGTAATGGTTGGACCAATTTTCATAAACTTTGGTTTAAAAGGTGTACAAGACTTGAAAGAAAAAAGTCACAAAGTGGCGTGGCGTGAAATGCAGCGGTTCGAATTTGGCGGCGAAAATTGTCCAGGGGGCCATCATCCCCCCCCCCCCCCCGTCCTTTTAGGGTTAATGGTATAGTAGAGTTCTGGTCAATCATTTATAATGGGAAAAACTGTTCCAAAGCAATTGGGAAAGTTGGATTAGTTGTACATAAACACATGTGTCTAGTGTGAGATTTGGGGATTATCGAATTGATAAGAAATTCACTACCGTTCCCCAAAAGGTTCTTGCACTGCACACAGAAGCGAGAATATAAAGTTGGCACGAATGTTCGGCCCGAATTTTTCAGCTATTTCTTGATGTATTTCTAATATGACGGTATTTGAGGAGCAATCCTTTCTAGGGGACCTTCTTATTATGGCATTCTTCCTAACTGATACTAAAAATAATGAGAAAGATCACAAATTATGTTTTCCATCTTTCCCAGACTCTCAAGATAACCTCAATCCCCCTCTCTGCTTGCCCATAAAAAATCAATAAAACTGACGAAGAAATGCTTTTAAAAAGTAGCGAATCTCAAGGGTTACGTGAGATTGCAAAGAGTATTTTTTTCTTCTCGCCAGCCCTCCAAAAGTCGCTCAGTGGGGGGGGGGGGGTTGAGCCCTCCGTAATTCTCTGACAAGCAACAAAAAAAAATTAAAAATAAAACACTTTTTGGTGTCAAAAGTTGTCAATCTACCCCCCTTGGCTACGATACGCTACTACTATGAGCCGTTGCCCCCCCCCCCCCTATTTATCAATTTCTGGATACGCCACTATTTTCTAGTCCCATGATGAATTGGTATCAGGCGCGTAACTGGGATTTAGTCAAGTTGAACACTTTTTTATTTGCTTTTCTCATGGACAGGAAACCCGGCTGGAAACCCTAGCTATTATTTCACTTTTTTTCCACTTTCCTTCCCCTCTCTCCCCTTTCACGTGACCCCCTTGTGCGCCCTCCCCTATCTAAGCCGGTTGGTATGGAAATGTTTTAAAAATTTAACCTAAAAATCACTATTCTGATGTCACTTTGGATAATTGTTCTCGCCTTATGATTCTTTTTTGTTGGTGTTCAAGCAAATTTCTGCTCGCCAGCTTGGGGGCGATACTACAAACGAATTTGAATAATTCTTTGAATGACGCTTTGGAAAAAAATCGATTGCAACATGGCTTAATGTACAAATTCGAAAATGAATGGTGAGAGGAAAGATGACGTTGATTAATTATAGATTTGCCAGATTAGGATGATACGGGACAAAATCAAAATAAAATGTATTAAAATAGATGGAAAGACCTATACTTTATCACGTAATTTTCCCTTTCCATCATCTCTCCCCTCACTTCTTTTTTTTTTTTATTTATCTGGGTTTTTTAAGCGGACCTCTGCTCGCCAACGAGGGGGTTTGTTCGAACCCCCTGAACCCCCCCTCGCCCCCCTTCCCTCCCCCCCCCCCCCCCCCCCCTAGTTACGGGCCTGGGTATCACAGTGCGCCTAATCATAACAAAGATGGTGATAAAAGAAAAATAATCTTTGCTCAAATAATAACAATGTATCGGCACTCACTGACAACAAGTAGTAAGAGTTAAAAAAAAGGAATGATAAAAGCCAATTAACATGATGATAAAGGCCAACGCCTTATACATGATTTAATGATCAAGTAATGATTTACTGGTGAGCGTTTCATCAAGCGTTTTGTCGGTCATTTTTACCGACAACTGTTATAAGCTACTGAAATCCTTGCATCTGATTGGCTGAGAGCAAATTTGTCAGTAAAAATCACCGACAAAACGCTTGATGAAACACTCCAGGTGTGATTGTCACGAAAGTGAAAGCCTGTTAGAATCACTCAATGATCAAAACGAATACTCACAAAGTTTATATGGTTGAAAGACACTGCAGTGAAAGAAATTACGATCCCAATCAGCAACAACGAGAAAGCTGGCATCTTGAATAATGAGATATATCTCATCAATGATGCTTTCCAATGTTTTTCCTCCTTTTCCTCCTCCTCCTCCTTCCCCTCCTCTTCCTCCTGTTTCTCATTTCCATTCTCCTCGCCTTCCCGCTCCTCCACACCTCCTTCTTCCCTCACACCCCTTTGCTTCTCTTCCTTTTCGTCCAGTTTCTGATAATGTTTCTTCTCAACGTCGTCGTCGTCGTTAAACATGTCACTTGGAGGTTGGCGAATGAAGACGATGAATAGGAAGGCGACAAAGAGGGAGAAGAAGGATAGAAATCGGACCGACCATCTCCAGCCCCAATTTTCCGAGGTGATTTGGATCACAGGGCTGAAAACAAGGATAGCTGTCAAAATGACGGAAGAAAGCGTTAGCAGAACCCATTAAAATTTTTCTTCAATGACAAGTTTTTCGCACTTCGGTAGATTGCAGCAATAAACATTATTATAAATAAGTCGTGAATGGAATTAAATGCAAAACCTCCACTATCGTTCGTTACGTAATGGTCAACTCGATCACCAGGGAAGCGTTTCATCAAGCGTTTTGTCTGTGATTTTACAAGTAAAAAAACCTGTTAATCTACAGTTATTTTTTACAGTGTAGCTAGAGCAGTACAACAGGGGTTAATTTCAGGGGGATATCATTGTCGAGTGGTCAGTTTATCTGGAGTTCTGGTCTTCTGGACATGATAATGGGATTCACCTACCAATCTCAAACGCCAAACCATTTGAGGAAACTGGTCCCGTACAGTGCTTCTTGTCGAAGTAACCCGTGACATAGACACAACCGACAGTATAAAGCACCACGGAACTGCCACCGAAGACCAGGCTGTAGGAGAGGAAGGCGGGCCAGAGCGCTTGGATGAAACTGGTCGTGAAGAGCCCGACCGCGCAGAGGAAGCATGCCCCGACCATGGTGCAACGGTAGCCGAAACGGTGGACGATGAGGGTCGAGAGTGGGGAGAAGACACAGCAGAGGACCCAGGGTAGAGCACCAAGCCAACCTTTGAAAGGAGAGGAAAGATAGTTAAAGCAAAGGTTGTAATTACGCGTTTGAATTTATTAAAACATAAAGATAGCGACGTATATGCTGTGAATTATATGCACTTTCTAATTTTACTGAGGATTTTTTATTTTGAACTATTATGTATAATACGTTATGCATTTTGATGTAAATATGTTTATTATTATTCAGGGCCCCATGGAAGACCACTACTTAATGGTTAATGGGCTACCCTGACAAAAGATCAGAAATAAATAAATAAAATAAAATAAAATTATCATTATCATCATCACGTTAGGGCGTTTAATTATTCGTCTGTTTGTTTGTTTGTTTGTTGTTGTTTTTTTCCGAGGGGGTCGATCTGTAATTTGACCTGGGGGCAGATGTAATCAGAGAGCCTGTTGATATTGAGGGGCCGGTCGTAACGAATTTCTGGCCGAATGTTTACTATAGGAATCCGCCCTGTACATGTGGTCCCCCACTCTGCGCTGATGAGATCCAGAGTCCACTTTGGGGCAAAAGAATGTCTTTTGGTTTCCACCCGGGTTTCCACTGCCCCAAAATGGAAGGGGGAAGGGTTAATATCTCCTTCAGTGGCGCCCCTGTTTTAATAAACTTTGCTTTCCATTTTTTTATAAAACTTACATCAACATTGCGTTACAGTATTTTCTATGAATAAATTCTTGACACAGAACTCAGTCGGGGAACGTCGTAAGTGTAAGTTGACTCTGACTAGGCTACACTACGAGATTATTAAGGGAAAAAAAACTATTGAAAAAGGGGCAAATCAAACAACATGATAAACTCACTTAGTTCAGTGACGGATGGTTCGAACTCTCGCTCGAGGAAGATAAAAAACATGGAGAAGTCCCCCATGATGCCGAACGTTACCCCGACACCCACGGCCCATACCACTGTCGTGATCCACCTGAAGTACCTGGGATCCACCCATAGCCGTTTGTACAACGGTAAGGTATCGCTGGAAACCTGCACCGGTTCGGGCCGGTCAGAGCCGTCTGGAACCGGCCTGAACTGGCCCAGTTCAGTTCCATTTTGGTGCTTCTTGTTTCTCCCATTGCATATTGAGTTCCACGTTACCATATTGATGTGGTGTAATCCCTGAACGTAAGATGATTTAAACAGAATTCCAAGGTGATGGTCCCTTTAACGACTGGACACAGCAGCCCATGGGCCTGTTGACACATAAAAAGAAAGACCGAAAGTTAGTAGGGGTGGGGGGAGGGAAAGAAGAAAACCTTTCATATAAATTATATAAATGTACAGCTTCAATCAATAAATATTTTTATGTATTCATGTAATAAACACACAAAAAAATCTAATGGAATGAATACGTACAATAAGTGATAGACTACGAAAATATAATGTAAATTCCTTTTTGATTATAACAGACCTACCTCTGCAATATGACTTTACAATGATAATGCTTATTTTATTGAATACTATTAAACTTTTATTTCCCAGACGGATTAGTGACAGCAGAAAACATGAAAACAAATTAATAAAAAGGTGAATAGTTGCATCTGAAACATTCTCTTCCAAAGTGACAAAGCACGTTAATATAATACTAGCCAGTTCGGGGTTAGCGCATGGTACAAAATTAATGACCCCAAATATCCACAGATATTTTAGACATGGAGGGTCCCTTTATGTGCACTTCAGAAAAATAACTCTGGGAGTGATAGAGGTGTCTCATGAATAGCTTTTGTTTCCCCTTTTAAAAAGAATACTTCCACCTGGATATCATGTAATGCACCATTAGTGCATAATTGAATAATGATTACATGACATTCATGAGCACATATCGAATATTAGTGTCAGTGGGTTTTAGAATTTGGTACAGATGACCTTTATCTGTTCATGCTCAGATTGCATCTCCGAAGTGGCTTATTCTAGATTCCATTAAAATACGACTATACACATCACCATCAGAAAGGGCGTTTTTAAATGTCTCTGTAAAAATGTTATGGAAGAAATCTATTTCATGCAAGAAACTGTTGATATAAAACAAAATCAATAAAATGTAATCTTATTTTCCGCCAATGAGGCAAACTTAGATGGTCACGTGTGTGACCGTAATTTTAACTTTACAAAGAATGGCCCATATCATTTAGCGGAGCGGTGTATACACGAATTTCGCTCATCCTATGGCTTAAATATCAAAGTTTCATGAGTGTATCGTCTGTGGATACCTTTACCCCGGATGACTACCCAGGGCAACTATCCCCTAGGATAATAACCCTCGGACAACCATCCCCAGTACAATTAGCCACGAAAATTACCACGAATGCCCATCCAATGGAGTAAATGGCCTAGGGTAAATTGACTGGGGTAGTTGTCTGGAGGTTATTGTCCGGGGGTTATTGTTCTCGGGAGGAATTGTCCTATAGGAGGTTTTCCTGGGTTAGTTGTCCGGGGCTGGTATTGATTGGGAAGTCGCCACAGAATCTCTGTGGACATGTTTAATCTATTATATATTATACAAGCTAGTCGTGCCGTGTTTATTTAACTGTTGTAGAGAGAGACGTCTGTGATACATACGTTTGGATACTGGACTACGCCATTGTTCTGTACAGGACTTGTAAAGAGGTTGTTAGAGGTGTGGTAGTCGACTTGACTGGGAATGCAAAGGTCGTGGGTTCGAACCCCGGCACGGCACTTATGCCCTGGGGCAAGGCATTTTATCTACATGTACATTGCTCCTCTCCACCCAGGTGTTAAATTGGTACCCGGGAGGATGCAAACGTCATTGTGGTTGGATTAGCATGTGCGCGCTTGGAAACAGGCGACTGGCTGGAATGCTCCCCAGAGGAGTGGAGAATCGCAACTGAATCCAGTGACCGGGGTAATAATGCTGTAAGCGCTTTGGTCGGGTTACATTGTAACTGGTAAGGCGCTATAAAAGAAACAGCTATTATTATTATTATCATCATCATTATTAATTTTTTTTATTTGCATATGTTGAATCCATGGTTGAACCATACTAAGTACGTCTGAAGGTAAAGCTTTAATATATCCCTGAGCAGCTTCGAATAATACAATGTCTGATCGAATACAATGTCTAGCGGAATCGAACTGAATCAGAATATAATAGCAGTCAAATGGCAGATAACAATGGCGCGAATTTCCATTGTATGGAGCCGACTTTGCCAAAATAGTAGTATTCTGCTGTTGTGACGTGCATATAGCTGTCTTCAACGAGGAACTCTAAAGTACAAACCAAAGCTTAATACATTGTCGAATCTATAATGATCATATTTATTTTGGTAATCCGACATTTGTTTCGAATTTAATCTCGTCCAAGACATAGGGTAAGGGTTGCTATGAACCAACCCAACAGTACTGTTGGCTCAGTTGGTTAGAGCGCCCGCCTCATGAACGGAAGGTCGTGGGTTCGAACCCTGGCCGAGTCATACCGTAGGTTTAAAAAGTGGGACCTTCTGCCTCCTAGCCAGGCGCTCAGTATATTAGAATGGAGAATGATATTATTATTATTATTATATTATTATTATATTATAACATGTTATGTTATGTTATGCAGGGCCCGCTGGAAGTGGGCTACCCCTGGGTAAATAAAATGTTATTATTATGATTATTATGAAATGCTAGGTAAGGTTCATTTATTTATTCTTTTTCCGTTTCACATAAACAAAATATAAAGAAACATGACATAATAAATAAAATACAGCAAAGTTGTTAGAACATGTGTTATATAGAATACATGAAAATATCATAATTCTTGAAAAAAGGATCAGCAACATAACAACACTTGTGTAAAACGGAGGGACTTGCCAGAAAGAAGCAAAGCTTGTACAAGAGGCAAGCCCCTGAACTTAGTTTCAATACGTTTTAATCCAGGGGAAAAAATGAAAAAAATGTATAATGAACACATAATATATACAAAATATAAGAAGTTATAAAAGTATAACTGATAACAAATATAATAATAGGGGGCACAAAGAGAAGGTGCAGGTAATTATGAAAATACAGACTGCAGGGGTACGTGTATGGAACAGGTCATTAGGCATGCTTATATGATTTCAGTTAAAATAAAATGTTATACGAACGTATAATATAGGTATGGATATGTTATAGTTAATTATGTATTGACTTGACCTGTTGGTGTGAGTATTGACAGATTAACATTTTTTTAAGCATACGATTTTGGGTTTTTTCCGTATTTTATTTTGCTTCTTCAGATTGTTACAGAAAATTTGTTTGACATTATTGCATAAAAGCACAATATAAATAATTTGATCTGGGTACATAGTACATAACGTAAATACATAAACGTTTGGAACATACAAGGGTGTATGTGTGCATAAATAGGTCGCGTTACCCTCAAGTACATTATAAGATCAGTACACAGACATAAACTAGACGACTAAACTAGCAAGCACCACTTATTTAAATGAAATGTCATCTTTCCTATTCTGAAATCTATAACTTTTTCAACTTTTTCTAAATATAGTATTTCTTTCTTGAAATGTTCAAAGCTTATGGTCTTATCTTGACATTTGTTGTGAAAAATAAAATACTTGGCATAAAGGATAATGGTATTTACAAGAGTCTTCCGTGTATCAACCCCAAAACAAATATCAAGACATGTCAGAGGAGTGAGGAGTACTGTAGTGCTTTCTAGCCATTGGTTTACATTTTGCCATAATCAACGTACTCTCGTACAATAGTAAAAAAGATGGAGTATAGTTTGTTCCTCAATATTACATAGGTTACATAATGGAGAGCATTTTATACCTATTTTAAACAAAAATTTATTCGTTGGGATTCTTCGATGCAGAAATTTAAACTGGAAAGTTCGAATTTTGGTATGCAATGTAGCAAGGAATGAAATAGTAAAACGGTCTTTCCATACAATTAAATTTTCAAGAGGTTGATGCAGGTCCGTTTCCCAACGTATCAAATTTTGAGAACTATCGTTTCTACAAAACTTGTTTAACATCTGAGAATAACAAAATTTGACAGGATATTTATGAGATGCAAACAGTTCAAACTTTTCATCACAAAAAGCGACATGCCCATCTGTTTGTTTGACAACCGTTTTCCATTCAGCGGGTATGGCCGATAATATTGCAAAATGGTCTAAAAAGCTAGAAATGGGAAGATTATATTCAGTCCGTAGTTCTTCAAAAGACTTAAAGAAGCCATTGTCTCTTATCAAATCTCTTACATATAATATACCCGCGTTTAACCACCTCTTATAAAATATAATTTTGCCGTCTATTTTAATAAATGAGTTATTCCATAAAAATTGGCCAATTATGTCTTTATATTTAACGGGGTTGTAGTATTTGTAGTGGGACCCAGGCCTTTAATACATCTATCCAAAAAGGGTTGATAGATAAATATCTGCATTCTTGCTCTGAAAAGTTCCCTTTGAAAATATAGTTCCAAATTTATCTAAGAAGAAACAATATACGTTTAAAAGCATTAATACTAGGGGATTCTTTAAAATCATGAGGCAGAGAATTCCAGTATGCAGAACACCTAAAACACACAAAACATCCCCTTGGTACGCGCAGATGTGTCAGAGTAGGTTCTATATACATTACTTGAATTTTAAAGCCCGCACTGCAGTAAATGCCTCACTGGGTTTCTTATATCAAGATTGGAAACAGATTAGGCCGAATACAACTGTATTCATTTTTTATTCGATGGTAAATTCATCTTATTTGAGTATATTCTACATCTATTTTGTTTCTTTAAAAAAGTAAAAAATGTTTCATAAATATCATCAGTTTGAGGGGCAAGCATTATGCTAAAACAGCGTTATTCCATTAAAGTCATTGGCGTAGATATATAGCGGGCAGGGGGTTGGGGTATGTGAATGCACATTACATTTTTTTTTTATTGTAGAAAAATAAACTCAGTGTAGATAGCACTAGCAGGGGTTAAAGATGGGATGGGTGACGCGGGATTATGTATTTTTGCATCAATCATTTTTATTTTCATTGTATGGAGTAGAGTGAGGGCAGGGGGCATGATAGGGCCTGCCTTCACCATCCACCATGTCCAACGGCGGATCCAGGATTTTGTGAGGGAGGGGGCCCAATATTCGGAAATTCATACTTCTATTTTTTTAAATACTTTTAATGTTTATTGCCGGGGTTTGTTGTAGGATGTGATTGAACGCATTTATTGCTCATACATGTGTCTCACTGAATTTGAGATATGTGTAGGTCAATTTTCGCTCGATTACTTATAGAAAATAGATACTACTACCGATTTCTAACTAAAATTTCTTTCTCTTTCTGTTATGTTTATATTCTCTACATCAATTTCTCTCTCTTCTTATCTCTCTACCAACACTCTCTCTCTGTCCCTCCCTCTCTCTCTATTTCTCTCTCCCTCTCCCTTATGTCATAATGATATGTAAGATAGAATTAAAATATGTTCTGTACATTACATGACATTATACAATATTTTAAACTGAATATGTGGGTATGTTTGACTAAGTAATTGTAATCATGAGCACGTATGCGTGATAATTTCAAACACAAAAATAATAAATAAATTAACTCACAAGAATGTACACATCGATTGTGAAAGTGTTGAGAGTGCAATGTAAAAAGTGAACCCGTGGATTTCCACGGGTCCCGCTAGTTATTATAATTATTAATAATAATAATAATAATACATTTATAAAACGCCTTTCCCAAACTGGCTCAAAGCGCTGGATATATATATTATTACCCCGGTCATTGAATTCTGGCACGCCCGCACACAGTGTATGCACATTCTCCACTCCCTGGGGACCATTCCAGCCAGCCGCCTGTTTCCAAGCGCGCACATGCTAAGCAAAGGACATTAACTTTCGCCATCCTACCGGGTACCCATTTAACACCTGGGTGGAGAGTGGCAAATGTAGATTAACGTCTTGCCAAAGGACGCTAGTGCTGCGGCGGGATTCGAACCCCGGACCTCGTGGTTCACAGTCCGGGGAGTAATCCACTGATCCACAACACCTCTAATTATTATTATTTATATTATTATTATTATTATTATTATTATAAGTAGAAGTAGTAGTAGTCGTAGTAAAGAATTATCATAAATCATCATTATCATCATCATCATTATTTTCATTATTATTATTACAATTATTATTATTACTTATATCTTTTATCTTCAGATTTTTGTATCAACCCGTAAGGCGATTAAGTTGTGTGAAAACTTCATAAATATATATATGTAAAAAATAGCGGTTGGTAAGCCATGGATTTGGTGTCAAAATAACTGTTTCTAAATTTTTATAGCTTGATTGTTAGTCGAATTTAAGTCTACAAGAGGATAAGTGGGTAGATAACATAGAAATAAATATCTAGATTCCAATATCATATAGGTTTTATTTTGAAAATGTCACTCCCAAAATTGTATGTTATTGCTAAATACTGGAAATAGTATTACTCTGATCGCGATCTTGACTCTACGTCTCCCTCATTACCCGACTAAATAACAGATGGTTTTCATACAAACAATTTCCAGCTGGATATGATTCAATACTATAGCAGTTCGGATGAATTATAAAAAGTTCTCCGGGCCCCGTTTCATAAAACTTGTTATCAGTAACAAGTTAAAATCATTGTTATTAGCTACTGAAATCCTTGAATCTGATCGGCTATTAAAGAGCAAATTTGTCATAGAAATGGGGCAGTTGTCATTGATAACAAGTTTTATAAAATGGGGCCCTGATCTATTGTCGTACAATGCGCCAGAAAGGAATATCTCTACAGATGCACGGTTCATTGTGTGTTTTGTGAGATCATATTTGTCGAATATTAATTCAACAATGCAACATAATTATGATACTCTCGGCTTAGCAAATATATAGTATTGGAATAGATAACATCTGGTGTGGTCATTTTGAATGGGGTTGTTGGACCAGATTTGCCGACATGTTAGCCGAAAATGAGCGTAAAATATGGAAGGACTAAAATGTCTTAATTTGCCGACAAGGTTCTAAAAATCCCCAATTTGCCTATTCATAATGCTGAATAGGGATGTCAAATCCCCTTTCAAGCCCCTCACCACCTATTGCGACGCCATTGCGAAGCTACTGACTGATTCAATCAAACGGTTTCATTCAAATGAATACACAAAAGCAGAAGCGCGTATCTAACGCAGGGTGCAACATATATATATCTCCGTGATTGTAAGCGCACGGAGATGTTAAGATTCCCCCACCCCACCCCGTTAATCAATGTCCGGATACGCCACTAACATGATAAGTAAGGATGGTTGACAGCCGCATAGCGATGAGGCCGGGGGCACGTGCCTCCCCTACAAAAAACTCTTCGTGCCCCTCTGCATGCCCTCCCCCAGGAAAAGTGGGTCTCGCTCCCTATACACCCTCAATTAAGAAATTCCTGGCTGCGCCACTGAGGTTGACCCAGTCATGGTATGCTTATCATACAATAGCCTACAATACAATCCCTTCTCAGGCCGCATTTTTTAATTCAAAAGCTGAATGAACCGTGAAAAGTTACTATTATTCCTATTTCTCCAGTTCGTGACTTATCTGTTTGCATTATGGAACCCAACACAAAGCGAACTACAGCGCATGTCACAAGAAACATATATTATTCAAACTTCTGGGGCTTTTGTGGAAAATTAGTAATGACCTAAGTCCTTAGATTCAGGGCATAGTCGATCTCTCTTGGAAATAATGTGTAAAAAGTTGCAATGACTGTTATAAGCTACTGAAATACAATACTTGCATCTGATTGGCTGAGAGTAAATTTGTCGGTAAAATCACCGACAAGACACTTGATGAAACGCCCCCCCCCCCCCCCCCCCCTGGGTTGGAAAGAAAAAATGGAAGGGGCGGGGAGTTAAGGAGATTTGTCCTTGGCTGTAATACAAAACATTGGGTAATCTTATCGTGCTCATATTGGTAAAATTTTGTCCAATTATAGACCCTCTTTACCCCATAACTGTCAAAATAATCCTGGGGAGCGTTTCATCTAGCGTTTTGTCAGTGATTATTACCGACAACTGTTATAAGCTATACTGAAATCCTTGTATCTGCTTAGCTGAGATCAAATTTGTCAGTAAAAGTCACTGACAAAACGCTTGATGAAACGCTCCCCTGAATTGGGCGAAAGATGTCAAAATTTGGTTTGCCCAACAATTAGGGCACTTATTTGTTCAAGTTTTACCTGCTATATGAATGAATAAATGAATAAATTTTTTTATTATCCAATGCAATAATCATCATTGTACATGTTCACAGTGATATCTCGTTATATAAGAGTGCAAAGATAATAGGAACCAGAAAATAGCATGAATGCTAGTCGAGTCTGGTCCCTTGTATTTAGACAGTTACAAAGAATATTTCCTATATAATGTGTTACTGTTCAGTAACATATTACTGTTGGCAGTTATCAGTTATTATAATACTTGCTTTAAAATATTATTAAATGAACAATCTGTAATGTAATGAATCTACTGATGAGTACATGTATATCATTAAAAAAAATGTATACATACAACACAAACTAAAAAGTATTTACATTAATGAGATAAATACAGTGTATTTTAAGAATAATTTCAAAGTACATTAATTTTTTAGCATATATTGGACAAGAGCTTTACGAAAACTTGACCTTGATGACTTTTTCCTAATTGTGACTGGAAGGTCATTCCAAAAAATTGTACCTAGGTAAGATAAACACTCTTTTCCTAGGCTCTTCTTAACTTTTGGTATACAGAGATTCTCATCTTCTTTTTTCCTTGTACTATACCCGTGTTGAATTAGTGAGCAATATTGTGACAATGAATGGGGCAAATTCCCATTAATTAAGTCGTACATAAAACTACATATAGATAATCTATGCAGTTGATAAACATCAAGTATCTTAAGATCCCTAAATAATGGTCTTGATCTTGTCCTGTACGTACTGAATGTTATAGCACGTATTGCCATTTTTTGAATTAATAATATAGAATTAAGGTCAACCTTCCTAGCTCCACCCCATACTTCGATACCATATGTAATATGAGGCTGCATGAATGTCTTATATAACATAATCAAAATATTTTTAGGCAGGAAGTTTCGCAGTCGGTATAGGATACCAACTTTTTTGCGTATACACAATTTGACTTTGTCAATATGAGTTTTCCACGTTAAATGTTTATCGATGTCTACTCCAATAAATGTTGTAACATCTACTTCACACAAATCTGTATCCATGATCTGAATTCTTCCTTGCACATTAATTGCCTGTCTTCGACCTCTAATGAGCATGTAATTTGTCTTTAACAAATTTATAGTGGCTTTATTAACATTACACCAATCTAGGACGTTCTTTAATTCTATTGTTATTTCTCTCAAGTCTATCTCGTACTTTCTGACTGGAAATGTATGAAATAGATTGGAATCATCAGCAAACAATCTAAAAGTAAAGTATTCACTTGAGTTTGGTAAGTCGTTAATATACAAAAGAAAAAGAGTTGGTCCCAAAACAGATCCCTGAGGTACACCGCAAGTTATTGGTTTGTAATCGGAGAAAACCCCATTACAAATTACATATTGAAATCTATTTTCTAAATAATCTTGAAACCACTGAAGAGGCACACCTCGCACCCCATAATGTTTAAGTTTTTATGCTATGCTATGATTTATGGTATCAAATTAATGCCTTTTTAAAATCAATAAAAATTCCTATAGTAACCATCCCTTTATCTATCGACTTAATAACTTAATAACTTCATTAATCAGATTGATCAAGGAGAGCTTTGTACTATGTTTTTTCCTAAAACCATATTGATGTTTGTACAATATCTCATTCTTTTCTAAGAAATTCAAAATCTATCGTTTACCATTTTTTCTAAAACTTTTGCAACTAATGGAAGGACGGATATTGGCCGATAATTACCAGGCTTTTCCTTATCTCCTTTTTTATAGATAGGTGTTACTTTGGCCACCTTCTTACAGTGTAGATACAAAAATATCCAACTGCAATGATATCTGAGGTTATAAGTAATGATCTGGAAGGTCCATGATGACATGATGTAGTATTCTGATGAGTCAAGTCAACTATCGGTTGATTTATTACGTTTGGGCAGATGATTTAAACCCGCAATGCAAACGTCAATAAGACAGTAAACAGTAAATGATAAATTATGAACATACGCCGACAGCCATTCTTCTTTCAAGTATACATGCATGATAATTATACCCTAATATGTCTCAGTAGAAATGTATGGTATTGTAATGTGTTGCAGAACTTTTAGACCATTAATGTTTAGGGGAAAAAATGTATATCAACGAATAATTCCACAATTACAAATGAGAGGGATTATAATTATATAGGTGTAACTCATCGATGGTGTATCTATCTGGTTATGAATTCCCACTGGAAATGGCTTAGGTAAAAATTATGGAAGAGTGATTTCAAAAACCCGAGCGCTTGAATAACGTTTGAAGCAGGAATACACGAACGTTGAACAAACGTTTCACTTTCCTTTGCGGCATGTATTTGGTGTCTAAAAATTATAATCAGGCAAGAAATGTATTAAAGGGGAAAACCCACTCTGATATCAAGTTGGTTTTCAAAAGAGAAATTAAAGAAAGTCATCAATGAAGGTTTGAGCAAAATCCGTTAAGATATAAGAAAGTTATGGATGTTTGTAGCGTTTTTATTTCGTATCGGATATTGCTAAAACTTTTAATTATTAGTTTATGTTTTCTGCTCCTTTTTGAAAGCAACTTGATATCAGGGTGGACATCCTCTTTAACCCCCATGGCATGGGCGGCAAATCCCGCCAAAATGTGAGTGTTGAACATTTCGTTTAGGCTCAGAATCGCTTGAAAATTCTTCCTCATACAGAAACATATGCCTTCAATATAATGTTTATTCCTATGCAATATATCTTTGCCCAGTTTGCTCAAGAAAAACAATCATTAAAAGTTCATATTTAATTATTGAAAGTTTATTTTTGACAATTGCTCAAAAATCTGGTGGCATGAAAGGGGTTAATGATGAGTTTCGACAGTCACGCTGGGAAGGTACTACAGTGTATTAACTTTGATTTATCAGGTTTATAGGCTTGGTTGATTTAGGGAGGGAGTCGGTCTAGTGGTTAGCACTGCGGCACTCTGGGTTCAAATCTGAGTCGCGTTTGTGTGACGTTAAAGATCGGTCCGGGACCATGATAATCAGATCTGGGCCCGGTCTTACAAAGAAGTAGCGATTGATTCGAATCGATCGCAAGTCAAAATCAATCGCAAGTCCTATTGTTTAACATGCTTGAGTACACAGTTGCGATTAATTTTTTTAAGTTGCCATCGATTCGAATCAATCGCTACTCTGTATATTAAGATGTGACCCTGATTGATACTCGTCTGTAACCAATTAAATCCGCAATTCGGATTAAGACTTTCACTCACTTTCTCACAAGATTTAGCACCCAGGCGTCCATAATAAAGAACGGTTCGAAATACAGACTATTATACAAAGTCTATATCCTTAATTCTTACGCTGCGAGTATATAGGGGGTATATCCTTTCCAGAATAAATGATCAGTATGTGTGTTCATGTGTATGTGTGTGTAATTTTTTTTTTTTTTTTACAGACGTGTATCAATCAGATATAATTATCTATGTCTGGGGACCGACCTTAAGGTTTAACGTCACCATCCGAAAGACGTGACTCAGTTTCCAACCGGGGTTTATCAGAATCGGTTACTAACTCTCTGACGGACATCTGAAACATGTAACAAAAATATAGGGTAGAAATTTTCCCAGCGCAACGGTAATTATGTGAGAGACCAACTTTGTGTATTTTTTCAACCTAATTTGGGTAATATTTGGTCAATTTTGAAGTGATTATTCTTAATTTACTTTGATCCTAATTGGACAATAATTATGTTGGCTAGATTTAACACAAAATTGCAAAAAATTGGTCGGACGCAATAATTACCAGTGTGTTGGGCAAGTTTTCACCCATAATTTCTTTATGTTTTATTATTATTCTTTTACCGTGTAATACATGTAGGTGATAATCATCCTTTTTTTAAACGCTCTCTGTAAATAACTAATGGTATACAGTATGGATGCACACAAAACGGTAGCACTCGATGCATTAACAATCGAAATCTTTCTCAAAGACATTCCTGTATACGATGGCAATAACAGGATTGTGAATGCGGAACGCATGCGTCATTCGTTATGAATACATTATTTTATTCAATTCAGTTATTGGGGAATTTTTCATGTGCATTGTACCACTAAATGGAAAATGAACCCGATTATTATCATGGTGGGCATTGATCTCCTCTTTCAATCATTTTGAGCAAATTTCCGTTAACTTCAGTAGGAGGATGTTTTGTTGCACTATACCTCAGGTTATAATGTGAACTGAATGAAGTGGAAAATATAATTCATTTACGGGGAGACATCTCACTCCATACTTTTGAATATATTGTTCAGACCCTCGTATACGAGTGCATGGGGTGTTTTTTTTTCATTATAATAGACTGAAGACCAAGAAGAATATGTATTTTCATATCGTTTTATTTCTGTCTCATTGCTTGCTACCAAGTACCTGTACATAAACATTATTCTAAATCCATATCTGCTGTCTCCCTTAAAGGAGAATGAAAACCTGGGGAAATATCTATTAGAGGATAGAGAGAAGCAATTTTAAAAAAAGTCTCAATTTACTATCCTTGGCGATCCTCAAATTGGCAATGTTGCTTCAAAATGACAGGTTTAGTAGGACAACTCTCGTTTTGTACACACAATTTCATATTTTTCTCCATTATCTCTGAAGATGCTGCTTGTCTTTTTTGTCAATTTCATATTTTTCTCCATTATCTCTGAAGATGCTGCTTGTCTTTTTGTGAACTCAACATAATATGTTGTGTCAAATACATTTTCCCATGACATACCTTGAGCTAAGAAGGAAACAAGCTGCACCTTTATTTATTTATTTATTTATTCGTTTTATTTTAGTAGGGTTGTCCAGTCAGTGATCAATGCACTGTTTTTCACTGGGGCCCTACAACAAAAATACATAAACAGCAAAAGTACAAAGGAAAATATACATACAATAAAATAAGAGTAACAGTAGGCTGCAAAATTAAACTAATTACCAGCATTTTGGGAATTAATTTTAACAGAATGCCAAAAGGTATTAACAAATTGTAAAATGGTCTGTGAATTTTTAACATAATTAGGTAAGCTATTCCACATGACAGAACTAGAGTGAACATAACTAGATCTACCCATCTCAGTTTTTACAGGTAAAAGTATAACTGAATTATTTCTTTAGGTGCGTGTTCCATGTGAATGAACATTAGACAGTTTACGGAACAAATTGCATATATACCGAGGAGCTAGATCATTGATAGCTTGAAAAACCATCTTACACTGGTGGAATTTCCATCTGTCGAAAATTGAGACCCATTTTAATTTATTTAATACTAATGAAGTTGGGACACACAAAATTAAACGACCCATTCTTTTATGTTGTTTAATAAGTATGCTTTTAACATTTAGGTGACAATTTGACCACGCGTTGGAACAGTACTCAAATAAGGGTAATATCAAAGCATTTGCTAACAATTTGAGGCCAGCAATAGGTAAATATTTTTTTGATCTACCTAGCAAAGCTATCCTTTTTGCAATCTTTTTACTTGTATTTTCGACATGTTCTCTCCAACTCAGAACTGGGTCGAGCCAAACACCTAAATACTTCAGAGACGATAATTTTTCAATTTGATAGTCATCTAAAAGAATTTTCAAATCATTAGTTATTTTTGACAATTTTTGCTGTGATCCAAATAACATAAAATGGGATTTCATTGGATTGAATTATTTATTTAAATTAAACCAGTTTTGAGCAAGAGATAAATCAGAATTCAAGCATTAAACAAACCTTGGGAGATGATGGGGAAAATGTGAAATCTTGTGTACAAAACATATGGAGAGTTGTCCTAAACCTGTCACTTTGAAGCAACTTTGCCAATTTGAGGATCGCCATAGAAAGTAATTTGAGACTTTCAAACTTTCATATAACTTTCTCATTTCGTAACCGATTTTGATGGAACTTTTTTTTTTAATTACTTCTCTCTATCCTCTCCTTTCATTAAAACTGATTTCCCACAAGGTTTCATTCTCCTTCAAAGAGAAGGTCGAGTACTGGTAGTTGTGAAAAATATTTTTTTTTGTGGGATCTCTCATTCTCTTTATGTCAGTTTGGAAGAACTTAATTGGTAGAAATGTCCCCAGAAGCGGATTGCTCTTAAATATGCCCTCATATTCGAAATATGACGAGATATAATTATAGCTAAACAGTGTGGACCAAACTTTCACATGCCACATGTGTGTGTAGTACCATATACTCATTTCTGTGTGCAGTGCATGAAACTTGCAGCAAAATTGAGTCAATTTCGTATGATTTTGATGATTCCAAAGCATCACAGTATTCACCAATTCTCGTGTACTATATATATTTATAATCAACATTTCCCAATTGCTTCTATATAGACGGTTTCAGTCACAGTGCCACCGCATGTCCAGAACTAAACTCTATGTCATCTGTTGTCGTTAATTCATGCTATATTTATTCTTCATGCTTGATACAAAATGTGAGACCGTAAAGTGATATCTTATAAATGTACATGAATTCAGTTGACGTAGGAATGTGGTTGCATTATAATTTCAAACCGCACTGATCAACACGGACCATTGAACTCAGACAGCAGATGCCAACATGATTATTATAGTTCAGTATATGAACAGACAAAAACAAGAATGGCGACGTTCTGTATAGCGATGCAAACGTCAGATGATGTATTATGGTAGGTCAGCATGCAGCGATCAAGCACAGTATAGCTCGCATAACGCGAATGGTGCTATATACGGGCTATGCATGGCGTCTCCATTATCAATATTCTGGACTACATTATCTACAAAATATGATATACAATTTCTTCTGTGTATTTTGTTGCGGGTATAAGGAAGCTTACAGGCAAGGACATGACAAGGGTTGTATCAGAGTAAATTGAGACCATGTGTATTGCTTACTAGTAATGCACGCATAAAACAAGTTTTAATCTACTTTCATTCTTCATTATACGACATTTTCGGATGATGGCAATACAAATATGAATAAATTATTGCATGTTATCAACTAGGCTTATACAGTGTTTAACTAATATGATTGAAATCAAATCGAATCAAATCATTACCCTCGTGAATCGTATAGTCCGGGGAAAAGAGTAAAAATCCGATCTGCTTCAAACACGCCATTTCATATTCCAGATAATGTCTCCGTGACTTAGAATATCATGCGTAAATTGGCAGTAAAAAGGGGATGGTGTTTATTGTGTTATGGGACACAATGCAAAAATAGGACATTTATTTTCCATGCACTTATACATGCCCCGATACTTGGGTTTACAATCATTATAATTAGTTAAACAATGTATAAGCCTAATCGTAGCTAGTTTATTTCACACTGAAGCCGTGCATGACGTCTGGAACATAGAATGCAATAGTACTCCTAAAGCCAATTATTATTTTCCGTATCATTCTGTATAAACGTAAACCTATAATTCCCTCGCCTTTTGAAATATGAAAGCGTATTTCTATGAACTAATTCCATATAAACGTTAACATCAAAATCATCCAATGCTGTATACCATTCAAAAACCGATTCAATACATACCTATTATAGCCTATACTCCGTTGCTTTAGGCGATCTTCCTATATATTCAATGGTGATGAGCGCTTACTATTTTCCGACAGTATCTCTTCGAAGTTGATGAGTGCAGGCCTACATGTCGAGAGGGAGAAGATGTCAAGACGAGTTGATGAGTTCGTCTAGTAGTTTCCATCTTTTCTAAATATAAGCCATCCTGGAATTCAATCAGGAGATCAGGGGCGCATTTTAGGCCGTCCCCGTGTATCGAGCTACAGCTACAGCGGGAGGTATAAACGCTCTATATTTCTCTCGACCGACGAAAGCTATTACGGATTGCACAGTTCAGCAGCGATCAGTGTCGCTTTTCTCCTGGTGCGGTGGTCCGTTATTAAAGACCGCTGTGATACTGGCGTCGTCGCTGGTGAGGGCGGGCGAGGAAGAGGGATGTTGGATGGGGTGGAAATTACCCCCCCCCCCCCCCACAATGCACACATATAATTTCCGATTACCTATAATGTAGACATTAATTTCAGTGATTTACATAATGTATTTAGGTATTACCTTTACTATATACCTTAGGTGTATATACCTGAAATATGCCAAAAGCAATTAAAACTGAAAATGACAAGTCAATTTAATATGAAACGAGACTTACCGACATTTATGAATAGAAAATTTACTTCATAAGAGGTTAGAATTCAATTCAATTTATCATTATTAATTTATTTCATAAAATCACATGAGTATAATGTCTAGCACTCTGTAAAGCCAGTTGCTTGAGGCGGAACATCGAGGAGAGCGACAACCCACGAAACCGACAGCCCACGAGACCGACAGCCGATGAGACTACAGCCCATAAGATCAACGTCCCAAGAGACCGACAGCCCACGAGTCTACAGTCCATAAGATCAACGTCACAAGAGACCGACAGTTCCCCATTGCTGTCCTTTTTTTTCTCTCTCCTTTTTTTTTTGTTGTTTTGTTGCAAATGTTGAAAAATGTCTTCGCGGGAATCGAACCCGGGTCCCTGGCATAGAATGCCAGTGCACTGACCACTTAGCCAAGGAAACGGACTAGCGGTTTCTCTGGCGGCCACACCATTTTCAAAATGGTTGTCTCTTCATAAACCAGATAGCGCTTATACTAGAGATAGCTCTGAGAACCGCATTTTGACAATTGAAACTCATTTGCTGAATGATGAACTGTGTACAGGCAGATTGCGAAGGTGGTTTTATAATTTCAAGTGTTAGGATACTTGGTTAGCTTTAGGATTTCTTCGGATATCGTGTCACTCGTCATTTAAAAGCATTAATTCTTTAAAGGGAAATTAACCTCAGCGTATGAATTAGCTTATTTTGAATGGTGTAGTATATGCCTCTTATTTGATACATACAAGAATCATGTAAAAACATAGGATATAGATATAAATCACTATTTTCCAGCCAAGTTATCGTCTGCTAGCAATAATAAGGGGGCTGCCATTACTTTATGTGTACACGAAAATATTTTTCATCCCAAGTAAAATTTCCTTCATCGTTAACTTGTAATTGATTTTTAGAGGACAAATATATATTAGATATAGTCACATATTCTGAAATGTAAGTTTAGTTTTATATATTTTTTAAAAGGTCTTAATTTATTCATAAAAAATATACTTTCTGTACGTGGAGACGGAGAATTGACGTCAAGGACGGAGACAATCGTAACAATACCAAAACAAAGCGAGGAATCTGCATTACAGGATGGCTATTAGAACTCATGGGTCGTCAATTATCTAGGCCCATGGCCAATAACAATCGTAATACAATCAGAACAAAGCGACGTATCTGTTGTAAAGGTAGGCTATTATCAATGCATATGGTACCTAATGATCCGTGTCATGCACAAAATGGCAGCCTCCATGGAAAGACGTAGCAGACGATTCCGCATCTAGAATATCACGTGGGGTTAATTGTCCTTTAAGGATGCAAAAAGGATAATAAAAGACACGGACGAATAACAGAAGTCAACCCGAGTAGTTCCTTTTCACATCATTTTATGGTGATCTATTGGTAGATTGGTGGTAAGTGGGTAAACAGATAGTTAATAATAATAATAATAATACATTTATAAAGCGCAGTAACTATCCAACAATTTGTATATATTCTACTGCGCTGCATGAGCTCCTGATATGCTTGTTATTAATTGAATAGATACGCTTTGAGTTTTGATTTAAACATATTCACAGATGGGGATTTCCTGACTTCCAATGGCAAGTTATTCCAGAGTTTAGGGGCTGCACAAGCAAATGAACGATCACCCAGTGTTACTTTTGTTTTTACGAATGGAATTTGGAGAAGCAGAGTATCTTGGGAACTGCGCAGGTTTCGACTATGTTGATTGACTCTGAGATTCAGCAATTCTCTGATGTACATAGGAGCTTGACCATGAAGCGCCTTATATACAATAAGCAAGATTTTGTAAGATATTCTTTGGCGAATGCAGGTAGCCAATGCAGATTTCTCAAAATTGGGGTGATATGGGTGAATTTGGAACAGCCACTAATCAGCCTTGCACAAGTGTTTTGAACTCTTTGCAGTCTCGATATTTGACAGTCAGGGATCCCATACAGTAGACCATTACAATAGTCCAACTTATTAGTGATGCATGCATGAACAATATCTCTCATAATATCCTTATTTAAGTATTTCCGAATACGTCTGAGATTATAGATCATGTAGTATGATGATTTACAGACATGTGTGATATGATCACCCATACTCAAGTGCACATCAAACTGTACTCCGAGATACCTTGTATTCACAGATGGTTTGATTATAGAATCTCCAATTGACACGCCATTTAAGTTTATTTTGGATGTCTGTTTAGGTGTGCCAATGATCATTAATTCTGTTTTACTATCATTGAGCATTAGACTATTTTTCAACATCCATCCACGTACATAGTTGACGCATGTTTCGAGGAGTAGTACACATCGCTCTTGAGCATGTTCATCAGGTCTAAATGATACATAGAGCTGTGTGTCATCTGCGTAGCAATGGCAAGATCATTACGTTATAAGGTCCATATTCCCAAAAGCGTTCTAACTTAAACACGGCTCAACTTAGTCCACTGATTTAAGAAAAGCCAATCGTCAACGTATCAATTCCGTATATGTTACTGTAATTGTGTAAAAAAAAAAGTAAATAGAGATAATATTTTGTTCATAAATTGGAAATGAGAAATCTATTTTTTCATTCACTGTTGTAAGTGGCTCGGCCGCTCAGTAGTCAGTTACTTGTTCTAATATCTAGGCTACGTAGATGCATATTCATATATTTATCCTTGAATATCTCGCATGCACTGTTCAACCATTGTGTTTAATATCACTTTAACTCATTACGTGCCACAGTATGTTTCTAAAGAGGTAGTTTTACCAACATCTCCAGGTTTAGTCAACAATTTCCAGTTTAAATTTAGTACATACAGGTAAAATGGGTTGATATACAAAGCTTTGATTTGTAATGCACAGAGCATATCCTTTTCGTATTACTGTGACAATTTGCCTAATGACATTGTGGCTGCCTGCAATTATGTCAGTGAATTAAAGAGTTAATTATGTTAATAAACAATAAAGGGGGAAAAACATACATAGGATACATGAGTTGGGTTTTGTTTTTGGATTTGAGAATCCCGTTTTTCGTTTACATGTTATCTCTATGAGAAATATTTTGGTATATTGGTTATAGCAATTGCCACCCATTCCGGTGACCCAGGTTCGATCCCTGGTGGGTCCATTAATTTTTTATTTTTTATTTTTTTGCTTCTCTTTGCCTTTCATTTTACCATCTTCTTCGACTATTATATCATATACAATCACAAAACCATGTAATAAACTGCCTTATTTTGCGTGTTTTGTCTATTGGAAAGTAGTGCGCAGTAGTTTGTGTACAACCCTATGGAAATTCTGATTACCTGTCGTGTATTACATGTATTACATGTATTAAAGCTATGGGGTTTATCTCTCAAGTATCCTGCAATATCAAATAGTCGATCCTATGTGATATCACAATTTCTCAAAACTGGCTTAGTCAATTATTTTAAAATTTTCGTCAGTCATCAGTCCTAATAAGGTCAAGTTCCCGCATCTTTTTCAAGGTCATCAGATTATCGTGACGTCATCCAAGCGCCATTTTGTAAAAATCAACTTATGGTCGTATCTTCATAACGAAATGTGATTTCTCTTTCATCTTCATAATCACCATCACCATAATCATCACCATTATCACATCATCAATCATTATCACCCTCATCATCATGATTATCATCACCATCATAATCATCACCATCATGATTATCATCAACATCAATATCATCATTACTATCATCACCGTCATGATCATCATCGCTATTATTATATCATCACCATCATTATATCACCATAAGCATCATAACCATCATCATTATAATCATCTTCATCATCATAATCATCACCATTATCACCATCACCATAATTATCATCACCATAATCATCACCATTATCATCATCACCATCAATCATCATTATCAACATCATGGTCATCACCATTATAATCAGCACCATTATCATCGCCATAATCACCACCATCATTATATCATTAGCATCATAATCATCATAATCATCACCATTCTCATTATCATCATCATCAAACCACCATTACCATCATCACCATCAAAACCATCATCATCATCATCAATGTCATCACCATTATCATCATCATTCTTTTTTCTTTTGTTCTTTATTTCTTGTTCTCAAGCTTCTAATTTCACAGTATGCATTATTTTCTCCCATCTTATCTTATATCATGTTTTACCATGCATATCTTTGTCAACTTCTCAACAAAATAGAAGATACGGACGACATTGCATGCACATCGTTCTGATACGATTGCAGTTCTAAATGTTGTCATTATCATCATTATGCCATTATCGTCATTGTCATCACTTATATGAACAACTTATCATTGTCAACATTATCATGATTGTTATCTTGCACAAATATTATCACATCTTACAAAGCAATTTTCTACAGGGACAGACGACCTAATTTGTCTTCTGTGACGAATTCAATGCCTAGTTATTTTTACATTTAGTTTGCAGTGCCTCCAAAGGCTAGCGAGGTGCTAGTCCACTGCGCGTAGATACGTACGTGCGCGCCGCTCACAAATCAGCTACATGTATATACAAAATGTATACACAAATTACGCACGTACGGACACAGAGCCTTTAATTTCGGGGATGGTGAATTTGTGGAGCATGCAGAGTGCATTCGTGGGGATGTAGCTGGATGTACGGATCAGGGCGCGCACGCATGCATTCGAAAAGGTGAAAGATTTAAACAACCAATAAAACTGGTCTAGCGAGATACACGCTCGGGCACCAATGATCACGTTCTTATCTTCGGAACGTAAAGCTCCATTTAAAAAATAGATCCCACTTAATTAAATGCATTAAAGTAGCAATGTTACTATTCGCCTGCCTTCATTGCATATTCTTTTTAAATAAAATGCTTATTCATTGATATGAATTTGAGTTCTTTGACAACATACTGAGCAAAGATACAATTTGTCATATTTACAAATTAGATGGCGTGGGATATTATGGAGCGAAAGAAATATAGGCCTATACATTAAACAAAACGAAGGCGGTGATTCATATTCGGAGGGTATAGTGAAAGAACAGCACTCAACTTTAAAAAAATAACCAATTTAATTAGGAAAGTACAGAACTAATCTACATGATACTGCATGAACGGACACAATAATTACGATCAAACAAAAGAACACAAAAGAAAAACTAATTTTCAATGATCACTTTTTAATGCACATTTTTACAGGCTTTTAATCATAATAATGAAACCAGTTGCCCACGTGCGAATTTGAATGCTGGCAGAGACGCTTTCCGGCATGGTGGCGAATTTGAATGCTCACAACCGACTTTTTATTTTGAATGAGAAAAGCGTTAAATTGTTTGATCTAAGTGCGAATTTGAATGACCGAAATACCAAGTTGAATGATGAATTTTACGGAGCAGTTTTTTTTTCCGCTAATTTGAATGACTCTTATATCAAATTGAATGAAAAAAGTCCGAAATTGACCGCGAAAACCTATATTATCATCATCATTATATATATTATTCTTATTCAATAAGAATAATATTATTATCAGAAGTAGTAGTATAGTGGTAGTAGTAGTAGAAGTATAGTAGGAATAGTAGAATCATTATTTTACCATTATTTTATCGTGATGATTATTTTTATATGTTGTTGCCCATTATCTTTCATCTTCTTCTTTTATCTTTTTTATTTACTACTCTTACCATTGTCATCTTCAACATTGTGATCAAAGTTATCATTTTATTATAGGTATAATGTAAGTTACTAGATTGCGTGCGATTTGGGCTTTGATTTTTGTCGGTAGATTCGGGTTGCCTGCTCTCCCCCAATAATGAAAAGCTGGCTACGCTTACCTGGTGAAAGTTGGGGTGTTAAATCACCCTTGTCACCGAACACATTGGTTGGTTGTTTTTTGTTGTTTTTTTAACTGACGTTTCATCAAGATCATGATTCGATTAATTTCTCATCAGTGTTCATCCATGGTGTTCATGAAAGATTGGTCGGTGTTTAATTGGCTCCGGCTTTCTGCTGACTGTACATGTGCATATGACAATATTCATACAAGAATGCTAGCTGTTCTCATGGCAACTGCCTGGTAACTTCTGCGATTCTGTTTACCGGTTAGTTTCTTATTTTATTTCTCGTCGGAGTTTTTATTTTCCGAAATTTTGTCAACATGAAACTGTTTTCACCCTTGATTTGTATATTCTGCAAATTCATTGGAAGTTGGTGAAAGTTCTTGACTCTCATACGAGAGATCCCCAGTTCGATTCTTGCTTGGTGCTTAACCTACATCCTTGGACAAGGTTTTCTACGTATATTTTGTCCCTCTCGCCCTCGGTGTAATAAATGGGTAACTTGTAATCCTGGGGTAAGAGCAAAGCCCTCAAGAAGTGTAATATCAATATTGATGAGGCTACCTTGAATAAATAAGACCATAACTGTTATTATTATTGTCGATTTGTCAACAATCTAATGTTTAGTTGGTAAATAAAAATGTAACCGGACTTCATCCAGAAATCTAGGGTTACTCTTTTTATTTGGGTTTCGACGAGTCCTCGTCATATTTGCAATTCTTCATTCCATTCTAGTAATGACTTTTCGCAGGATATGTGCTGTCCCATGCAGGCTTGCCTTCTATATGGTCTCAAAGGATAAGTCGACCCCAAGATCAGCCAAGACGTTCTTGTGTCTAGTTAATACAGTTTCTAAGCATACAATCACTATTGGTACTCTCCTCACATTTCCATATTCTTTCAGCTCCCATGCCAAATCATTGTCATGATTGTACTTCTGTATCTTTTCATCCTCTTTAATCCAAGCTTTGCAGTCTCCAGCGTTTTCGTTGTCTAAGATGAGACATTTTTTTTCTCCTTATTCCAACATGTTTAGATATTAAAATCCCATAAATTTTTTACGTCACTGTTCTCGATCACGGGTTCCGCCCGATGTTCGTAAAATTTGTCTGCAAGTGGTAGATCATACTTCTTGGCCAGACACCAGTGAACTGCAGTCGCCACTTTATCATGCCTTTAGTTTGTACTCAGCCATTTTGCTGCACTCGTTCACCAAAGGAGTTACTGTTTCGTCCTTGTTATGCCTGCGTCACATATCCAACGATCTCCGGCCAAAACTGTAGATCGCCGCAAAGTCGCCGAATTTCAATTGCCATTTTGAGCTAGCAGAGAAGTCGGGCGGGCTCCGTTTCGGATATGTGACAGCCCCTTTATGACACATTCTGCATGATTATTTGCTGCTTCTCAATTATGACTATCATGTAATTTGTTCTCAATGCCTGGTCTTGGGCAGCAACTAACAGATTTTCCGTCTATTTTTTTTAAACCTCCTCGTTTCAACCAGTGCCAAGATCCTTATTATTATTATCATTGTTATTATTAGTAGGAATACTATAGTAGTAGTAGTAGTAGTTGTTGTAATAGTATTGATACTGTTATCATTATGATTGTTGTTTACCACAATAACAATATCTGAAACCTAATTATTTTATTATTCAGCTTTTCTATCCGCCATGATTTTTGTGAAACAAACAAAATATTATTATGTAACAAGAAACTGTTATAATTTGATTTTGTCTCTCAAAGATGGGGCATGTCCTTCCGGATGGAGTAGTGTAGGACCCGGATGCTAAAAGCCTACTCATAGCCAATCCGGCGTGCAAGACATTATGTCGTATTCAGAAGCTTCTTCATCTTGTAGCTGGACTGGCGGAAAACTCGTTGTTTTCAATGACGACAATGAGATGGCAGCATTTGGTGATTTAGCTTCATTCCCTAATCCCCAAGACTCTTCCCAAATTACCCATTTGGCAAAACAAATTTATCCTCAGAATGGGAAATTTCTGCAAGAGGTTTACAAGGATGCCAAAACCTACGGTTACCTCCTTATAGACCTCAAACCCGACACGGATGAGAAATTAAGACTGCGAACCCAACTGTTCCCGGGGAAAAGAACGTGGTGTACATCATGAAATAACATCTTCCAAGACTGTATAAAACCAGAGACTTGAAAGGTCAGTGGTCAGTTGACGCGTAAATAGCTGTGTGAAAGCACCTGTTGACTCATTCGGCATGTCTTGTAGGTTGAGGAACAACGCCCCTTACCTGCACGTCTTGGCAAAGGGAAATCCAACGCAGAGGAAATGGATAGTGCAAGGCGCTAAAAAGGATCTGATTGAAACAATCTGCGAATGTGCCTTCAGTATTCTTCACGGTAACATTCCTTTGTCGGCTCAGGATAAAAAGAAACTGCGTCATCATAAACAAATGCTGAGAAGTCCATGCAGCAGAAAATTGCTCTTCATAAAAAGAAAAAAAAGCTGGTCAATCAGAAAGGTGGATTACTACCGGCTTTAGTCGCTCCTATCCTAGCTAGTTTGTATAGGAGATAACCCTAAGAAACCATCGCTAGACAAGGAAGTATTGACCATGCAGTATGCAAAGAAGATGGTTTTGGTACCTCATGAAGCAGCGCATCAAGTTCATGCTTCGCACGAACATGGACTGACTCCAACCTATAAGGCTTTGGCTGGTTTAGACGAGCAAATGCAGACCATCCTACGACGACAAGATATTCCGCAGGACGAACGAGTGAAACTTTATTAGCAGGCCCTCCTTGGATACATCAGCCTACATCACAAACTCAATGAACCCATGGCTGTCCAAGTGGAGACTCTACCTGAAAAAAGCTATATGGAGACCGCACCCAAAAGTAATTTAGGTGGTGTAAAGACAGTCCCTTCTTCCACAGCAACATATCAAAGAGATTGTCCAAAACACTGGTTCGAAATGCTGAACAGCTCATGCATCTCATTTAAGCTGCGCCCTCTCAGTCCCTGCGTATCAATGAAAAGGGAGAGCTTGTGTTGAAAGGAGAGGCTAACGAAGGGACACATATCATAGACTTGGTCAACGATGTGTTGAGAAAGAGGAAGACTTTTTCCCCTCGAGGTTGGCAGGAGTTTGCGAAGGCATTGGCTCCATTGCATCCTCCAAGGGAACTTGTGGGTAATCAAGACAGGTGGGGGTTCATTCAAGAAATTTAATCGCCGGTCGATTTACTATCAAAGAGGAAAACGGAGTTTGAAGATGACAAAGCTGATGGTTTGAATCAGCCTGAACTTTATGCGAAAACGGATCATCTACCCCTCGCAGAAAGCGTCGACCCAAACGACAATTATCGTCCGAGTGGATACCGTCTTGATAAACCTGAACATTCGATTCTTTTCCTCATTCCGCGAGACTACCGATGTCGAACAACATGGGGTGTTGGCCTCCAACGTTGAGGCTGCAACTAAAACGCGTTAGATGTGCTTCGGCCTGTTGCAGAGGAGACGTCAATATACATGTGAATGACTCGGTAGATGGAGAAACTACTGGAAAAGGTGTATTACGATCCCGAACATCCTGCTGGTTTTGGTGGTGTAGATGTTGTTTACCAAGAAGTAAGAAAACAAAACAAAAATATAAAAAAGGATCGGATAAAGGACTGGTTGAAAAAAACAACCGACCTACACCCTTCACAAACCTCTCCGTCGGCGTTTCAAACGAAATAGAGTCATCAATGGCAGGTGGATCTGGTGGACATGCAAGCCCTCTCGAGGCAAAATAAAGTATCTTTTGACGTGTATAGACATATTCTCTAAATACGCATGGGTCTTACCTCTCAAAGACAAGAAATCACCCACCTTGGTCAAAGCATTTCAAAAGATCCTGAAAGAAGGACGAAAACCTTACAAACTACAGTCGGACAAAGGGGGTGAATTCATCAAGCCCTTTCAAAAGTTGCTGAAAGATGAAGGCATCGTATTTTTCACCACCCAGAATGCCCATCTGCCTTGGGGGTTTGCCCTTAGAAGCCGAGGGCCGAGACGCCTTGCGTTTCCTGGATGCCCGAGCCTGGGCCTGCCTAATGCGCTTCTCATCACCGGTGTCGCTAGCGAGGTCATCGCTCAGGTATTCATCAACAGCTGACCACCCTATGAGATGAAAGAGGGCTACTTGCATAACAGTTAAATAATCTGTATCGAAATGCCATTACAAGAACCCACCGAAACTGCTACATTGGAGCGTGTCAAACATAACAGAACATACATTCTTTAAATTGTAATCAAAACGGTACTCAACAAAGCCTTCTATACACACTTAACCCGGCAGGTGCCGCGAGTTTATACTTTATCACCAATTTTCAACACTAGGCGTACTCATTTGGCCTGTATAGAACATTTCCAAAATAGTTTTTTTTTTTAACTAACCTGCATCAGATTTATCAGCCAGTCTGACCAACTTCTTTCTCTTCTTAAAGTCACCGGGGCCCTCCTTAAGCTTTTCAAGTGCAGATACCTGCTTCCCTTCTTCTAAGAAGGCCACACCCTTTTCCAACTTTTCCTGTAGATTGGAATTAAACTCGTATTGAACTCCATTGCCCTTAAAGCGAAATGACAACTCAGACGCCCTTTTAAGCTGTTGAAGCTCAGTGGATGCCGCGGACAGCTTCTTCTCGCTATCTTCCTTCACTTTAGCTATGGATGAGTCAAAATACTGTTTAAATGAACCAAAAGCCTCTTTATACCCCCATCACACCAAACTAGTTCTCACTACGTTCTGCCGAACGGGCTCAAACTGTGTGAGAACGGAGTGGACGTAGTAGCTACTGTTTACGGTCTTTTTACGAACTTCATGGACGGGCTTGGACGGGAAGGGTGCTCCAGAACTTCGAGCCTTCCCGCTCTGCAATTAGACGGAGTGACAACGTACTTAAAACGAGATGGACGTACTACGAACGGAATTGCCGTACTTCGATCCTACTAGGGACGTGTTCCGACGTGGTGCAGTCGTGCATCAATTGCAGTACGTGTGCACACCGACCGGGTCCGTTTGTACCTGGTTCATCCCGTTCGCAGACAGACCCGATTCGACCGCATTACGTCCTTAGCCAGTCGTTATTCCGTGTAAATACGTTAAAAACAAAATAAAATTTCTGAAGGAGTTGACAACACGTTTCTACACGGTTCTAAAAGATCGCAGGAGGTTCTCATTAAGTTCTATTCGTTTTTAATTACGTTCGTGTAATTCTCACGCAGTTCTAACTGCGCCCATGCACCCCGTCTGCAGTACAATAGGACAAGGTTTCCACGCTGGTTCATCATTTGGGCTCGAGATTTTTGGCAGTGCACATTTGTTTCTCGACTTCAAGATTTTCAAGATTTTTGCCCTCAATCATGGATATTTTTCCTTAACATGTTGAATGTTGGTTTCATGCAATTTTTGTTGGAAGCAGAGCAAGAGTACAATGAGATGGTAGAGCAAGAAAAGAAGAAGACCAAGAACCTGTAGGGTGAGGACTGGCTGAAACCTAAGAGGCCATGTTTGATGAACTTCTTGAACGCATCACCCCCTCCATCGCAAAAGAAGACAAACTACAGAAAGGCTCTAGAACCAGGGATAAGGCTTGCCATCACACTGCGTCATTTGGCAACAGGAGATTCCTATGGCACCCTGCAATATGAATTCCGGGTAGCCAGAAACACAATCTGCTTGTTGGTGAAAGAAGACTGGAACCATGTACCACAACTACAAAGGCTTCTTTTTAGTCGTTCTAATTACCTTGGTAGATGCTGATTACAAATTCATGTGGATAGATGTTGGTGGCTTTGGAAGCCAGTCTGATGCCCAGATCTACAACCAGTCAGAACTGAAAGATTGCTTAGAAGATGGCTCCATTGGACTCCCTCCACCTTCCCTCTTGCCAAATGATGTCCAGGACTTTCCCTATTTCCTGTTGAGAAATGACGCTTTTGGCCTTCGCACATAATATACCTCATGAAGCCATACTCGGGCCGTCGACTGACAAAATAAGAAATGATTGCGAACTACAGGATCTCTAGAGCAAGACGTGTGGTCGAAAATGCCTTTGGCATTATGGCACAGAGATGGAGAGTCCTCTTGTCAACAATGCAACAGATGCCAGTGACTGTACAGACCATCGTTGAAGCTTGTGTGTGCCTTCACAACTTCATCCGTCTCCGAAACCCAGCCATTTAGAACATTCAAGTGGATACTGAAGATGCTGCACACAACCTCATGCCTGGTGCCTGGAGACAAGATGCCAACCTGCCAGACTTGGACGTCCCACAGGGAGGAAACAGGGACACTTCTTGGTCTATTGTGAGATGGGTTTGGTCTTGGTTTTCTTCTTCCTGGCTTTCTGACTCTATTCTGCATCTTCCTCAGACATATGCCCCCTGACTGTGAGGCAGAGGCATTAGAGGGTCCAGGGGATACAGCTCTCTCCTTCTCTTGAATCCCGCACTCAGGGGCAGGCTCAGGAGGCTCAGCAACTTTGGGGGATGGGCTTCGGCGGGGCTTGTACAACTTGGGGTAGTACTGGCTGCTTTCACACGGCCCGTCTTTCTGGATCCGCTCCTCTTTGGAGGCATGATGATTGAAGATGAAAATTTCGTTGACTTGATGTGTTGGCGTATACAACTTGAAGCGGCGAACGAGAATGAGGACTGGCAACAATGCGCTGGGTAACTATTCGGGCCGGGACGCGATTGCAATTACGTTCCGCACGCACTAGCGACGAGATGAGGACGTGGTGAGAACGAGATGAACTGTCTTGAAACGAGGTGGTCGAGTTAAGAACTAGTTAGAACGTTTTTGGGCGTATTAGGAACGAGGTAGAACTAGTTCAGAACGGGTTTAAACTGACTACGGACGTACTTGGACTGCTTGGAAACGTTTTCCGCATGAGATGAACGAGCGATTTTACACGAATCTGAACGTGATACCAACGGACTGCGGACGGGATAAAAACGAGATGGACGTATTGAGGACTGTTTATGAACGAACTAGCATCGTATTTTAGACAATATTTGGCCAAAGTAACACGTTCTACCCCGACCGAAGCCCGTTTTACGATTTGTCTAGGACGGGGCAGGACTTTCTGAGAACTACTTTGGTGTGATCCAGGCATTAATACCGTTACTCACAAATGATGGCGTCAGAGCCCCAGGATGAGAATCAGTAGGAATTTCAGCACCCTGATCATCAATAATATCTGATCAGACATTGTTAATGTGCATATATAGCGCGACCAAAATGAGACGTCCGTTCTGCCAGCGCCGAACCAGGTCAGTGAAGCTCTGAATGCTTCACGCCTCTGAATACACCGACGTTTCACCTGCTTAACATTCCCAGGCCCGTAGCCAGGGTTTTTAAAGGGGTGGGTCGTTTTGGGCAAAAGTGGACCTTCTCGTCATAATCAATACGGACCTGCTAGGGGGGTCCGGGGGCATGCTTCCCCCGGAAAATTTTAAAATCTAGGGTCACATATTATTGCGAATTGTCAAAGGAGCATATAAATGTTAATGTAAATCAATAATATGGACATGTATCAAAAAGAGAAAAGCCAGCGGAATATAAGTTGGCTTTTTTCAGTAGATATGTTTTCATTTCATTTTATTGGATAGTACGGCAATTTGCCAGTACATGCCAATGCAGCAATACACAAGCATGCATCTCTTTTTTGCTTACTATGAAAGGTATTGGTTAGCCCATGAATTATTGGGTAAACAGTTTAATTGTCATTTAATTTTGAGACTGCTTATATAGGTTATCCCGCCCAATTTCATCAGAGTTGCATTCGAATTCATGAACAGGCGTTCAAGTTCGAACGATTTTCGTCAACTTTCTGCTCTCATGGTTCATTTTCATTCTTTGAGCATTCAATTTCGTTTTATACCATTCCTTTTAAATTTTATTTCAATCAATTTAGAGAGAAATCCATTAAATTTAAAGGCGCGAAGTTGTCATTCAATTTCGCGCCAGCTGGACAGACGTTCAGTTTCGTCCCAAATAACAATTTCAATTTCATTTATAGGCACACACCTTCGCACTTTGAACGTTCGAATTCAATTAACATAAACAAGTTCTGTAGTTCTATGTAATTCTTACCTGAATTTGAATGCTCATCGTGTAAACTTCTTATTTGAATGCTCATTCTATCAAAATGCATAATGAAAGAATGCGATCGCATGCCCTAAAAACAAATAGACCTGTTTACTAATGTATTTCAATTTATGCATGTTTCTCTCCAGAATCCTTAGTTACCAACAGTGCACATGGTATGCGTAATGGCATCCCTATGGATGGAATCCATTTTGTATACATTATACATATGTCGGGCAAGCCTCTGGCAAGCTTTAGAGCCGTTAAGAGCAACTTTCGTCCAGGAAGTATGCATAAAATACGTAAACAGGTCTATTGAATGCTCATTTTATGCCACTGAATGTTGAGCATTCAAATTCAAATGAAATGAAATTTGGCTGCTGTTCCGATGAATTTGACCGGGAAACCCTAATAGTCCTACTCAGGTTACAAGCATTATACCATCCAATAGACCTGTTCACAAATAATATGCATACTTTTAAAACAAAGCTTGTTCATGACAACCTGAAATCTTGTCAGAGGCTTGTCAGACATAGCAACAAGTAATGTATGCAAACTGGATTCCAAGTATTGTAGTTCATTCATTAATAATAGGTTAATGAAATACCTCATTACTAGGTCCCCAGGAAAGAAACATGCATATAAATTTGAATAAATTTGAATAACTTTGTGAACAGGTCTATTCAATTTTCCCAATGCAGTTAAGCCTTTACCAGATATCACTACGACCCAAGACCTGACCACTCAGTCTCCACCACAAACTACAACCCAAGACTCAACCTCTCACCAGACTCCTCCACAAACAACTACCCAAGACCAGACCACTCAGACTCCTGAAACTACTACCAAAGACTCGACCACTCAGACTCCTCCACAGACTACTACCCGAGTCTCGACCACCCAGACTCCTCCAACTACTACCCAAGACCAGACAACTCATCAGACTCCTCCACAACTACTACCCAAGACCTAATGACCACTCAGACTCAAGCCATGGACAATAAACAGTAATTCTGTAGTATATACCATTATTCAAATGTTATGCGTAATGAATTAATCCCCTGTCCCACGTAAACGATAAAGATAAGTATAGCCTATATGTATATATCATGTACCGATACCTATAAGGACACTGTTTTAATTTTGAGGGGTGGTTGGGGTTTTTTTTGGTGGAGTTTGTTTGTTTTTTGGGGGTGCACTTTTTATTTTAGTTGAGAAACTTCTTTTATATTTATATGGTGCATTTGCGTAGCAAATTTTTTTATGTCAAGTCATATTCGAGAAAATGCTTATTACAAGCACAACAATATTGAAGACATTTTCCCTGACGGCTCAGTCTTGGCTTTCTCTACTTTTCTTGTTTGAGGTAATTATTTCATCATCGGTCAGACCCAACTCCGGAAAATCGAGCACAGGACATACTCCTAAAACGGCGTTTAGAGCAAGATGAATATAGAGCCCTCATTGTTCAGTGCGGGATAGTATGTACAAAGGCATGGGAGAAAATTAATCGTGCAATGTCGACCTGCTGTTGATAATATATTTTTCAAAAATAATGCTGCAGATATATTTATTTGAAAAGTTTGTCATTTGAAAGTTATTTCATATAGCGAATCAGTTAAGGGTTTTGAAGGCAATTGACATGCGGCATTATTTTTAAATATATATATATCGTTGGCAGGTTTACTTTGCAAGACTTTCCCCATGCCTTTTGTATACACTGCCTCTCACTTGAGCGATGAGGGCTCTATATTCATACGCCGTTTTCGGAGTATATACTTCTACTATTCTACTATTCAAAGTTTGGTCTGACCAAGGAGTCTGACCAACTCCTTGGTCTGACTGATGATTGAGCATTCCGAACTGTGGATAAAGTTTATTTAGGATATTATCTTTCATCATGACAGTCGATCTACTGTCAATTATGTTGTTATTTTTAACAATGTATCCTTTCTTGCATTTCATGTGCCTTAGTGTCAGTTAAAGATACACTGAGTTCTGGTCATGATATTGAATTGTGAAAGAAACTGTCTCAAAGCAATTGGGAAAGGTTGATTTATAGCACCTAAGAATTGGTGTATGCTGTAAGTTTTGGAATCACCAAAATTATAAGAAATTTACTCACTCCTGCTGCGAGTCATATGCAGTACACACAGAAATGAGTATATGGGACTACCGTGATGTGTTCTGCCCGAACATTTCAGCTGTTTCTTGTCATATTTTGGATGCGAAGGCATTTAAAGATTACTCCTTTTCAGGGGATATCTTCCAAACTATCATGAAAAGAATGAGAAAGCTCACAAGTTATTTTTTACCTTTCCCAGAACTCAACTTTCCTTTTAAGATATTTTCCAAATCAGTATATTATGCAGGCGAGATTGAGGCAAGGTAATAGCTTAGAATACAAGAAGTTTTCATGCTGAATAATTAAGATAATTAAGATAAATTTTCATACAAAACTTTCATGAAAAAATAAAGATATCAAAGATGTCGAAATCAAAACGTTGACACTTAGCAAGTAGTAAGGCCGTCAAAGGCGGCAGACCCACGCCTTAACCCAATAGGTTTTGTTTTGTTGCGATTATTTTTGTAAGCAGTAGCCATTCAAAGGGGATAACAAGAGGCACATCTCCCCCCCCCCCCCAATAAATTTTGCCATATCCAGGTCATAGCTTTGTGTGTCCCCACCCTTGAAAAAATTCTTCTGAAAAAGGTATTTTATTATTGAAACATCCCTCCCCTAAAAGTAATTGATTAGACATGTCAGAGAGCGTGGCGTGGTGAGAAAAAAAAATGTTAGCAATTTGTATTCAGTGTTCAGTCCAAGGCCGTACGCAGAAATTTTTTTCCTGGGGGGGGGGGGCAAGATGATCGCTTTCAAAGGAACCCATAACTTGAAGTCTAAAACCCGATTAAAAAAAAGTATGATTTTGAAATTTCTGGGGGGGGGGCAACTTTGTTCTATCTTTACATTGCAATTCGGGTTGTTGTTTTTTTTTTTCATCGGGCTTGGATAAAATAAATATGACGACAAAAGAAGTTGGATCTCGACTTGAAAATGACGTGCATGCGAGGCACAGAGCTTACTCACTCAGTACTACAGTAACAGTCAGCCGGCCCCAGGCAATTCGCGACAGTGCTGTGTATAGTTATGTACGTACACTACAGCTACTCAGCCACTCACTCAGATCAACACACGCGAACACTCGCGAGTGCGATAGACTCACTCACGTCGAACAAACGCACCAGATTTTCACCGAAAACAATTAAAATCACGTACTACACGTCCACCAGGATAAAATAAATCACAAAAACTTCCACAACAAAGTGGAAAGAACCGGGGAAAATTCGTTTTATTATACTGCCATAAAGCATTGGAATTCTCTGCCTAATGACATAAAAGGAATAGATAACTTTGTTAATTTTAAGAGGAAATTGAAAGAATATCTTTCACTATCTAGAGAGTCAGAGAGAAGAAGCAAATGATTATGTTACATCTAGGTAAAATATCCTGAATACGGACCAGTTTCTTTTCACATGCAGGTTAATATGCTGTTTATTGTATATATTTATCTAGTTTTAACATGATGAAAGATTTAACGTATTTTTTTTTTCCATTCTCATCTTCGTTTCCTTCTCTCTCTCTCTCTCTCTCTCCATTTCTTCCTCTTCTAACTTCGTGATCGCCTCTTTTTCCTTCTTTTTCCTTCCTGCTCTTTTCTTTCTTTTCCTCTCATTCTAACTTTGTATATATTTATCACTATTATTTTTATGATTTATTTTCCTTATTTATTCCTCAACGTGTAAATATTTATAAATATGTTCTAACTCAATAATTATTTTATTCATACAAGAGGACCCCACTGGAAATAAGCTTTCGAGCTTTCGTGGGTTATCCTGTTCAAGCTTGCTAATTTGTTATTCTACTATGTACAAATTTATTATGTTCTGAATGCTTGGCAAATAAAATCAATCAATCAATCAATCAATCAATCAAACAGAAATGCACAGAAGATAAGAAATAGGAGAAATTAGACGTGCTAGCTAGGCTATACGTATACCGTATACCTAGCCGCTTTCGATTTCGCAACGAGAGTACAGTTCAAGCGCGAAAAATCCCTTGTTGCTGGGATACGTTGGCTTTGAATATTCATTGCAGGCTCGTGCGGATTTGAAGTGAAATAGCAAATAATGGGTCTAAAAGTCTTCTAAAATTCATAAACCTGAAATAGATTTTTGGTGAGACGAAGTAATGAGTGTTTTGATTGACCAAAATATTTCTGCATCGGCAGGCGAAGTTTGGGGTCATCAAACTTTCTAGTTTCTATCCTGTCACTCTCTGAACTGAAGTTCCTATACTTTACTACAGGGTCAAAAGTTCAAGGTCACACAGAATTTGCAGGGGTCAACCAATCATCACCAAAATCTAATCGATTCTTTCCTGTCACTTTCTGAACATTCCCTGAAAATTTGGTGCAAATCCGTTCACCCGTTCTCTTGTTATCTTGTACACAAACAAACAAACAAACAAACAAACAAACAAACAAACAAAAACAAAAAAAAAACATACGGAGCCCTTTACATAACCCTGCCGATTTCATCGGCGTGGGTAAAAACAAACAAACAAACAAACACAAACAAAAAAAAAACATACGGAGCCCTTTACATAACCCTGCCGATTTCATCGGCGTGGGTAACAAACTGCGTAAATTGGAATTATGCATGTATAACAAACAACACAGCGGTTAAGTTGACTTTAAAAAAAGTTTCGAACTCTGGCTGCTTTTTTGTATTTTACTCATCAAATCATTTCCCGTAAAACGAGGGTAAAGTCTTGTTTTGAGCATTCAAGCGTTTGATTCTATCCTTGTTTTCTTATTTTATCCAGAATATTATATGAAGGAAGTGTGCTGCGAGACCCTCATTTCTGGAGGTGAGGCTTGTTGCATGATATTTCACTTTTTATTCTAGAATATAGGCTACAGTACATATTCTTGAATAAGTTCATGAATAGAAATCGCGTCATTTTTTTTTTATTCCAAATTAATGGAAGGTAAAAATATATGGAAATTTCGGAGGTGGAAGTTCGAAGTAAAGAAAAATGAGAATCTGTAGCAGATTGATAATAATCATATTCCGTTCTTATATATAGCGAATATCCCATTTATGATACGACGTCTCCAGTGGCGTATCTATAGGTATTCTGGCGCCCGGGGCAAACTATAAAATCTGCCCCCCCCCCCCCCCCCCAATGCCCAAACTCAGATTAATTAAAGGAGTGTTTTTTTATTAGAAATGATGGCACTACGTGAAAATAAGTTTTGATGCACATAACCCGGGGTTGTTAGTCCAAATTTGATGAGTTTATAAGCGAGGGAGCAACGCGACCGAGCGGAAGATTTTCCCCCTTTCCCCTCTTCAAATTGAAATTTCTTATTTTACCCTTACAAAAAATGTAAAAATCCAATGGAGGACATCAACCTAGCAATAGATTTTTTATGAAATTTTGAACATTCCTATTTTGAATGAATAGGAATGAATGAATGAACGAAAAACCAGAAGAAAATATTCGAGGAATTTAGTAAGGCAATAATTGCAAGGCAAATATATGATTTTTATCTAATATTCTATACTTTGAAACTGCTTTTTATGCACTTTTATCCCATCTGTGGGCGCAAAATTTAACAAGCTCCTGCCTTATGCGGGGGGGGACAAAGCAACTAGAGTCAATTAATGGTTAACACTTTAAAAATGCCATTTGGGGCGCAAAATAGCTAGATCTTGAACATAATCATGCGAGGGAGCAAAGGGACCGAGTTTTAGAAAATGTTCGCATTTCAAACCATATACATAATTTCGTACGCATTTTGTCCTTGACTGGGGCGCAAATAACCCTCAAAGACCATAAAATCCCCCTTTTCTTTCTCTCTTTTTCGTCTCTTCAAGTGCCGCCCGGGGCACGGGCCTCCTCCCCCCCCCCCCCCCCCCCCCGTAGATACGCCACTGGACGTCTCTGTGCGCTTCCGAAGGACTTTGGATAGTGCATGTATTACCCTCATGCGGTGGCGTTTTCTACAGGTATTTTGGCGCCCGGGGAAAATTGTAAAAATAATCCCCCCCCCCTTATGCCCAAACTCACATTACTGAGCGGTTTTGATTTAGAAATGATGGCACTACGTGAAAATAAGTTTAGATGCACATAATCCGGGGTCTTAGCCCAAATTGGGCGAATTATAATTGTATAAGCGAAGGAGCATGCAGCGCGACCGAGCGGAAGATTTTTTTTTCCTTTCACCCCTCATATTGAAATTTCCAAGGGAATACAGCGGCCTAGCAATAGATTTATTTTAATTTTTCTTTTAACATTCCTATTTGGGGGGGGGGCGCGAAATGAATGAAAACCCTAAAGAAATATATTTGAGGAATTTAGTGAGGCAATTGCAAGCCAATTTTATGATTTCTTTCGAATGTTCTATACTTTGAAATTGCTTTTTATGCACATATAGCCCATCTAAGGGCGCAAAATTTAACAAGCTCCTGCCTTATGCGGGGGTGGTTTAAATCGCCGTTGGGCGCGAAATATCTAGGTCCTGAACATAATCATGCGAGGGAGCAATGCGTCCGAGCCTTAGAAAATTTTCGCATTTCAAACCCTATAAAACACCATTTCTTACGTATTTTGGCCTTGACTGGGGCGCAAATAACTCTCAAAGACCATAAATTTCCTTGTATTTCTACCCCTTTTTTTCTCTCTTTTGAGTTTTTTGCGCCCTTTCAAGTGCCGCCTGGGGGCACGTGCCCCCTCTCCGTAGCTACGCCACTGCCCTCATGTCTTTAGCTCCGGCAACCGTAGCGCTCAGCGGCTGTGCTGTAAAACGTCCTCTGTACAACAGATACTAGCTATGTGTATATATTTGTCGTCGTTATAAATTTACTTCGATGTATTCAGTTTAGTTTAACGACATACCGAACTGAGCGTGGAAAGTGCATGCGTGGCATGATGTTGCCTTTGTCCAGTGCAGGGTCTGACCCAGTTGACCCCTACCAGATCCCTAGTTTATGTGGTCAGCAGCTCATGCTCTAAAATGTAGCATATTACTTCATCATTCGCTCAGCAAAACAGGATCACAAAACACGCTCAGGACTGTGGCCCCTACAAAAAGGAGATATTCCCCCAACTAAAAAATCCTGGCTACGCGCCGCTGTATAAGCTGCTAGTGGTGTCGCTAGATCCGGTTGTTTCGGCATCTATCATAAAACGACCAGTATCATCAAACGACAAATTTCCGAATCTGATTTCCTAGCTCTTTTTTTTTTGGGGGGGGGGGGAGGGGGATTCTTTCTATCTCTTGTTTATTCATTTTCTTACTCACAGTTTGTATGGGCAGACAGCTCTATGATATATGCTCTTTTACTAAGTTAAGAATGGGGGTCTCCCATGTTTTAAAGGTTGTTTTAAAATAAACCACCAAGTTTTAAAAGTATAAAATTCAAAGATGGTAACTATATATATCAAAATTAGAAAATGCCCAGATCACGTTGCAGTATCATGAAGTGAAGGTGAAATGTTAAAGGTCAAAAACGTCAAATTTACATGAAAATATCATCATGTATATCAAACAATTTCAGGTATGAACTTAGCCCTTAATTAAGACTGGTATACCCGCTATATATGATGTGTGTCATCAACTTATCTAGGGTTGACACGGTGGATGGATAGTTCCTCCTATTTCTCCTCGACTGCATTCTGTATTGATCACTTGGTACTTGCTCTAAAGAAAATGTTATATTTATGTTTTATTTGTTGTTCTTTCTCTCACTTTAATTTTTTTATTTTTATTTATTTCATATATTTTTTTCTATTGTTTTATTATATTTCATTTTTTCGTTATCCTTTTTATTTTTTTATTTTTTTATTCATTTTTGTTGTTGTTGGGAGGGGGCAATTTCTTGCATGCAGTCGAACCTTCAATGCACCCGACTACAACCAAGTCCCCAGCTACCCAGGTATCTCAACGACCCAAACCCCATTTCAAGTCAAGCGGCTTCTCTCCAGCCAAGGACAACGAGGGACGCAATCTGATTGGCTATTGTCTCACTGATCACGTGATGGAGACAGTGCAAATGGTGAGCCAGATACGAGGCGCCGTGATATGCATTGACGTAGTTGGGTGCAAGTCCTTCAATTACAAAGGTCCAATAGACCGATAATAACGTAAAAAAAGTAAAATAAGTGGATACAATAAGTTTTTAATAATTTTATCTCATAAAAGGAAAAGGGTAATGCCTTATCTTCCTCTATATGTATTGTAATAAACCGATGCACTAGGTCTGTAGGCCCACCCCCACCCCCCGAAAAAAATGGGGAACTTATTTTAAAGTTTTGTTTTATACATTTTCAACATGTTAAAAGTATTTTTATCAGAGCATCATCATCATCACCGTGGGGCGGGGGTGGTCCACTCATGCAGCTCAACCCCCCTCCCCCGGTTAATGTTGCCACTTAACCGATGTATTGGCAATGGGGAACGCTGACCATTTTTTGAAACATGCAAATCTAATTATATGGTGCACACTAAAGCCCCGAGGCCTATCATGCCCGAAGCATTTTTTTCTAGTGGAGCAAGCTGAGGAAAGGGCGTCCCCTTCTAACACAAGTGTTATTTTTTAAACAAAGAAATCCTATGGGGTGCACACTTTATAGTGGAATTTTCATTAAAAGTAACAAAAGATAAGATTCTGACAAAAGATTCTGACCGATAAAAATTAAATTGTTTCAATTAGGCCCTACCACCTTCTTGGGAGGGGGGCGTTTCCATTTTTTTTAGGGTTGTCAGGTGATATTTTCCTACCAGCTATGATGTCAGCTTTTATACTTTTTTGAATGTTCACCGACTTCCCATACTAAATTTTAGTCTGTGGAATCTGTCGGGTAAATTATACCATTTTTTTTTTGGGGGGGGGGGGGTGGGGGAATTCGAGAATAGTCGGATACCTCACCGCCCAAATATTATGATATTCGGGCTTCTTGTTGCTGCAGGAAGTAAGAGGTGCTTGCTGCAAGAAACAATCTAGGCCTAGCGAACGAGAGAGAGAGAGAGAAAAAAAAAGGGAAAAAAATTGTATCCTGAGAATAGGCTCTTACGTATTGTTATTCCGTTCTCATAATCTGTTTAACATGTTATCGGCATCTTCCGTTCTCATATTGGGAAAAGACTATTGTCACAGGCCATTATTTCTGAAAATTCATCTCTTTAGCCCCTTTAGGTCAACTTGCTGCTCGATTCCTTTCAGTTATGTTGCTAACATTCTTTGAGTAGAAATATAGCATAGCCTAACATTAGCTCGAGATTCATGATGCAAACCAAATAACTTCCATAAGCATATGAATTATTAATATAATTGCCATTGGTTTATATACATACATATGGCGATCATATTAATAACTAATATCAATAATGAAAATATAATGGGCATTGGTAAATAACCCTAATAATGCTAGTGAGCGAAGTTTTTGAATTTTTGTTTTCTTCTCTTTCCTTTCTGATTTCTTTTCTTTTTCTCTTCTTTTCCTTCTTTTCTTTTCTTCTTTCCTTTTCAACCTCTTCCTTTTTTGCTTTTTCTTTGGTTGGAACCCCCTTTTCAGGCATGAAAAGTGGGAGGGGGAGGGTATTCCCGCCCCCACATTTGAAAACATCTGAAAACATAACGCCCCCACTTATTTTAACCACTTTTTTTACCTACTATCATTTTATCCACTATTTTACGCGTTTTATTGTCGGTCTATCGGACCCTTTTGCCGCTCGGTCTATAGAACCTTCTGTCTATTGGACCCTCATGTACATTCGGACTATCGAACCTTCTATCAATCGGGCCTTCTGACTATAGGACCAGGACAAATCCAGCATCAAGTATCAACAAATGCAAATTTTTTTGAAGACTTTGGTTGGTGTAATCATTATAGTTTGGTTGATATAATCATTGTATTCAAAATAATGTAATCATTGAAGTTTTATCATGGCAGTTTGATGTAATCATTGATTGATGTAATCACTGTTTTTCCATTTATTTAATCATTGTAATTTTGATTGATGTGATCATTGTAGTTTGATTGATGTAATCATTGCAGTTTGATACAATCATGGTAGTTTGATGTAATAATTGTGGTTTGATTGATGTATTGTAATCATGGTAATTTCATTGAATAATCATTGTAGTTTGATTGATGTAATCATTGTAGTTTGATTGATGTAATCATTGTAGTTTGATTGTTGTAATCACTGTTGATTGATGTAATCATGGTAGTTTCATTGGAATAATCATTGTGGTTTGATTGGTGTCATGATTGTAGTTCGATTGGTGTCACCAGTTTGTTTTATTGGTGTCATGATTATAGTTTGATTGATGTAATTAGTGTGGTTTGATTGATGTAATCGTGGTAGTTTCATTGATGTAATCATTATAGTTTCCATGATGTAATCATTGTAGTTTCATTGATGTGATTGTAGTTTAATTTATGTAATCATTGTAGTTTGATTGGTGTAATTATGTTAGTTTGATTGATGGAATCATTGTAATTTGGTTGATGTAATCATAGTAGTTCGGTTGAAATATAAGACAACAACAAAACATTGTGGCATACAATTCATGAAATCTTAGGTAAAAAAAGAGAAAATGTACAAAATGTTGAATTTTTAGAGAATGGAAATGGTCTTATTGCTGATGCATTTAATACATATTTTACCAATTTTGGCCCAAAATTGGCCTCAAAGATTGTTACTAATCATAATGATTTTTCACAATATCTAAATAATCATACCGAGCACTCATTATTTTTTAATCCAACGAATGTTCATGAAATTTTATTAGAAATTGTTCGATCTCTAAGTCCTTCTAAATCTAGTGGCCATGATGGAATAAGTGTATATATAAAATATTAAAACAAATTATTCATTTCCTGGCTTCCCCGCTGGCACATATTTTCAATCTATCTCTTTCCCAGGGAATTTTTCCTGATTCACTAAAACTTGCCAAAATAATTCCAGTATTTAAAAAAGATGACCCATGCCGTATTGCAAATTATCGCCCAATCTCGTTGTTACCAAGCTTTTCTAAAATACTTGAAAAAATTGTTTACAAACGTTTATACTCTTTTTTGGATATGAATAAACTATTAATTCCCAACCAATATGGCTTCAGAAAAAAATCATTCGACTGCCTACGCAATTTTACAACTTTACGACAAAATAACCGATTCATTTTCAAAAAAGGAGCACACTGTTTGGGTTTTTATGGATTTATGGAAGGCATTCGATACAATGGATCATGCTATATTATTATGTAAATTAAAGAAATATGGCATCAGAGGGATCGTACTTTCCTGGTTTAAGGACTACTTAGATAATTGACGTCAATATGTTAATTTCAAATCCAAATCATCTAATATATGTACTGTGAAATGTGGAGTACCACAGGGCTCAATCTTAGGGCCCTTACAGTTTTTAATATATATGAATGATATTGTCAATGCATCACCTTTACTAATACACGTTTTATTTGCATATGATACTAACATATTTTATTCACACCAAAATTTAAACATGCTTGTTACAACTCTGAATCTAGAACTAAAGAAATTATCATTGTGGTTTAAATCCAATAAACTCTCCCTCAATATATTAAACAAAACAAACTTCATGTACTTTACGCACATTAATTCTACACATGTATTTCGTAATAATATTTTCATTGATGACATGCCCGTTACCGAAAAACATGAAAAACAAAATTTCTAGGTATATTGATCGACTCAAACGTAACTTGGAATAGTCACGTTCGTAACATTAGCATATTGGTAGCAAGAGGCATAGGTATTTTATATAAATTGAAATATTATCTTTATCAAAGATCACTATTAATGCTTTACAACTCATTTATTTTGTCACATATATCGTACTGTAATGGGGAAATAGTAACAAAATGAATATAGACACTATGTTGCGTCTTCAAAAGAAAGCACTCCGTATCTGTTCTCATTCTCATTATTTAGCCCACACCGATCCTATATTTCATAAGTTTAAAACATTGAAAATTAACGATATTTACACCTACCAAACTGCTATATTTATGTATAAATTTTCCACCAACGCTACACCAATATCCTTTCATAATATTTTTATCTACAACAGAGATGTTCATTCCTACCCGACACGACATTCATCAGATCTTCATTTAACAAATCCAAAATTAATAATAGCTCAAAAAACGATAAGACATCACGGTCCAGATGTTTGGAACAATTTACCTCATGATATTAAACACGCCGTATCTCTTTTTTCTTTTAAAGCTTCGTTAAAGAAGTATTTGCTATCCACACTTATTCGTAAACTTCTCACCTGCACGTGCACCCACTTGCACACACTTCACTTCAATCCCTTTCCTTCCCCCCCCCCCTTTTTTTTGTAGTAAGTAATATTTTTTTTTTCAGTTAGTGACATCGCTTTTATGATATAGACATTTATATTTTAATTATGGTTTCCATGTAGCCCTTTCCACTGGCTGCTATTCATTCAAGCATTTTGCTTAAGATAGCTGGCCCCTGCATTTCTGTTATTTCTACTTGTTCACTTCGATTTATAATCATGTCTTTATTCTGTTGTCATTGTTATTTAACTGTCACATTTGTAATTTGAACAATTATGTTGTATATTTATTACTATAATGGTTTGTAAATTTGTTATTTGATTTGACAATAAATGCAGAAACTCCTGCCAAAAAAAAATAATAATCATTGCAGTTTGATTGGTGTAGGCCCCTTATCATTGTAGTTTTAATGGTGTCATCGGTGTAGTCTGATTGGTGTAATCACGAGTTTCATTGATGTAATCATCGTAGTTTCATTGATGTAATCATTGTAGTTTCATTGATGTAATCATTGTAGTTTCATTGATGTAATCATAGTAGTTTGGAGTAATGATTATAGGTTCATTGATGTAATCATGGTAGTTTCATTGATGTAATCATGGTAGTTTCATTGATGTAATCATTGTAGTTTCTTTAATGTAATCATTGTAGTTTCATTAATGTAATCATTGTAGTTTCATTGATGTAATCATGGTAGTTTCATTGATGTAATCATATCAGTGTGATTGTCTGATTGGTTTAATCATTGTAATTTGAATGATGTAATCATGGCAGTTTTATTGATGTAATTATTGTTGCTTGATCGATGTGATCATTGTGGTTTGGTTGCTTTAATCAATGCAGTTCGGTTGATGCAATCATTTGCAGCATTTCAGCATTTCGGCAGCAGCCCAGCGGACCATTATAGACATCCTTCCTAGCTGAGAATATTTAAGTAAAATTACGGTAAAACTTCTTAGCGGATAATGTTTTTATAGAATATGTATTTTTGCTCACTATTTTCTCTTAGCAAAAGATAGGGCTCTGTATATTCACTTTGTATACATGTTATCAAATCAATTCAAGTGTGGTCATTTTACTTGAAGTCTTGGAGGAACCGTCTGAATTTGGTATGGCGTTTGTTTATATGTCACATGATACAATCTAATTATCATTGCGACCTGCGCATTCTTTGAATCAGGAGTGTTTTCTTTAGTTTATGAAAATTCTCCTCTCCTCCACTGCTTTCTTTCTCTCCCTCATTCCATTTTCATCTGCTCCTCTTTTTTCTCTCTTTCTCTCTCTCTCTCTATCTCTCTCTCTCTCTATTTCTCAATCGCCTTTCCCACTTTCTCTCCCTTTCTATATGCATTCTCTCCCTCCTCTCTATATAATATGCATCAATAACATGTTCTCTTTGTCTTTTCAGGTTAACCTTGTAATACGTAATTGCAACAATCATCTCCGCAATTTATGGAGAATTTGTAGATTCATTGATGCGAACACTTGTCACCATGCTGTCAGAGCATTAATTCTTTCCCGAATAGATTATTGCAATAGCCTTTATACAGTTTTATCTTCCAAAGACTGAAACTGTCCAGAATCGAGCTGCTAGACTTATTTTTGGCCTAGGATCTAGGACACATACTTCACCTTTGGTTAAGGAACTTCACTGGTTACCTCTACACCAACGTATTCTTCTTAAAGTTTGTTTGTACGTCTTTAAAATTCTAAACCATTTAGCAGCTCCTGAATAATTATCTTCATAAAACACTCAAAATATATACACCATCTCGCAATCTTCGCTCAACAGCTGATAAACCGAAAAATCAACCGAAAAGCGCTTCTCAGTGGCTGCACCTAAAACGTGGAACAATATTATAACAGTTGTTAAGTCTTTGTTATTGCCCCAGCTTTTGTACTTGTTTTCGGTTTTATGTGTAAACATTCCTCAGTCCTTTTTTAAAAGACTGAACTCTATATTATATAAATTTATTTGGAATAATGGCAATGATCGTGTTAAAAGGGTTTTACTTTGTGATTCATATATGAAGAAGGTGGCTTGAAAATGATTGATCCTTGTACTTTTGCTAAGTCACAGAAAATGGTTTGGGTGAAGCATTTTTTAGATGATGGTTATTCGAGTGGTTGGAAAGAAATAGAATTAGAAATGTTTAAATCCTTTCATGATGACCCTTTAATGTTATGGAGAGCAGATGCCCCCCAATGTGTATTGAATAAATTAAAGAATTGCCAAATGATTGAAACTTTGAAGGTTTGTTATGAATATAGAAATTTAGTATTGAAAGAAATGAAGTTAAAGTGATTTTCATATGCAAGATATTATTTGGTACAACAAAACATGTGAGTTTGAGGCATAGACCTTTTTATTATTATCTTGCTTGGTATGAAAGAGGAATTCTGCATTTTCCTGATCTTTATAGGGGTGACAATTTTGTGAAGACTTTTGAAGATTTAGTAATCGAATATAATATCCCTATAACAGATCCTAGCAAATATGATTCCCTGATGAATGGTTTATATATGAATTGGTTTTTAAACCGAAAACATGTCAATGAGAACATTTTTGATGAGATTGTTTTTGAGTTGGTAAAAAAAAGCAAAGTACCAAGATATGCATATTCTTTGTTGCGAATTACAGATGATTTGCCTCGAAAGAAAGTTGAAAATAAATGGGAAGATTGTTTCGGTTTAGACAGAAATGAAATTGATTGGTACGCTATACATAAAAACAATTTTATGTGCACGTTGGATACCCAGTTAAGGTCTTTCTATTTCAAAGCTTTTCATAATGCCGTAGCCTTAAATGCTTTCTTATATAAAATAGGTAGAAGTGATTCACCACTTTGTCATTTTTGTAATAAGTTTCCTGAAACTTTGAAGCATATATTTTGTGATTGTACAGAGGTTGCCCCTATGTGGAAGAAGCTCTCTGATTTTATTGATGTCAAGATCAATGAGACTACAGTATATTCAGATTTTAGCTATCTATTTGGTGTTGACATTGGGAGCAGACATGACAGGTGTATTACATTTTTATTCTTGTGTCTAAAATTTTATATCATTCGATGCAAATTTCAACAGGTAGATTTAAAGTTTCAATCATTTATTAATTTTGTTAAAATGAAACAAAATATCGAGTATAAGATATCAGAGAAAAGGGGGAAATTAACCTCACATTTTAGAAAATGGTCGATTTCATTTATATAATTGAGCTTTGATCCATTTCGCTCCCTCTTGCCGTGATACTTAGTTACAGTCAGTGACAAGTTATGTTGATTTACTTCTATTATTTTTGTGAATAATGGGTTTACAGCAGAGCCCCACCGGCCCCTAGACAGAACGCTGCCTTTTTGGGATTGTAAAGATTTTAGATGTATTATTGATGAAACTTGAGCACTTTTCATTTGCAGTTTATTATGCCATCAGTGTATTGGGCATTAGTCTTTTTTATGATCCCGGTTACCATGGTTATGGTGGGTCTCTGCTGTCCTTATCTTCAGAGAGACATTTTTGTTGTGTTGTGTTGTATTGTTACCTGTGGTGTGGTGCAGTGTCATGTCATGTATCTCTTGTTTGTCCGTATGTCTTGTCTTGTCATGTGTGGTGGCGTGTCTTGGGTTTTGTCTTGTCTTGTCTTAAGTTGCTTTATGTCTTTTAATAGTTTATGCATACGATATCATTGTAAATACGTTATATTCTTGTGTTCTTTTTCAATAAACACAAAAATACCCCCAAGAACGTGGAACAATATTCCACTCTGCATCAGAGAAATAACTTGTCTAGCCCCTTTCAAAAGATCCCTAAAAACATATCTCTTTCCACAGTAATATGTTTGAATGTAATCTCTTACTTTTTTGAGTCTGTCTCTTTGCTGTTGCTGTTGTCTTTTCTTTTCAAATGTGTATTTTTGTAAGCGCTATGGTACTTTCTGTTTTTAGCGCTTCTAAATATTATTATACCTATTTATAATTTCATAATATACATGTGTACGTATAATATAAAATTGTGAGTCTGTTCGCTTGAAGGAGGATACCTCCCAAAATTCGTGTAATTATAAATAAATCTTTGGAACAAGCATGACATTTTCATGATTTCATGATTATTATTTGAGGGTACATGTATCATCAAATTTTTACTTTCTTTCCTTTGTTCCCCCCCCCCCCCCCATCTCCAACGTTCTTTTCCTTCGCGCGCACCTCCCTCTCTCTTTTTTCCTCTTCCTCCACCTCTTTTCCTTAGCATTTCCTCCTTTGTTCTCTAGCCCTTCTCTTTCTACTTCTCCCATCCCTCTCTTTCTACTTCTCCCATCCCTCTCTTGCTACTTCTCCCATCCCTCTCTTGCTACTTCTCCCATCCCTCTCTTGCTACTTCTCCCATCCCTCTCTTTCTACTTCTCCCATCCCTCTCTTGCTACTTCTCCCATCCCTCTCTTGCTACTTCTCCCATCCCTCTCTTGCTACTTCTCCCATCCCTCTCTTTCTACTTCTCCCATCCCTCTCTTGCTACTTCTCCCATCCCTCTCTTTCTACTTCTCCCATCCCTCTCTTTCTACTTCTCCCATCCCTCTTGCTACTTCTCCCATCCCTCTCTTTCTACTTCTCCCATCCCTCTCTTTCTACTTCTCCCATCCCTCTCTTGCTACTTCTCCCATCCCTCTCTTGCTACTTCTCCCATCCCTCTTGCTACTTCTCCCATCCCTCTTTCTACTTCTCCCATCCCTCTCTTGCTACTTCTCCCATCCCTCTCTTGCTACTTCTCCCATCCCTCTCTTGCTACTTCTCCCATCCCTCTATTGCTACTTCTCCCATCCCTCTCTTTCTACTTCTCCCATCCCTCTCTTGCTACTTCTCCCATCCCTCTTTCTACTTCTCCCATCCCTCTCTTTCTACTTCTCCCATCCCTCTCTTTCTACTTCTCCCATCCCTCTCTTGCTACTTCTCCCATCCCTCTCTTGCTACTTCTCCCATCCCTCTCTTGCTACTTCTCCCATCCCTCTTTCTACTTCTCCCATCCCTCTCTTGCTACTTCTCCCATCCCTCTTGCTACTTCTCCCATCCCTCTCTTGCTACTTCTCCCATCCCTCTTTCTACTTCTCCCATCCCTCTTTCTACTTCTCCCATCCCTCTCTTGCTACTTCTCCCATCCCTCTCTTTCTACTTCTCCCATCCCTCTCTTGCTACTTCTCCCATCCCTCTCTTGCTACTTCTCCCATCCCTCTCTTTCTACTTCTCCCATCCCTCTCTTTCTACTTCTCCCATCCCTCTCTTGCTACTTCTCCCATCCCTCTCTTGCTACTTCTCCCATCCCTCTCTTGCTACTTCTCCCATCCCTCTCTTTCTACTTCTCCCATCCCTCTCTTTCTACTTCTCCCATCCCTCTCTTTCTACTTCTCCCATCCCTCTCTTGCTACTTCTCCCATCCCTCTCTTGCTACTTCTCCCATCCCTCTCTTTCTACTTCTCCCATCCCTCTCTTGCTACTTCTCCCATCCCTCTCTTTCTACTTCTCCCATCCCTCTCTTTCTACTTCTCCCATCCCTCTCTTTCTACTTCTACCATCCCTCTCTTGCTACTTCTCCCATCCCTCTCTTTCTACTTCTCCCATCCTTCTCTTGCTACTTCTCCCATCCCTCTCTTGCTACTTCTCCCATCCCTCTCTTTCTACTTCTCCCATCCCTCTCTTGCTACTTCTCCCACCCCTGTCTTTCTACTTCTCCCATCCCTCTCTTTCTACTTCTCCCATCCCTCTTTCTACTTCTCCCATCCCTCTTTCTACTTCTCCCATCCCTCTTTCTACTTCTCCCATCCCTCTCTTTCTACTTCTCCCATCCCTCTCTTTCTACTTCTCCCATCCCTCTCTTGCTACTTCTCCCATCCCTCTCTTTCTACTTCTCCCATCCCTCTCTTTCTACTTCTCCCATCCCTCTTTCTACTTCTCCCATCCCTCTTTCTACTTCTCCCATCCCTCTCTTGCTACTTCTCCCATCCCTCTCTTGCTACTTCTCCCATCCCTCTCTTTCTACTTCTCCCATCCCTCTCTTGCTACTTCTCCCATCCCTCTCTTTCTACTTCTCCCATCCCTCTCTTTCTACTTCTCCCATCCCTCTTTCTACTTCTCCCATCCCTCTTTCTACTTCTCCCATCCCTCTCTTGCTACTTCTCCCATCCCTCTCTTGCTACTTCTCCCATCCCTCTCTTTCTACTTCTCCCATCCCTCTCTTTCTACTTCTCCCATCCCTCTCTTGCTACTTCTCCCATCCCTCTCTTGCTACTTCTCCCATCCCTCTCTTTCTACTTCTCCCATCCCTCTCTTGCTACTTCTCCCATCCCTCTCTTGCTACTTCTCCCATCCCTCTCTTGCTACTTCTCCCATCCCTCTCTTTCTACTTCTCCCATCCCTCTCTTGCTACTTATCCCATCCCTCTCTTGCTACTTCTCCCATCCCTCTCTTTCTACTTCTCCCATCCCTCTCTTGCTACTTCTCCCATCCCTCTTTCTACTTCTCCCATCCCTCTCTTGCTACTTCTCCCATCCCTCTTTCTACTTCTCCCATCCCTCTTTCTACTTCTCCCATCCCTCTCTTGCTACTTCTCCCATCCCTCTCTTTCTACTTCTCCCATCCCTCTCTTGCTACTTCTCCCATCCCTCTCTTGCTACTTCTCCCATCCCTCTCTTTCTACTTCTCCCATCCCTCTCTTGCTACTTCTCCCATCCCTCTCTTGCTACTTCTCCCATCCCTCTCTTGCTACTTCTCCCATCCCTCTCTTTCTACTTCTCCCATCCCTCTCTTTCTACTTCTCCCATCCCTCTCTTTCTACTTCTCCCATCCCTCTCTTTCTACTTCTCCCATCCCTCTCTTGCTACTTCTCCCATCCCTCTCTTGCTACTTCTCCCATCCCTCTCTTGCTACTTCTCCCATCTCTCTGTTGCTACTTCTCCCATCCCTCTCTTTCTACTTCTCCCATCCCTCTCTTGCTACTTCTCCCATCCCTCTCTTTCTACTTCTCCCATCCCTCTCTTTCTACTTCTCCCATCCCTCTCTTTCTACTTCTCCCATCCCTCTCTTTCTACTTCTCCCATCCCTCTCTTGCTACTTTTCCCATCCTTCTCTTGCTACTTCTCCCATCCCTCTCTTTCTACTTCTACCATCCCTCTCTTGCTACTTCTCCCATCCCTCTCTTTCTACTTCTCCCATCCCTCTCTTGCTACTTCTCCCATCCCTCACTTTCTACTTCTCCCATCCCTCTCTTTCTACTTCTCCCATCCCTCTTTCTACTTCTCCCATCCCTCTTTCTACTTCTCCCATCCCTCTCTTGCTACTTCTCCCATCCCTCTCTTGCTACTTCTCCCATCCCTCTCTTTCTACTTCTCCCATCCCTCTCTTGCTACTTCTCCCATCCCTCTCTTTCTACTTCTCCCATCCCTCTCTTTCTACTTCTCCCATCCCTCTTTCTACTTCTCCCATCCCTCTTTCTACTTCTCCCATCCCTCTCTTGCTACTTCTCCCATCCCTCTCTTGCTACTTCTCCCATCCCTCTCTTTCTACTTCTCCCATCCCTCTCTTTCTACTTCTCCCATCCCTCTCTTGCTACTTCTCCCATCCCTCTCTTGCTACTTCTCCCATCCCTCTCTTTCTACTTCTCCCATCCCTCTCTTGCTACTTCTCCCATCCCTCTCTTGCTACTTCTCCCATCCCTCTCTTGCTACTTCTCCCATCCCTCTCTTTCTACTTCTCCCATCCCTCTCTTGCTACTTCTCCCATCCCTCTCTTTCTACTTCTCCCATCCCTCTCTTTCTACTTCTCCCATCCCTCTCTTGCTACTTCTCCCATCCCTCTCTTGCTACTTCTCCCATCCCTCTCTTGCTACTTCTCCCATCCCTCTCTTTCTACTTCTCCCATCCCTCTCTTTCTACTTCTCCCATCCCTCTTGCTACTTCTCCCATCCCTCTCTTGCTACTTCTCCCATCCCTCTTGCTACTTCTCCCATCCCTCTTTCTACTTCTCCCATCCCTCTCTTGCTACTTCTCCCATCCCTCTCTTGCTACTTCTCCCATCCCTCTCTTGCTACTTAGCCCATCCCTCTCTTGCTACTTCTCCCATCCCTCTCTTTCTACTTCTCCCATCCCTCTCTTGCTACTTCTCCCATCCCTCTTGCTACTTCTCCCATCCCTCTCTTTCTACTTCTCCCATCCCTCTCTTTCTACTTCTCCCATCCCTCTCTTGCTACTTCTCCCATCCCTCTCTTGCTACTTCTCCCATCCCTCTCTTGCTACTTCTCCCATCCCTCTTTCTACTTCTCCCATCCCTCTCTTGCTACTTCTCCCATCCCTCTTTCTACTTCTCCCATCCCTCTCTTGCTACTTCTCCCATCCCTCTTTCTACTTCTCCCATCCCTCTTTCTACTTCTCCCATCCCTCTCTTGCTACTTCTCCCATCCCTCTCTTTCTACTTCTCCCATCCCTCTCTTGCTACTTCTCCCATCCCTCTCTTGCTACTTCTCCCATCCCTCTCTTTCTACTTCTCCCATCCCTCTCTTTCTACTTCTCCCATCCCTCTCTTGCTACTTCTCCCATCCCTCTCTTGCTACTTCTCCCATCCCTCTCTTGCTACTTCTCCCATCCCTCTCTTTCTACTTCTCCCATCCCTCTCTTTCTACTTCTCCCATCCCTCTCTTTCTACTTCTCCCATCCCTCTCTTGCTACTTCTCCCATCCCTCTCTTGCTACTTCTCCCATCCCTCTCTTTCTACTTCTCCCATCCCTCTCTTGCTACTTCTCCCATCCCTCTCTTTCTACTTCTCCCATCCCTCTCTTTCTACTTCTCCCATCCCTCTCTTTCTACTTCTCCCATCCCTCTCTTGCTACTTCTCCCATCCCTCTCTTTCTACTTCTCCCATCCTTCTCTTGCTACTTCTCCCATCCCTCTCTTGCTACTTCTCCCATCCCTCTCTTTCTACTTCTCCCATCCCTCTCTTGCTACTTCTCCCATCCCTGTCTTTCTACTTCTCCCATCCCTCTCTTTCTACTTCTCCCATCCCTCTTTCTACTTCTCCCATCCCTCTTTCTACTTCTCCCATCCCTCTTTCTACTTCTCCCATCCCTCTCTTTCTACTTCTCCCATCCCTCTCTTTCTACTTCTCCCATCCCTCTCTTGCTACTTCTCCCATCCCTCTCTTTCTACTTCTCCCATCCCTCTCTTTCTACTTCTCCCATCCCTCTTTCTACTTCTCCCATCCCTCTTTCTACTTCTCCCATCCCTCTCTTGCTACTTCTCCCATCCCTCTCTTGCTACTTCTCCCATCCCTCTCTTTCTACTTCTCCCATCCCTCTCTTGCTACTTCTCCCATCCCTCTCTTTCTACTTCTCCCATCCCTCTCTTTCTACTTCTCCCATCCCTCTTTCTACTTCTCCCATCCCTCTTTCTACTTCTCCCATCCCTCTCTTGCTACTTCTCCCATCCCTCTCTTGCTACTTCTCCCATCCCTCTCTTTCTACTTCTCCCATCCCTCTCTTTCTACTTCTCCCATCCCTCTCTTGCTACTTCTCCCATCCCTCTCTTGCTACTTCTCCCATCCCTCTCTTTCTACTTCTCCCATCCCTCTCTTGCTACTTCTCCCATCCCTCTCTTGCTACTTCTCCCATCCCTCTCTTGCTACTTCTCCCATCCCTCTCTTTCTACTTCTCCCATCCCTCTCTTGCTACTTAGCCCATCCCTCTATTGCTACTTCTCCCATCCCTCTCTTTCTACTTCTCCCATCCCTCTCTTGCTACTTCTCCCATCCCTCTTTCTACTTCTCCCATCCCTCTCTTGCTACTTCTCCCATCCCTCTTTCTACTTCTCCCATCCCTCTTTCTACTTCTCCCATCCCTCTCTTGCTACTTCTCCCATCCCTCTCTTTCTACTTCTCCCATCCCTCTCTTGCTACTTCTCCCATCCCTCTCTTGCTACTTCTCCCATCCCTCTCTTTCTACTTCTCCCATCCCTCTCTTGCTACTTCTCCCATCCCTCTCTTGCTACTTCTCCCATCCCTCTCTTGCTACTTCTCCCATCCCTCTCTTTCTACTTCTCCCATCCCTCTCTTTCTACTTCTCCCATCCCTCTCTTTCTACTTCTCCCATCCCTCTCTTGCTACTTCTCCCATCCCTCTCTTGCTACTTCTCCCATCCCTCTCTTGCTACTTCTCCCATGTCTCTGTTGCTACTTCTCCCATCCCTCTCTTTCTACTTCTCCCATCCCTCTCTTGCTACTTCTCCCATCCCTCTCTTTCTACTTCTCCCATCCCTCTCTTTCTACTTCTCCCATCCCTCTCTTTCTACTTCTCCCATCCCTCTCTTTCTACTTCTCCCATCCCTCTCTTGCTACTTCTCCCATCCCTCTCTTGCTACTTCTCCCATCCCTCTCTTTCTACTTCTACCATCCCTCTCTTGCTACTTCTCCCATCCCTCTCTTTCTACTTCTACCATCCCTCTCTTGCTACTTTTCCCATCCTTCTCTTGCTACTTCTCCCATCCCTCTCTTTCTACTTCTCCCATCCCTCTCTTGCTACTTCTCCCATCCCTCTCTTTCTACTTCTCCCATCCCTCTCTTGCTACTTCTCCCATCCCTCTCTTTCTACTTCTCCCATCCCTCTCTTTCTACTTCTCCCATCCCTCTCTTTCTACTTCTCCCATCCCTCTCTTGCTACTTCTCCCATCCCTCTCTTTCTACTTCTCCCATCCTTCTCTTGCTACTTCTCCCATCCCTCTCTTGCTACTTCTCCCATCCCTCTCTTTCTACTTCTCCCATCCCTCTCTTGCTACTTCTCCCACCCCTGTCTTTCTACTTCTCCCATCCCTCTCTTTCTACTTCTCCCATCCCTCTTTCTACTTCTCCCATCCCTCTTTCTACTTCTCCCATCCCTCTTTCTACTTCTCCCATCCCTCTCTTTCTACTTCTCCCATCCCTCTCTTTCTACTTCTCCCATCCCTCTCTTGCTACTTCTCCCATCCCTCTCTTTCTACTTCTCCCATCCCTCTCTTTCTACTTCTCCCATCCCTCTTTCTACTTCTCCCATCCCTCTTTCTACTTCTCCCATCCCTCTCTTGCTACTTCTCCCATCCCTCTCTTGCTACTTCTCCCATCCCTCTCTTTCTACTTCTCCCATCCCTCTCTTGCTACTTCTCCCATCCCTCTCTTTCTACTTCTCCCATCCCTCTCTTTCTACTTCTCCCATCCCTCTTTCTACTTCTCCCATCCCTCTTTCTACTTCTCCCATCCCTCTCTTGCTACTTCTCCCATCCCTCTCTTGCTACTTCTCCCATCCCTCTCTTTCTACTTCTCCCATCCCTCTCTTTCTACTTCTCCCATCCCTCTCTTGCTACTTCTCCCATCCCTCTCTTGCTACTTCTCCCATCCCTCTCTTTCTACTTCTCCCATCCCTCTCTTGCTACTTCTCCCATCCCTCTCTTGCTACTTCTCCCATCCCTCTCTTGCTACTTCTCCCATCCCTCTCTTTCTACTTCTCCCATCCCTCTCTTCCTACTTAGCCCATCCCTCTATTGCTACTTCTCCCATCCCTCTCTTTCTACTTCTCCCATCCCTCTCTTGCTACTTCTCCCATCCCTCTTGCTACTTCTCCCATCCCTCTCTTGCTACTTCTCCCATCCCTCTTTCTACTTCTCCCATCCCTCTTTCTACTTCTCCCATCCCTCTCTTGCTACTTCTCCCATCCCTCTCTTTCTACTTCTCCCATCCCTCTCTTGCTACTTCTCCCATCCCTCTCTTGCTACTTCTCCCATCCCTCTCTTTCTACTTCTCCCATCCCTCTCTTGCTACTTCTCCCATCCCTCTCTTGCTACTTCTCCCATCCCTCTCTTGCTACTTCTCCCATCCCTCTCTTTCTACTTCTCCCATCCCTCTCTTTCTACTTCTCCAATCCCTCTCTTTCTACTTCTCCCATCCCTCTCTTGCTACTTCTCCCATCCCTCTCTTGCTACTTCTCCCATCCCTCTCTTGCTACTTCTCCCATCTCTCTGTTGCTACTTCTCCCATCCCTCTCTTTCTACTTCTCCCATCCCTCTCTTGCTACTTCTCCCATCCCTCTCTTTCTACTTCTCCCATCCCTCTCTTTCTACTTCTCCCATCCCTCTCTTTCTACTTCTCCCATCCCTCTCTTTCTACTTCTCCCATCCCTCTCTTGCTACTTCTCCCATCCCTCTCTTGCTACTTCTCCCATCCCTCTCTTTCTACTTCTACCATCCCTCTCTTGCTACTTCTCCCATCCCTCTCTTTCTACTTCTACCATCCCTCTCTTGCTACTTCTCCCATCCCTCACTTTCTACTTCTCCCATCCCTCTCTTTCTACTTCTCCCATCCCTCTTTCTACTTCTCCCATCCCTCTTTCTACTTCTCCCATCCCTCTCTTGCTACTTCTCCCATCCCTCTCTTGCTACTTCTCCCATCCCTCTCTTTCTACTTCTCCCATCCCTCTCTTGCTACTTCTCCCATCCCTCTCTTTCTACTTCTCCCATCCCTCTCTTTCTACTTCTCCCATCCCTCTTTCTACTTCTCCCATCCCTCTTTCTACTTCTCCCATCCCTCTCTTGCTACTTCTCCCATCCCTCTCTTGCTACTTCTCCCATCCCTCTCTTTCTACTTCTCCCATCCCTCTCTTTCTACTTCTCCCATCCCTCTCTTGCTACTTCTCCCATCCCTCTCTTGCTACTTCTCCCATCCCTCTCTTTCTACTTCTCCCATCCCTCTCTTGCTACTTCTCCCATCCCTCTCTTGCTACTTCTCCCATCCCTCTCTTGCTACTTCTCCCATCCCTCTCTTTCTACTTCTCCCATCCCTCTCTTGCTACTTCTCCCATCCCTCTCTTTCTACTTCTCCCATCCCTCTCTTTCTACTTCTCCCATCCCTCTCTTGCTACTTCTCCCATCCCTCTCTTGCTACTTCTCCCATCCCTCTCTTGCTACTTCTCCCATCCCTCTCTTTCTACTTCTCCCATCCCTCTCTTTCTACTTCTCCCATCCCTCTCTTTCTACTTCTCCCATCCCTCTCTTGCTACTTCTCCCATCCCTCTCTTGCTACTTCTCCCATCCCTCTCTTGCTACTTCTCCCATCCCTCTCTTGCTACTTCTCCCATCCCTCTCTTGCTACTTCTCCCATCCCTCTCTTTCTACTTCTCCCATCCCTCTCTTGCTACTTCTCCCATCCCTCTCTTGCTACTTCTCCCATCCCTCTCTTTCTACTTCTCCCATCCCTCTCTTGCTACTTCTCCCATCCCTCTCTTGCTACTTCTCCCATCCCTCTCTTTCTACTTCTCCCATCCCTCTCTTGCTACTTAGCCCATCCCTCTCTTGCTACTTCTCCCATCCCTCTCTTTCTACTTCTCCCATCCCTCTCTTGCTACTTCTCCCATCCCTCTTGCTACTTCTCCCATCCCTCTCTTGCTACTTCTCCCATCCCTCTTTCTACTTCTCCCATCCCTCTTTCTACTTCTCCCATCCCTCTCTTGCTACTTCTCCCATCCCTCTCTTTCTACTTCTCCCATCCCTCTCTTGCTACTTCTCCCATCCCTCTCTTGCTACTTCTCCCATCCCTCTCTTTCTACTTCTCCCATCCCTCTCTTGCTACTTCTCCCATCCCTCTCTTGCTACTTCTCCCATCCCTCTCTTGCTACTTCTCCCATCCCTCTCTTTCTACTTCTCCCATCCCTCTCTTTCTACTTCTCCCATCCCTCTCTTTCTACTTCTCCCATCCCTCTCTTGCTACTTCTCCCATCCCTCTCTTGCTACTTCTCCCATCCCTCTCTTGCTACTTCTCCCATCCCTCTCTTGCTACTTCTCCCATCCCTCTCTTTCTACTTCTCCCATCCCTCTCTTGCTACTTCTCCCATCCCTCTCTTTCTACTTCTCCCATCCCTCTCTTGCTACTTCTCCCATCCCTCTCTTTCTACTTCTCCCATCCCTCTCTTGCTACTTCTCCCATCCCTCTCTTGCTACTTCTCCCATCCCTCTCTTGCTACTTCTCCCATCCCTCTCTTGCTACTTCTCCCATCCCTCTCTTTCTACTTCTCCCATCCCTCTCTTGCTACTTCTCCCATCCCTCTCTTGCTACTTCTCCCATCCCTCTCTTTCTACTTCTCCCATCCCTCTCTTGCTACTTCTCCCATCCCTCTCTTTCTACTTCTCCCATCCCTCTCTTGCTACTTCTCCCACCCCTCTCTTTCTACTTCTCCCATCCCTCTCTTTCTACTTCTCCCACCCCTCTTTCTACTTCTCCCATCCCTCTTTCTACTTCTCCCATCCCTCTCTTGCTACTTCTCCCATCCCTCTCTTGCTACTTCTCCCATCCCTCTCTTTCTACTTCTCCCATCCCTCTCTTGCTACTTCTCCCATCCCTCTCTTGCTACTTCTCCCATCCCTCTCTTTCTACTTCTCCCATCCCTCTCTTGCTACTTCTCCCATCCCTCTCTTTCTACTTCTCCCATCCCTCTCTTTCTACTTCTCCCATCCCTCTTTCTACTTCTCCCATCCCTCTTTCTACTTCTCCCATCCCTCTCTTGCTACTTCTCCCATCCCTCTCTTTCTACTTCTCCCATCCCTCTCTTTCTACTTCTCCCATCCCTCTCTTGCTACTTCTCCCATCCCTCTCTTTCTACTTCTCCCATCCCTCTCTTTCTACTTCTCCCATCCCTCTTTCTACTTCTCCCATCCCTCTTTCTACTTCTCCCATCCCTCTCTTGCTACTTCTCCCATCCCTCTCTTGCTACTTCTCCCATCCCTCTCTTTCTACTTCTCCCATCCCTCTCTTTCTACTTCTCCCATCCCTCTCTTGCTACTTCTCCCATCCCTCTCTTTCTACTTCTCCCATCCCTCTCTTGCTACTTCTCCCATCCCTCTCTTTCTACTTCTCCCATCCCTCTCTTGCTACTTCTCCCATCCCTCTCTTGCTACTTCTCCCATCCCTCTCTTGCTACTTCTCCCATCCCTCTCTTGCTACTTCTCCCATCCCTCTCTTTCTACTTCTCCCATCCCTCTCTTTCTACTTCTCCCATCCCTCTCTTTCTACTTCTCCCATCCCTCTCTTGCTACTTCTCCCATCCCTCTCTTGCTACTTCTCCCATCCCTCTCTTGCTACTTCTCCCATCCCTCTCTTGCTACTTCTCCCATCCCTCTCTTTCTACTTCTCCCATCCCTCTCTTGCTACTTCTCCCATCCCTCTCTTTCTACTTCTCCCATCCCTCTTTCTACTTCTCCCATCCCTCTTTCTACTTCTCCCATCCCTCTCTTGCTACTTCTCCCATCCCTCTCTTGCTACTTCTCCCATCCCTCTCTTTCTACTTCTCCCATCCCTCTCTTGCTACTTCTCCCATCCCTCTTTCTACTTCTCCCATCCCTCTCTTTCTACTTCTCCCATCCCTCTCTTTCTACTTCTCCCATCCCTCTCTTGCTACTTCTCCCATCCCTCTCTTTCTACTTCTCCCATCCCTCTCTTGCTACTTCTCCCATCCCTCTCTTGCTACTTCTCCCATCCCTCTATTTCTACTTCTCCCATCCCTCTCTTGCTACTTCTCCCATCCCTCTCTTTCTACTTCTCCCATCCCTCTCTTGCTACTTCTCCCACCCCTCTCTTTCTACTTCTCCCATCCCTCTCTTTCTACTTCTCCCACCCCTCTTTCTACTTCTCCCATCCCTCTTTCTACTTCTCCCATCCCTCTCTTGCTACTTCTCCCATCCCTCTCTTGCTACTTCTCCCATCCCTCTCTTTCTACTTCTCCCATCCCTCTCTTGCTACTTCTCCCATCCCTCTCTTGCTACTTCTCCCATCCCTCTCTTTCTACTTCTCCCATCCCTCTCTTGCTACTTCTCCCATCCCTCTCTTTCTACTTCTCCCATCCCTCTCTTTCTACTTCTCCCATCCCTCTTTCTACTTCTCCCATCCCTCTTTCTACTTCTCCCATCCCTCTCTTGCTACTTCTCCCATCCCTCTCTTTCTACTTCTCCCATCCCTCTCTTTCTACTTCTCCCATCCCTCTCTTGCTACTTCTCCCATCCCTCTCTTTCTACTTCTCCCATCCCTCTCTTTCTACTTCTCCCATCCCTCTTTCTACTTCTCCCATCCCTCTTTCTACTTCTCCCATCCCTCTCTTGCTACTTCTCCCATCCCTCTCTTGCTACTTCTCCCATCCCTCTCTTTCTACTTCTCCCATCCCTCTCTTTCTACTTCTCCCATCCCTCTCTTGCTACTTCTCCCATCCCTCTCTTTCTACTTCTCCCATCCCTCTCTTGCTACTTCTCCCATCCCTCTCTTTCTACTTCTCCCATCCCTCTCTTGCTACTTCTCCCATCCCTCTCTTGCTACTTCTCCCATCCCTCTCTTTCTACTTCTCCCATCCCTCTCTTGCTACTTCTCCCATCCCTCTCTTTCTACTTCTCCCATCCCTCTCTTGCTACTTCTCCCACCCCTCTCTTTCTACTTCTCCCATCCCTCTCTTTCTACTTCTCCCATCCCTCTTTCTACTTCTCCCATCCCTCTTTCTACTTCTCCCATCCCTCTCTTGCTACTTCTCCCATCCCTCTCTTGCTACTTCTCCCATCCCTCTCTTTCTACTTCTCCCATCCCTCTCTTGCTACTTCTCCCATCCCTCTTGCTACTTCTCCCATCCCTCTCTTTCTACTTCTCCCATCCCTCTCTTTCTACTTCTCCCATCCCTCTCTTTCTACTTCTCCCATCCTTCTCTTTCTACTTCTCCCCTCCCTCTCTCACTCTTACAAAAAGCACAACATCCAAAGCAATGGGACAGCAGAAGTGCAGTCTATGAGTAAAACTACATGTACACCTACCAACCCATCATCCAACGAGGAGAAATAACAAATGTATGAAATACAAACGACAGCCTTGTCACTTTATTTGTATTCATACATTATTGTACATTTCAATCATGAACGAGAGAGGCTTACCCCTTCCTTGAATATACACAAGAGCACAAGAAAAGTAAATGACACGGAATTACATGTAGTACCAAGAATACTTGAATAAGTATATTCAACTAACTACAAGAAGTCCTCCATTTTCTTAAGATTCAGTATTTGTTCAGTCTTCATTGGCATCTTAACCATATTTGAGGATGAATCTATGTTGTACATTATACCTCCACTTTATACACATATGCTTTTTATGTAATTTCATCGTTTCATACAACTTCTGGCATCATGAATAACAAAAACACCTTATTTTGAAAATTAAAAAAAAACAACATTCAAATACGTCTTCCTTTCACTAATAATGAATGTGAAGTTGACTACTCTTTCCAAAACATCAAAAATAGCATTCTACATTGGTGGAGATTTACTGTGTTAAGTCTTGTTCACACATGGTAAAGATTCATGACACAGTAAACAATGACACTGAGTTGGTGTGTTTTTTACTTATAACTGCAAGAAAGGTCCTAGGCGAACTCACTTCTCTGTATGCTGTAAGATATAGAGATGTGATTATGTAACAATTTTATTTTCCACAGCGGTTTACATATGTGAACAAAACTTTAGGGTTTAATCTCCATATCCCTGAAGCGATCATGAGAGAATACTACGCCCCTCAACTTTATCTCGGGCATATATCTGTATTGATATCTCTGTGTGGAGATAAGTTAAGAATACAGAAAAAGCTAATAAAATCATCAGCTCTGGTAATGGAACTGCAGTTTTGCGCCCCCCCCCCCCCCCCCCCCCCCCCCCCCCCCCCCCAAGCTAACACGGGAACTAACCCTTCATGGAAACTTGGATTGAACAAATGGGAGATGCTCAAAAGGTACGTCGAGGGATAGTCAGTTTGCGTCTCCTGGCTTTCAAATTCACATATAAGTTTCATATGTTTCATCAGAATTTTCCAAACTTTAACTGATCTGGGGCCTGTAACATAAATCTTCTGATCAATTTTAAATCTTCAGTAGATGGTTTTCCATAGACTTAACGATTGATTGTATCTCTTTATGTTACAGGCCCCTGTTATTCTGTTCTCTCTGCTTTCACCAAACGCAATCTAATATTAGTGTGAACTTCCCCTTTACAAGGAAACAACCCTTGTTTTGAAAGGAAGGGGCTGCACATGTACACAGTTTGCAACGTTCATTAACAGGACTGCACTTTTAAAAGAGTGCATGGCGTGGTCAGAGAGCTAGAGGAAGAGAAGACCAGCGACATTGTCTCGTCTAGTGTCTATCTAGTAATAAAACGAAGCCTCATCAGTCAACTGGATATTCTCCATAATATTATACAGGCCAATGTATCAAAGAAAACCACCGGTACCGATAGATCAATTGATGTCCTGTGCCAAGAAGACCTGGGCCCTGTTTCATAAAACTTGTTATCAGAAACAACTGCCACATTTCTATGACAAATTTGCTCTAAGCCAATCAGATGCAAGGATTTCAGTAGCTATAACTGTAATTGCAACTTGCTATTGATAACAAGTTTTATGAAACAAGGCCCTGGAATAAGGACTTGGTAGAGATCCAAAGGAACATCCTCATTGAAGAGAATGTCAAAGTATTGCAGCAGAGCACAAGGATAGACATGACAAAGGTACTGCTCAAGCGGATGGCCTCCGCAACAACGCACAAGCTGGAAGAAAAGCACTTCAGAGATCCTTATGTCATCACTGACATCAATTAACCCTTCGCCTACTGGAACCGGGTGGCCCCTGTATTATTAAAGCCTACATGAATGAGAGAATTAGGTAGTCTTCAGGTTAACGAGGAAGCACATGTCCGTAGCATCTGTGGAGTTGATGGGGAAACAAGGGACTTCAGATCTTAAGAGTCACAGGGAAATGATCAACTGGATTCGCCTCCGTTAAAAGGGGAATTCTACCTTGATATTAAGTTGGTTTTCATCAAAGCAAAAAAAATGAAACAGATTAGTGAATGTTAAATCCAATTAAAAATAAAGAAAGTTTACGAACGTTATTAATGTTTGAAGTTGTAATCGATCAGATGCAAATTGGCAACTCTGTGACGTATTTTATGAGCACCTTTCCCATTTGCTTAGTACAGGAAATCTAATAAATTCCCATATTCTTGGTTGTTGAAGGAATTGATCTGTTTTGTACAGGGGTTGTACAATAATTAGATCTAGGGTTCATGTATAATTAAATACTTTCTTTTGAGAAAATAGAAATTTATAATTTTTTTTCTTCCAAATGGGAGATGATCTCATGCACAAAAAGGCTATAAGGAAATTCTTGTGACATATCAGGCATGGTCAATTTTACACCTGTATTGTTGGGCAAACAGATGGCTGGGTCACAACTATATGTATATTGTAAACACAAACTTTTGGGAACTGTTCAGGACAGGAATTAGTTTAGGGCTAAATTGATCTCAGGTTCCTCAATTGGCAACATTCATATTTTTCTTTTAGTGCTACATGGTTCTAATAAAATGCAATGTCTTTGAAAACAATATACATGGCTAGGAACTCTGTCGAAAAGTTGAAAAATTGCCAATTTTGATAAAAACAATGATTTTGAACCTCTCAATGTGTTGCCAATTTAAGGATTTTAAAGCTTATTCTCCTTTTTAATATTCCTGGCATCAAACGCAATATGGTCGTGCAACAAAAATGGACACAGTGTGTGTGCAGAAATTTGGGCTCTTTCTACTCGTGCATCTGGTATATTTTTTAGAGCTCTGAATCAAAAGTTATTGAGCCAAACCACATAAGTGGTCAATTGTCTCGAAAGGGTTAACGATGACCTTTTCCACAGCAGGAAACTTTGGCGACTTGGAAAAAATCGGAGCTGTAATTCAATAATTCTTGTGCATGAAACTTTCACAACTCTGGACCAACTGCAAAATTTGTGAAAGTTGTCATGCAAATGACAGTTTTTACCTTTACAGTATCATGTATGCTGTACATAACAAACATATCTACCAAGAGGCATACAATGTCCATAGTATAAAATAAACACTTTTATCAAGTTTCTGGGAAGAGTCCTGGAAACCAGTAGAGCCGGCCTGTCCTGTCCTGGTCATCCACCCATACTAATCCCTCCTTGACAAGTTGATCCTATGGAAGGGAGATGGAAGGGAGATGGAAGATAATGCAAGGCATGAGAGAATGGAGAAGAAATTGAAGAAGATAAAGACGAGAAAAGAAAAAAAATAGATAAATCAAACAACAGAGAAAAGAAGCCATTAGTGATATTGTGTCTTGCCCACTTGCGATAACTAGAAATATCGCGATCTCTGTTGCCATGCAACAGGTCCCCCAAGTGCATAAATCTGCATTATTAATGTTTGGAAAGTGACGGTTACAAAGTTATTTGTCATAAGAGAACTGTAACGTTTGACCTCAAATGACCTTTGACATTACCATGTGACCTCTGATGGCAGCATAACATGCAGGTCCCCCAAGTGCTTCTACAACCCAAGTTTGGTTGAAAAGTGAGTGATGGTTGCAAAGTATATCTGTCATAAGAGAGAGTCTTGCAGGTAAACTTTAATGTTTGACCTCATCATGTGACCTCCAACGGCACCATAACATGCAGGTCCCCTTAGTGCATCTACAACCCAAGTTTTTTTGAAAAGTGAGTGACGGTTGCAAAGTTATCTGTCATAAGAGAGTCTTGCAGGTAAACTTTAACATTTGACCTCAAATGACCTTTGACCTTATCATGTGACCTCCAATGGCACCATAACATGATAACATGCAGGTCCCCTTAGTGCATCTACAACCCAAGTTTGGTTGAAAAGTGAGTGACGGTTGCAAAGTTATCTGTCATAACATTTGTGACGGACGACAGACGGACGGACAACGGACGGACGCAATTTGGATCCCTTAGTCTCGCCTTCACCTCCGGCGGGCGAGACAAAAAGGAGAGAAAAGAGAAATCAAGCAACAAAGAGAAAACTAGAAATATCACTGAAGATGATGATTAATACCCCCGCCCCGTGACAACAGCCTTTCTTGACTTTTGGTCGAAAACTAGGGAAGTAGTTCGATCCGCAAGATTTTTCCCTGATTTACTGCCATAGATATGCCGTTTCCATGGCAACGCAGCTTCCGACACATCAAAAAAATATGTTGTACACATCTTCCCAGTAAGTCCAATGTGTGTACCAAATTTCATGACTTTCGGTCAAAAACTGAGGAAGTAGTTCGATCCACAAGGTGTTTCCTTGATTTTCTGCCATAAATATGCCGTTACCATGGCAACGCAGATTCCGACTCATCCGAAAAATATGTCTTGCACATCTTCCCATCAAGACCAATGTGTGTACCAAATTTCATGACTTTCGGTCAAAAACTGAGGAAGTAGTTCCATCCGCAAGGTGTTTCCTTGATTTTCTGCCATAAATATGCCGTTACCATGGCAACGCAGATTCCGACTCATCCGAAAAATATGTCTTGCACATCTTCCCACCAAGACCAATGTGTGTACCAAATTTCATGACTTTCGGTCAAAAATTGAGGAAGTAGTTCGATCCGCAATATTTGCAACGGACCGACCGACCGCCCGCCCGACCGCCCAACCATCGACCGATTATACCCCCTTCAAATTTCGTTTGGCGGGGGTATAAAAAAGAAGAGAACATATTAAACAGACAACAGAGACAAAAGAAGAGAAAAATGAAGAGACAAACACACAAGAACAGAATACAGACAACAGAAACAAAAGAGAAAAACAGAAAACAGAGACGAAAAAAGACAAGACAAACACACAAAAAGTAGAGAAAACAGAAAGAGAGACAAAGAATGATGAAAGAGAATTGGAATATAGACAAAATACAAACAAACAAGCAAGATGATAGAAAAGAAAAAAGGAGAATCTATTCAATTTCGTATTAACACAAATTTATATTCTTCCCCTTAACCATTGTTCATCTATGAATTCGAAGATTTGTTTCTTTTAAAGGAAAAAAAAGAAGTTTTTTTTTAAAGGCTGCAATACAATGTAACATGAAATCAATCAAGGAAAATATTTATAGAACATCTCAAACGTTCATTTACACTAAAATTAAGTACAACATTATAACTAATTACATGTCTTATACACATGTACCACAGTCACACTGCCTAACCTACCCCACACCGACTCCAACCGACTGATTCTTGGTTATTGGTGGCAATGTCATTTTTTGTTTGGTCTGGCGTCGGTGTTGTTGGTGTGACGGTGGTATTAAAGGGTGCATACTGGAGCAATGAAGTTTAGAAATGATTTACCGGAGTAATGTTTCTTGATTTTCTATGAAAAAATATAAGTCTTTCCTCTGCATTTTTTTTTTTAGACAAGATCACTTATCTTTGTTTGAATGGTCAATAACCAAACAATCTATAAATGTAGAATACTGTAAACTTGACAACATACCATAACTAATCTCGCTCTGTCCTCTTCCCATTTCAGTTTATTCTTCAGATCAGAGACAGACACACATCCAGTACCCTAAAACAAAGTGAAAAAAAATACACTTATTTTTTTTTTTAAAGACAAATAGAATGCTGGAAATAGTGAATGCATGCAAATTTACTAATTGCATGATACAACATCAAACAAGATGCCTATTGCTCACTCCCACATATGAATCCAAACTACCTATTTTCAATGTCATTTATGTAATCAACTATAAAACAAAATAAACAAACTTAATTGTAAAAAAGTGTATCATTTCACTATCACAAACCTCTTACTTTGCTGGAATTAAAAAGGTAAAACCAAGTACGCAGTGGAGGAAAAATGAAACAAATTTCTCAGAAGAAAATACACTATTTTGAGTTGTAATTTTAGGCTGTGCATCTATGACATTGTCGCATTTTGGGGCTGTCTGTTCATATTGCAAAAAAAATCATCATCCATTAATAAGAACACTGCTCGTTTAACATTTGAGGATTCTAGCGTAATCCCTAGAAAACCTTTTCAGGGATTATAAGGCCACTACTGCTACAATGTACATTGAATACACTAGTGTGATCTGTTCAAAGCTCATTTAACCTTTTCAGGATAGGAATTATTTCAGGGCTAAATTGATCACATTTTGTTCTTTAAATTGGCAACAATAATATTTTTCTTTTAGTTGTACATGGTTCTAATAAGGTGTAATGTCTTTGAAAACAACATACATGATAGTAGAAATTTTGTCAAAAAGTTGAAAATATTGCGAAGTTTGATAAAACAATGATTTTGAACCTCTCAATATGTTGCCAATTTCAGGATTTTAAAGCTTATTCTCATTCTTAAAATTCCTGGCATCAAACGCAGTATGGTCATGCAACAAAAATGGACATAGTATGTGCAGAAATTTTTGCTCTTGCTACTCATGCATCTGGTATGTTTTTAGAGCTCTAAATCAAAAGTTATTGAGCAAAACCACAAAATGTGGTCAGTTGTCTTGAAAGGGTTTTTAATAGGGGATAATATAAGCACTGTTGGTTTAGCTCACCTGTGCTACATTGAGAACACTAGTGTGGTCCATACTGAGCTCTGCCGGTACGGACTGCACAATGAAACGCCCATCATCAAGGCGATGAAGGCCAAATCCATTGCCTAAAATTTTCAGCTTCTTGATCGCTCTTATGATGTCATCACTACATGTACCGGTAATGTTTAAAAGAAACAGGAAGAGGCAAAAAGGAAAAACACAAGATAAAATGTGAATGCATGCATGAGCACTGATATCAAGTATGATATTCACTGCTTTCATAGCGATGTATTCAGTGAGTACAAAATATGTCCTTCAGTCTATGGAGACACTGCAGTCATAGCTTTGTGGTCCATTGATGAAGGCCCATCTGCAAGGCCTAAGTGGCACTGTTACGGACTCACACTACAGATGCCAGTGCCTCACACAAGTGTTATACATAAGAAGCCTATGAGCATTAGCTTTTATAAAGCATATAATTGCACAGAAAGCCAAAGTGAAGCCCCTACTCTTGAGGAATATTCCTTGATTAAAGGGAATCTTGAGTTCTGGGAAAGGTGAACAATAATTTGTGAGCTTTCTCATTCCTTTTATGTCAGTTTGGAAGAACATCATAATAGAAACACCCCCTGAAAATGATTGCTCTTCAAATGCTCTTAAATTCAAAATATATGTCTAGAAATAACTGAAATGTTCGGGCGGAGCATTCATTCCACTTGGGTGTGTAGTCCCATATACCCATTTCTGTGTGCAGTACATGTGCTTTTCAGTGAGACTGGGTCAATTTCTTATCTATTTTGATGATTCTAAGACAACATAGTATAAAGCAATTCTTATGTAGACATGGTCAACCTTTCCCAATGGTATGACCAGTATGTAATTGCATGACCAGAACTCTGCTTTATCTTTAACATTAAAGGGAAATCCAACCTTATTTTTAGGTGTCTGTCGTAGACAGATCACCTTTTAATTTCGTACGAATTGCCTTTCTTGGTCTTTTTTTTTTCTCCCACTTTCTTGTGTCCACGAAATCTCAAAAACTTTTCAGTCAATTTTCATGACATTTCCGTCAGTCATCAGGTCCTATAAGATCAAGCTCAAAAATCATTTTCAAGGTCATCAGGTCATTGTGACGTCATCCAGGCGCCATTTTGTGAAATCACATTATCAATCATATCTTCATAACGAGTCATCAAAAATGAACCATATTTGACACACATCAACTTCAGGTCAAGGGTCAACATAAAATGTAATCAAAATCCGCGCATGCATCATGACGCGCACGTCAAAATTTAGAAATGCTCAAAATCACTTTTTAATCAAATTAGAGTACGGTTCAGGACATTTTAAGCATTTCAAAATTTTCCATCCGTGCGTGTCCGCGCGCTCGCAGCGCGTACATCCGCGCGCTCGCAGCGCGTACATAACGTAAAAATGCCGTTTTTTCGCATGGTTTGTCTTCCTGACACTATTCTTGACAATTTCCAACTATTTAAAGTCATTCTCGACCTTCCATGATGCCATACGCGTGCGTCAAACTTTCAAATTCGTGCGCGCGTCAACAGGCATTCTCATGTAAAAAGTGGGGAAAACATGCCTATCTAGAATTCGCCATAGCTCCTCAGAATGTGCGGATACCCCCAAATTTCTTTACGTATTCTGAAAGCCTGTGAGTTGTAGATTTGAATTCATGCAGAATCTTTGCTTATCTCATGTTCTGACGTTATCATATTTGCATATGAACTCAAAAATATCATTTTGAAAAAATGACGTCATCATTTTTGTATTCATTTGATAATAATTCAGTAATAGGTGGTCGATTTTCTCCCAAATTTTGATATGTTACATGTATAGCTGAGACAATTCTCTACCAGATCAGTTGCCACTATTTTTCATTTTGATGGAGGCATCATAGTGAAATTTTCAATTAAAGACGCCATGTCAGAATTTCCCCTATTTGCGTGTTATGTCTATGGAAGATGATTTTTTTTCGACTCATGAATCTGCATGACATTGTTCTCTGGGCAGTATCTCAGTTATTTTTGGTCTTTTTCCTTCCAGATTTTAATATGTTGTAGCTGAGACTATAAGCTTTTATAAATGTGGTCTCCAATTTTTGATCAGATGTCGGGATCATGCCCAATTTTCAGCTACAAAATGGGATTTGAGAATCCCGTTTTTCGTTTACGTGTTATCTCTATGAGAAATATTTTGGTATATTGGTCAAAGCACTTGCCTCCCGTTCCGGTGACCCAGGTTCGATCCCCGGTGGGTCCATTAAATTTTTTATTTTTTTTGCTTCTTTTTGCCTTTCATTTTACCATCTTCTTCGACTATTATAACATAAACAATCACAAACCATATAATAAACTGCCTTATTTTGCGTGTTATGTCTATTGGAAAGTAGTCTGCAGTAGTTTGTGTACAACCCTATGGAAATTTTGATTCCCTGTCGTGTATTAGTTCAAGTTCAAGTGTAGACGTCGTTTTCTTGTCCATCTTTTCCTTAATTTCTCGACCATCCTGCCATCTACAGCGAAAAAAATGGTTGAACTTTGGAGGGAATGTTTGACCATTTTACTTCCAACTTAAAAATTCTTCACATTTTTGCTTATTTTCCTCCCATTGACAAATGAAAAAACGGGAAAGTTTCATACTAATTTCCGGAAAAGCACCACAAACCACCATTTTTTGGCGTACATAACGAAATGTCATTTTTCTTTTATATTTCGCATGGTCAATTTGACTGTCATCACATATATGACCATCATATCATCATTGTCGTCGACCCTATCATGATTACTATCTTGCCGAATCATCATCATATATTACAATTTACCAGTTTAAGATAGACCACCTAATTCGTCTTCAGTGACGAATTAAATTTCTAGTTTTCTATTGATGTTATGTGTAGCGTAACTTGCTGGTTAATTTGATACCAAATTTAGCAGAATTGGACAGCTATGAAGAAAGTTATAGAATGATGATCCCCCAAACATGTCTTTTGCCCGTCGTCTGCTGCACATGCATTAGGGCTGCCATTTTCTATGTTTGCAGTGGACTTAGTCCACGAATGACGTATCTGTGGACAATTCCTAGCCTAGATTCGATCTTTTTTTCTTTTTTTTTAAATTTGGTTTATTCCCCTATGCTGCTCTTTTTCTACACGCATATCCCACACAGAGCGCGACTCTGTGTGTTTAAGTAATTAATTCAGAACACAACAATTGCCATTGTGTTTTGCAGCTGTCGTTTCTCCCAACCTTTTGTGGTCCAGTGTCATTAATGATTCATGACTCTGGGTTAAAAAGGTGTTCTGGAATTTCTACTGCAACACACAATGGCAATTGTGCTCTGAATTAATTACTGGTTTGTGGCCTCGTTTTTTTTTTAAAGTGAACGATGTAATTAAATATTCAGAGCAATATTTAAAGAACAAGTATTCAGAGAAACATAATAGAACTTGCCCCCAATTTTTTTTTTGTGTCTCCGTATCGCGCGATCCACCCAATTTTGGGGATTGCGCGATTACTGGAGAGTTGCGCCCTGTGTGGGATATGCATGTAGAGAAAGAGCAGGGCAGGGGAATAAACCAAATTTTTAAAAAATATAAAAAATGGACATAATCTAGACTAGCCAGTTGTCCACAGATACGTCATTCGTGGAAAATGGCGGCCCCCCATGTGCAACAGACGACGGGTGAAAGAAATGTTTGGTGAGATCTAAAACATTCTATAACATTCTTCACAGCTGTACAATTTTGGTAAACTTGGTATCAAATTAATCAGCAAGTTACGCTTCATAGAATATCAACAGAAAAAAATCAATGTTGGATTTCCCTTTAAAGGGATACTCAACCGCAGATTGTGGACGTTTAATGCCACGAGATGGCACTGTGTTCGTTACCTGATCATGCTCTGTTGCCCTGTGGGGTGCAATCTTCGGAAAGACTAGTCGCTGTGCAACATGCACGCTCCGCCGGAGCTCGAGCTCTTGTGCGAGATTCGACGCACAAACTTTGTGTACGAGTGAATGGGGCTTACGCAATCCTGATTCTATACAGTGTAGTACTTAGACCCAAATTTGTTTTAGACCTGCACACCCCCCCCCCCCCCCCCCACCCTTTTTTTTTCTTTTTGGTGCTCCAACATATACTCTGACAATTGCTTCAGGCTTTATTTTGTCAAAAATACAGGGTTAAGGTTGCGGTTGCGGTTGCAGTTGGGTTCTAAGTTGGGTTTAGGGTGTAGTCCCATATACCCATTTCTGTGTGCAGTACATTTGCTTTTTTTCAGTGAGATTGGGTCAATTTCTTACCTATTTTTGATGATTCTAAGACAACATAGTATAAAACAATTCTTATGTAGACATGGTCAACCTTTCTTTCCCAATTCCTTTGAGACAGTTTAGGATTAAAGGTATTGAGTTTGGTCCAGGGTTGAGTTTACAATTCAGTTAGTGCACAAAATTGACGCAGAGCAATTGTCCGAAAAGCATGTGTCATACAACCCTTTTCTAGATGGACGGACTTACAGACTGACATCTTGAGCCTGCTTTGACTTTCCTCTCGTCGTTCTGACTTTGCAGAGCAGCTCTTCAAGGTTCATGAGACCGCCGTTGCGATGCTGGGTAGCCAGACAAACCTCAATGATCTGAACACCTATCTCATAGTAGAAATCTCCAACTCCTAGCATCTCTGACCAGAATCCTTTACCAGCTAAAGATACATGTAGGATTAATACGAAAAAGAAGAATTGAATCAAATTGCATTGGAATGGTTTTTATTGCACTAAAAACACTTTTGCAACCGAATGACTTATACACATGCCGCAGTAAACTGCCCCCAAAAATCATGTTTTTTTTTTTGTGTATCAAATGAATGACAGGTGGGGAAGCATGACACAAAGGTCCTATACTAAAAAATCATAACATTCATTTTCTCTAAAGAAGATATTTAAAGAAGAATTAACATTAGAATATAAATGTACTTATGTTCAAAGGTGTAATATATTATTAATCATTGACCTGTATCACTTTAGAAATAAAATATCAGAAAAGGGTTTAAATCAAGACATTCTAGCACACGGTATCATCTGCTAACACTTCATGGGGGCTGCCATTTTCTTGATGACATGGAGTTGTACATGAACCATTGGAGACCGTTCCTGTCAGGAAGATATTTTTAATCCATGAGCTAAATTGCTTCTATTCATTATAAAAAAGCCCCATATATGATGGAAAATACATAAAAGGTGTATACATTTATTTTAAAATTTGAAATTTATAGATTTCTTTTTAAATTCTCCGGTTTTGCTAACTAGAAATCGATTTCTTGGTCTTGCCTGGCAGAGCAGAACATAATTTATACAACGCGCATTCTGTCTTTTGAAGTCCATTATCTCAAAGCAGGTGAATGCATAGTTTGTCACTATTACCGCTCGGGAAAGTCATCATCCATAAATTTGAATTAATTCGCTCCGTCACGTACAGTACGTCATAGTATCAAGAAAATAGATTGAAATTTAGTAAAATCGTAATTTTTAAAGAAATATAAAACACATTTTCGTTTCTAGAATATATGTATATATCTGTTAAATATTTTAAATTTCAGATAGAATTTTGTATCAGGAAGAAAGACAATTTTGCATTCGGATTAAAAATGTCTTTATGTACACATCAAGAAAATGGCAGCCCCCTGGTATCGCTAGCAGACGATAAATCTTGCTGAAAAAATCCTGATTTATACCCATCTTGTATATTTTAATGCAAAACTACGTAGGGCAACAAGAAGGAATAGACTACATCTTTGAATATGAGCACATTTATATTCTAATGTTAATTCTCCTTTAATCATACATGCACCCTAGATATAATCATTGAAAATATTTTTCTACGTCCAACCTATATGAAACAAATCTATTCCTTTATCAATAACAGAGAAAATGAAAATCTATGAAAATTTTGGTGCAGGACAAATGGGAGAGGAGCTCGCAAGATACGTCATGGAGTTGCCAATTTGTGTTTGATTGATTACAAATTCAAAAATTCATAACTTCCTTATATGTTAACGGATTTTGCTCAAACTTTCACTAATTTGTTTCTCTCATTTTTCTGATTTTATTAAAATCAACCAAATACCAGCGCAGACATGCCAACTAGTACGAATTCCTCACCCAGTTTCGCTCCTATTACACTTGATAAGGGGGTACCAACATCTATGGATGTCTTGAATTAATTTGGAACACAACATTACCATAATGCATCGCACCTGTCTCCACGAACAACCTTTTGTTATCCACTGGCATTAACTATTTATGGCTCTGGGTTACAAGAACTGTTCTAAATTTTTGCCTGTGATACACAATGCCATACCCCCTTATCAACCGTAAAAGGTAAGGAATACGATTTTAGGTTGGCAGCACTGCCTTTAATCACTCACATGCCAATGGATCAACTCCAATTGTGGCACACATGTCCTGGAACTGCATTCTAAACTCTGGGTTCTTCTTAATCTCGGCCTTATGGTTGGCCGCAAACTCTTCTAGGTTGGTCCTAAACACCTCCAGCTGACGACTCATTTGATTCAGCTGATCCTCCGCAATCTCAGACCCTTTATCCTTGTACTTAGCCTGCAACAGTATCGCACATTAAAAAAAAGAACCAAACCAAGGGAGCGGTGAGAATTTCATTTATTATGTTGGAAAATACAAATTTGTATTTGTACATTTCAAAATACCCTGAATCAAATCATCTTACTAATTTACGCACATTTGTACACAACCCCAACTTTGAAAGACCGGTTCGCCATTCCAGGAATAACAGGAGATTGCCGACTTCATTTTTCAAAGAATGGTTTCCAACATCAGTGAGCTGAGTGGAATTGATTGTATTTTACTTATATTTAATGTCTGTATTACAGACTGAGGTGCAAATTTGAGTGAGTTGTGGTTAGTTTTCATCAGTGGTGCTTAGAAGTGTTGAGATTCAACAGAGGGAGTCTTACACTTTTTTTCTAACACAAAAAGTCATATCAATGCCGCTAAAAACTATGAGTGGTTGTAATGCAGGCCGGGGTGGCTGATGAATCAAATCACAGGCCTGAAATTTTGCATCAGGTTTTTTTTTATTTATAAAATTGTGTCTTGTACTTTCCAAGAATCAGCACTAGACCACTTATACATGTACATGTACATGTACAAGCTTATATTCAGATAAGCTCGTACTCCACAATAGCTTTGACGGCTGAATAGGCATTTACAGGTTTTGTGTGTATCAGCGGTGATTTGTCCAGTCTAGATCATTCACACATGAGAGGAAAATAATCATTTAAAATTTCACTTTCAACTCTGAAACTTCAAATTTGTAGCACAGTAAGAGATGAAGAGTCCCTGAACAGGTAATCTAGCAAATTCATGTAAATTAAGTCTTGCTTACTGCGATTTTGGTGTCTGTTTTACACAAGTGAAGACCAACAGACAAAAAGTAGAGAAAACAGAAAGAGACAAAGAATGATGAAAGAGAATTGGAATATAGACAAAATACAAACAAGCAAGATGATATAGAAAAGAAAAAAGGAGAATCTATTCAATTTCGTATTAACACAAATTTATATTCTTCCCCTTAACCATTATTCCCGCCGCACAAAGCAAGGGCGGTACTAATTTCAGTCGATTCTGTCCCGATGCTTGTTTGCTTGTTTGCTTGTTTGTTTGCTTGTTTGTTTGTTTGTTTGTGCTCTAACGTTTGAATGGTTCCATTTCAGTTCACCAAACTTTCAGCGAATCATCATCTAAGTAATATGCGCTTTCCTATTGAATTCCATGGTCACAGGTGCATCTGATTTTTTTAAATTAATTTTTTTAATTAATTTTTTTGATTTTATAGCGCCGAAGGTACAGCACGTACCGTCATTGGCCTATGCATGCAGTGTACGAAAAAGCACCGCAACATAATATCTATTGAGTTATCATATCCGCACGCGCAATGGTGTGTATCAAAACTATTTTTGCGAGCTGTACGTAATCTGCATAACAATCGCCGAGAGCTCTATGGCAATTAAATGTGTATCAAGGAAACGTGATAGACAGTGACCGTGAGTGAGACGATAAAAAGGAAGCAAGAACCAAAATCAGATATTTTCATTTTCTTGGAGGCAATGGGTGCAAGAACAGCATGATATGATAAGGTAAGACACCTAAAAAAATTACACAGGTAAAACCTGATAAATCTGTGCGCATTTGTGCCCCCAGCAATGACTTAAAGGCCAAGTCAGTGGGTTTTAGAATTTGGTACAGATGACCTTTATCTGCTCATGCTCAGATTGCATCTCCGAAGTGGCTTATATCAAGTTGATTTGAATAAATAGAGTAAAATTAAACAAGCGTAACAGTGAAAATTTCACTGAAATCGGATGTAAAATAAGAAAGTTACGGCATTTTGAAGTTTTGCATTATTAACAGTGATATGCATAGCATGGGCGGTATGCAAATGAGTGAACCGATGATGTCACACACTCACTTTTCCTTATGTATTTTATTATATGAAATTTCAAATATTTCAATTTTTATAGATGTGATAATAAAGAATCCCTTCCTTGTATGAAAATAAGTTACAATAATGATGATTTTACATGTTCCAATGGAGTCAAACCATGTTTTACATTATTGAAGCAAAAAAATGAAATATATGATATTTCATATAATAAAATACATAAGGAAAAGTGAGTGCATGACATCATCGGTTCACTCATTTGCATACCGCCCATGCTATGCATATCACTGTTTCATGAAATAATGCAAAACTTCAAAATTCCGTAACTTTCTTATTTTACATCCGATTTCAGTGAAATTTTCACTGTTACGCTTGTTTAATTTTACTCTATTTATTCAAATCAACTTGATATTAGGGTGGACTTGGCCTTTAAGGGAGTTGCCGTAGACTCTCGTCAGTGTGTAGTCCCACACGTTTTTTTTCACAGCGAAGGATTAGTAACGGTGCCCTGAGTGGGCCTAACTTACAGCCGAGTAGATCTAGACCTAGACAGGAATAACTGTCTGTTCTGGGGATTTATTTAACAATTTCTGATATTTTTCGATTCTATCCCCAGTACAGACAGTAGTTCGTTACCACAGGCCTCAGTAGAGGCTCATGCGAGTGCTAACCACTCAGAGCACTCGGAGCTTTCATTTCAAAGATGATTTTTAGGTCTAACAGTTAGTTCATACAAAATGTGAATTTGTACGGAATGCATTTAATAAGTTTACTTTTGAGATGCTGAAAAGGTTTTCATTAATGAAAATCATAAAAATGAAAACATTACCGAGGTATGACGCTCACGGCTTAGTTAACACCCGACCAAGGTTCCCATCACTCATGGGTAAAAAAAAGCGAGCGGATAAAATGCCTTGCCCAAGGACATAAACACCAGACATAGTAGGGTTCGAACCCGCGACCCTCAGATCCAAAGGCGAGAACCCCAATCCACTACACCACAGCGCATCCGCAATTAATTCTTATTGAATGGTAATGAGGTGGGACACTACATCGCGCAGGCGCGATGGTTCACTGTAAACAGTATCAATCTAGTTCATCTATGAATTCAAAGATTTGTTTCTTTTAAAGGAAAAAAAAGAAGTTTTTTTTTAAAGGCTGCAATACAATGTAACATGAAATCAATCAAGGAAAATATTTATAGAACATCTGAAACGTTCATTTACACTAAAATTAAGTACAGCATTATAACTAATTACATGTCTTATACACATGTACCACACACTGCCTATTAAACCTTCCCCACACAGACTCGAACCGACTGATTCTTGGTTACTGGTGGCAATGTCATTTTTTGTTTGGTCTGGCGTCGGTGTTGTTGGTGTGACTGTGGTTATTTAAGGGTGCATACTGGAGCAATGAAGTTTAGAAATGATTTACCCGAGTAATGTTTCTTCATTTTCTATGAAAAAAATAAGCCTTTCCTCCGCATTCGCGACACAGTCCCACATAAGCTTGGTCCCATGAGTGCACTAGATCCTAGTATTTTAGTAAGTACATGCAACTTTGTTTGGTTTAACTTAGTATAATAAAAAATGTTAGAATACCACTCATAGGCCCTTGCCTATGTGGGACTATGTCCAACATTCACTGTTGCAGCAGTCAAAAGCAGACAACAAAATTGCTCTAAACAAGATTTAATTTTCTTAAATTTGCTAGATTACCTGATTCAGGGACTCTTCAAATCTTACTTTGCCACAAATGTAGGGATTCAGACTTGAAAGTGAAATTTTAAATAATTATTTTCCTCTCCTGTATGAATGATCTAGCCTGGAAAAGGGCCTGCTGATACACACAAAAGCTATTGATTTGAAGCCTATTCACCCGTAAAAGCTAGTCTGGAGTACAAGGTTATCTTCAGATAAGCTTGTACATGTACTCACTCATAGGCCCTTGCCTATGTGGGACTGTGTCCAACATTCACTGTTGCAGCAGTCAAAAGCAGACAACAAAATTGCTCTAAACAAGATTTAATTTTCTTAAATTTGCTAGATTACCTGATTCAGCCTTTTTTTCAGGGACTCTTCAACTCTTACTTTGCCACAAATGTAGGGATTCCGACTTGAAAGTGAAATTTTAAATAATTACTTTCCTCTCCTGTATGAATGATCTAGCCTGGAAAAGGCCCTGCTGATACGCACAAAAGCTATTGAAGCCTATTCACCCGTAAAAGCTAGTCTGGAGTACTACAAGGTAATCTTCAGATAAGCTTGCACTATTTGTAGTTGTACAAAATGTATGTATATTATAAGTGACATGTACTATAAGTATGTTAATACCACATGCAATATAGATACAGCAAAAATAGGGAATTAACCCTTGGAATTGCAAGGGAGGTGATATTGTAAAGTATACATTCAAATCTGCTGTATTAACGTCTATGGCGTACGAGGTTATCTTACGATAACCTCGTTTGTGTACGAGTGCTGGCTACAGTTCGTTGCTCTTAAAGGGAAAGTAAATCTTGGCGATTTAGTTAGCTGTTTAGTTGAAGGGCACATTGTTGATTATATATGTTGAATTTCAACACATTTGGGCCCCCCCTAACGCCATCAACAAGTAGTTAGAAATATCATTTTGTCGTCTGCTAGAAGCTCCTACATGTATATCGATTGTGTGCGTCGCCATTTTGAACAGATAAGCCCCGCCCTGTGACGTTTTGTTGGACCTCTCGGACCAGAAGTACCCGGATGCCGCCATTATTACGCGTTTCAAAATGGTGTACTGCCAGGCGTTCGGATGCTCCAATATAATAAAAATTAACAAGACGTTCCGAATTTCAGCCAATCACAGTTCCCCCTTGGCATGTCCGACAAAACGTCATCATAGCGCGGGTGAATAAAAAATATGGCCAACCCCGATAGCAGGCTGTAGCAGACGATCATTGCTCACAAAAGTGTGAATTACTCCGTCAAGCATTCATAAGATGTAAATTTTCACAGTAATGTCAAGAATTGTGCTCTTAACACTCTCAGTAGGCCAAAAGTCCAGGGTTTACCTTCCCTTTAAGGCTTTATACCTCCACTCTATAGAAATTCATTACCTCTTTTCTGCTCAGTTTTTTCGATATCCTACTATAGGTAGGATTTTTGCCAATTTGAGGACTACTGGGCATATTAGCTATTATAGCCATCAGCTTTTCCTAAAAAATGTGTAGAGTCGATGAATGTCATTCGCCATGTTGTTGAAGCAGAAACGAAAATAGGCATTTGCGCATGCGCCTATGAATATTTATTACAAATACAATGTCAATGACGTCATATTTTTCTTCACAGGAATAATAAATATTCATATATCCACTTAGACAGCTGAAAACCGTCTGTTTCGGAGGAGTCTTTAACATTTTCTTATTTTTACCTTCTCCTCCTACACAGACGGCTACCCAACCTTCCCGGTACATAAGGGGATCTACAATACATGACCTATGAGCAAAATCCCCCCAAAAAGGGGGATCTGATTTTTCATCCCAATAAGCCATCCCCTTTCTCTAAAAATTCACATAGATGGTGCTAGTGTTCTCATATTTCAATAAATAATAAAAAAACCCGAAAAATATACAGATAATTAACAAAATTTGGGACTTACTCTGGTTTGAACTCAAGCTTCGCACTGACTGAGTATTCGCTGCTTGCTTTACTACACAACCTCTATACGCTTCCGACTAGGCCTACTTCCGGGTCATGTGATTATATGGCTGTCAGCGACTCGCTACTGACGTGCAACTTTCATGCTTCAAATGATCAGATTCGTGTACCAGACGAGGAATTTGGGGTAAGAAATTTATTCAAGCGTATTATATTACCGTTGTTCTCCTTCTGAGTTGTTTATTTTAATAAAATAATGCATTATTATTGGAAAATGAAAAATTCATTTCTAGTCCTTAGTCCCTGGTACAGAGTGAGAGACGAACTTCAGTCTATGTAAGGAGGTGTAGTGAAGCAAGACGTAGTCCAGTGGAACACCCGACGAACAGAGACTGAAGCTTTCGGTCTAATATCCACTGTGATCCGCCGGTCTTGCTTGCCACCCGTCTTAATGAATATTCATAATCCTCCCTTCTTGTCTTTAGCTAGTATAACACGTACAGTAAGGGAGCTGCTGACGCATGCGCATTGCAAGCAAAACACCGACCTACGGAAGTTTTAGTACAGCCTACAGCCACATCAGCAAGCAATGGTCATATTGACCATTAGGATCATATACATGTGTGTATACTGGGTATTGGGGATACAGATGTAATTTTGTTTGAAATGGAGGTTTTTGTGGGCAAACTGATACTGAAGTATCACTCTTTAGATTTTACGTTATAAGTTCGTTAAGATACAAAATGTAGAAAGTTATAAAAACTTACATTTACAGCCTTGTTTTTCGTACTTGTTACCCACACCTCCATACGGATGACGACTGCTCTCAATATGTTGCGCACTAGTGAGGCCGCTCTACATGGTTACGCACCATAGATACGTACGCAGAATGTTACGCACACAAGCTATTCTACGAAGACCTGGAAGGGCCAAACTGACGACGTAAAAAAATTTAAAATATTACGTACGTACGTAGTAATTATTACGTACGTACGTAATATTTTTTTATTTTTTTACGTCGTCAGTTTGGCCCTTCCAGGTCTTCGTAGGAGATCGACGAACCGATCGCGCCGGTACCACTACGAGCGCTGAGGGCTCCCTTCATCATAATCGTGAAAAATACAAACTGGATGCTGACGGGACAGTCTCGATAGGAGTTATCGACAAAAAGGACCCAAAATTTCAGGAAACCCTCTTCAAAGGTCACAGAACAAATTGGTAAGTTTTAATCATCTATTATTCAACATAAGTATTTAGATTAAAGTAAACTGCAATATATGAGTTTCACTTAAATATAGCCAAAAATGCACAGTGATGCAGTTTAGGTATGGGATGTGTGTTGGCTGCATTCCTACACAGTCTGCATTCCTATACAGTTTGTATTTTCTGTCGCGTGTAGTAAAGGTATGGGGGAAAATAAGATAAATATTTTAAATACCTTGCTTTCAAATTCCGCCCTTAAAAATCTCACTCCTACCTCAAATGGCCGTTAGGAAGAACTTTTGATATTTTCAGCAAAATCCAAAGTCAAAATCTTGTCCAAAACCGGAGAAATCCCCGCCGATTTGTTTCGCGATCGCGTGTTGTTTACATACTGCCGATGTCTTAGACTAAAATCGGCCAATATAATTTTTGTCCACGAAGAAACTCGGGATCGCAAGCGCACAGCGATCTTTACGATCGCGCACACAGAAAATCGGGACTTTCCGTGTATGCCACATAGGGACCGAATTTTTAAGGACAAAACTCTTTTGGGGAGATGTCAGCGCCCGCGGCGACCAGGAAATGTACACAATGACTCCCATGGTCATACACACTCATAGCTACATTCCTATACTTCGTGTGTATAATGTAGGCAGTCATACACCTCAACTTTTTAAAACACCACTGCACAAAAGTCACAAACATTCACTCAAAATCGGCATTTAATTTACAAAAACCGACCACTAAATATCCAAGAAATACAATAAATTCAACTCACCGATGTTGGAAAAGATATTTCCAAAAATCAAATCCGTAATTTACTGTTGATTCTCGCGAAACGAGCTATCGGAGTCATTGTGTACATTTCCTGGTCGCCGCGGGCGCTGACATCTCCCCAAAAGAGTTTTGTCCTTAAAAATTCGGTCCCTATGTGGCATACACGGAAAGTCCCGATTTTCTGTGTGCGCGATCGTAAAGATCGATGTGCGCTTGCGATCCCGAGTTTCTTCGTGGACAAAAATTTTATTGGCCGATTTTAGTCTAAGACATCGGCAGTATGTAAACAACACGCGATCGCGAAACAAATCGGCAGGGATTTCTCCGGTTTTGGACAAGATTTTGACTTTGGATTTTGCTGAAAATATCAAAAGTTCTTCCTAACGGCCATTTGAGGTAGGAGTGAGATTTTTAAGGGCTGAATTTGAAAGCAAGTATTTAAAATATTTATCTTATTTTTCCCCCCATACCTTTAGTACATGCGACAGAAAATACCAACTATTTTACAGAAATGTACCCGTGAGTGCCTCAAATGGCCGTTAGGAAGAACTTTTGATATTTACAGCAAAATCCAAAGTCAAAATCTTGTCCAAAACCGGAGAAATCCCCGCCGATTTGTTTCGCGATCGCGTGTTGTTTACAAACTGCCGATGTCTTAGACTAAAATCGGCCAATATAATTTTTGTCCACGAAGAAACTCGGGATCGCAAGGGCACATCGATCTTTACGATCGCGCACACAGAAAATCAGAACTTTTCCGTGTACGCCATAGGGACCGAATTTTTGAGGACAAAACTCTTTTGGGGAGATGTCAGCGCCCGCGGCGACCAGGAAATGTACACAATGACTCCGATAGCTCGTTTCGCGAGAATCAACAGTAAATTGCGGATTTCATTTTTGGAAATATCTTTTCCAACATTGGTGAGTTGAATTTATTGTATTTCTTGGATATTTTGGGGTCGGTTTTTGAAAATTAAATGCCGATTTTGAGTGAATATTGGTGACTTTTGTGCAGTGGTGTTTTAAAAAGATGAGGTGTATGACTGCCTACATTATACACACGAAGTATAGGAATGTACCTACATGTATGAGTGGTACCCGTGAGTGTGTATGACTGCCACTCCCGGGTACATTTCTGTAAAATAGTTGGTATTTTCTGTCGCATGTACTAAAGGTATGGGGGGGAAAATAAGATAAATATTTTAAATACTTGCTTTCAAATTCAGCCCTTAAAAATCTCACTCCTACCTCAAATGGCCGTTAGGAAGAACTTTTGATATTTACAGCAAAATCCAAAGTCAAAATCTTGTCCAAAACCGGAGAAATCCCCGCCGATTTGTTTCGCGATCGCGTGTTGTTTACATACTGCCGATGTCTTAGACTAAAATCGGCCAATATAATTTTTGTCCACGAAGAAACTCGGGATCGCAAGCGCACAGCGATCTTTACGATCGCGCACACAGAAAATCTGGACTTTCCGTGTATGCCACATAGGGACCGAATTTTTAAGGACAAAACTCTTTTGGGGAGATGTCAGCGCCCGCGGCGACCAGGAAATGTACACAATGACTCCGATGGTCATACACACTCATAGCTACATTCCTATACTTCGTGTGTATAATGTAGGCAGTCATACACCTCAACTTTTTAAAACACCACTGCACAAAAGTCACAAACATTCACTCAAAATCGGCATTTAATTTACAAAAACCGACCACTAAATATCCAAGAAATACAATAAATTCAACTCACCGATGTTGGAAAAGATATTTCCAAAAATCAAATCCGTAATTTACTGTTGATTCTCGCGAAACGAGCTATCGGAGTCATTGTGTACATTTCCTGGTCGCCGCGGGCGCTGACATCTCCCCAAAAGAGTTTTGTCCTTAAAAATTCGGTCCCTATGTGGCATACACGGAAAGTCCCGATTTTCTGTGTGCGCGATCGTAAAGATCGATGTGCGCTTGCGATCCCGAGTTTCTTCGTGGACAAAAATTTTATTGGCCGATTTTAGTCTAAGACATCGGCAGTATGTAAACAACACGCGATCGCGAAACAAATCGGCAGGGATTTCTCCGGTTTTGGACAAGATTTTGACTTTGGATTTTGCTGAAAATATCAAAAGTTCTTCCTAACGGCCATTTGAGGCCATTTGAGGTAGGAGTGAGATTTTTAAGGGCTGAATTTGAAAGCAAGTATTTAAAATATTTATCTTATTTTTCCCCCCATACCTTTAGTACATGCGACAGAAAATACCAACTATTTTACAGAAATGTACCCGTGAGTGCCTCAAATGGCCGTTAGGAAGAACTTTTGATATTTACAGCAAAATCCAAAGTCAAAATCTTGTCCAAAACCGGAGAAATCCCCGCCGATTTGTTTCGCGATCGCGTGTTGTTTACAAACTGCCGATGTCTTAGACTAAAATCGGCCAATATAATTTTTGTCCACGAAGAAACTCGGGATCGCAAGGGCACATCAATCTTTACGATCGCGCACACAGAAAATCGGAACTTTTCCGTGTACGCCATAGGGACCGAATTTTTGAGGACAAAACTCTTTTGGGGAGATGTCAGCGCCCGCGGCGACCAGGAAATGTACACAATGACTCCGATAGCTCGTTTCGCGAGAATCAACAGTAAATTGCGGATTTCATTTTTGGAAATATCTTTTCCAACATTGGTGAGTTGAATTTATTGTATTTCTTGGATATTTTGGGGTCGGTTTTTGAAAATTAAATGCCGATTTTGAGTGAATATTGGTGACTTTTGTGCAGTGGTGTTTTAAAAAGATGAGGTGTATGACTGCCTACATTATACACACGAAGTATAGGAATGTACCTACATGTATGAGTGGTACCCGTGAGTGTGTATGACTGCCACTCCCGGTACATTTCTGTAAAATAGTTGGTATTTTCTGTCGCATGTACTAAAGGTATGGGGGGAAAATAAGATAAATATTTTAAATACTTGCTTTCAAATTCAGCCCTTAAAAATCTCACTCCTACCTCAAATGGCCGTTAGGAAGAACTTTTGATATTTACAGCAAAATCCAAAGTCAAAATCTTGTCCAAAACCGGAGAAATCCCCGCCGATTTGTTTCGCGATCGCGTGTTGTTTACAAACTGCCGATGTCTTAGACTAAAATCGGCCAATATAATTTTTGTCCACGAAGAAACTCGGGATCGCAAGGGCACATCGATCTTTACGATCGCGCACACAGAAAATCGGAACTTTTCCGTGTACGCCATAGGGACCGAATTTTTGAGGACAAAACTCTTTTGGGGAGATGTCAGCGCCCGCGGCGACCAGGAAATGTACACAATGACTCCGATAGCTCGTTTCGCGAGAATCAACAGTAAATTGCGGATTTCATTTTTGTAAATATCTTTTCCAACATTGGTGAGTTGAATTTATTGTATTTCTTGGATATTTTGGGGTCGGTTTTTGAAAATTAAATGCCGATTTTGAGTGAATATTGGTGACTTTTGTGCAGTGGTGTTTTAAAAAGATGAGGTGTATGACTGCCTACATTATACACACGAAGTATAGGAATGTAGTATGTACCTATGAGTGATGACTGCCTACATTATACACACGAAGTATAGGAATGTAGCTATGAGTGACAAAAACCTCCATTTCAAACAAAATTACATCTGTATCCCCAATACCCAGTATACACACATGTATATGATCCTAATGGTCAATATGACCATTGCTTGCTGATGTGGTTGTAATTAAGAGGCATCCAAGCAATCAAAGGACTGCTGATCGCAGTAAACCCTACACCATGAGTAGTACGTGGGACCATTAATAAAAATGAACACAGATTCCAAAGGCTTCAACACCGTTTAACCTCATGTTTTTTACTTGTATATTTGAAAAATGTAAAAGTATAATCTTACCTGAGCAAGTTTCTGTTTGTTGATTTTCCCCAGACCTGCAGCTCGCCGCATGATGGAGATTCAAGGTCAATTCAATACAAAAATGAATGAAGAGATCAGATAGAGATATCCGAGTTGTCACTGACCTGACATGTGATGGCGCTCCTTAAAAATTAATTCCGATCGATATCGACGCGACCACAGAACTCCATAACTGATTCAGCGGACCCAGGTTCGAGACTGAGTCACGTCTTTCGGATGGTGACGTTAAAGGTCGGTCCCAGACGTAAATAATATCTGATTGATACACGTCTGTAAAAACCAAATTACACAATTACACACACGATCGAGGGCAGGGGGGCTTCGGCCCCTGGAATTGATAATTTATAAAAGATTTTTATTTTATAAATAATCGGCAAACCATTACCTCCTATTAGAATATAACGTGGTATTTTTGCTTATTAATCCCTTTAATATTTTATAGATCCATTTCATTTATCAAAATCAGCAATAACACCAGTATGACCAGTGGTTCAACAATTACAAACAACCGCATATTTATTTATTTATTTATTTTTTTTGCAAATCTAGTCGAAAATGAAACATTGATGTTTTTCTTTAGTTTGACTTTGAATACATAAACCATTCACAAAATCTCTCTTTTGATAAATTGCTAATAATTATGAAAATGTTTCATTGCTCTTCTCAGGGGCGGGTCCAGTATTGTCCGAAAGAGGATCGAGGGAGTCAAGAACACGATTTCACACTTACCGCCGCGCACAAGTCAGAAAAGTCTATGACAAGCAAAAAACAACAACCAACCAACATCAAAAGGGCCGGGGTTTTTTTTACCGGCTAGACCCTCCAGTCCTTCCGAGGATCCAAATTTATCTTTACCGCCCCCCCCCCCCCTCCACCCCCGCCCGATCCGCCAATGCTCCCCAATATAAATTCGAATTCAAATCTAAATTTATTGAAATGGAGTCCTGACATAGGCCTAATAGGATTTTCACGAAAAGAAAACGCAGCTTAACATTATGGCTTTTTCTTCTGCCCTTGCAGAATTAAGAAAAGCTGCACTTAAGATAAGCTAAAAACTAAGTAACGTGATCGTATACGAAACCGTTATTTTGAGTAATTGAGTTCATGAAATGTGTCGCTGATTATATTACAGTGACTACGAATAATAATCTTGTCATGATAATGTCGAATCATATTTTGGCCTTAACGCAGCCACACAAAATTACGTAGGCCTACTTGTATTTTTATCATTGGCAAATATTTTACATTTTTACCATGAGTTTAATGAATCCCTTGTATAAGCTGCAATGGGCCACCCCCCCCCCCCCCCCCCCTCTCTCTCTCTCTCTCTCTCTCTCTCGCTCTCTCTCTCTCTCTCTCTCTCTCCTCTCTCCCTCGTGTCCTCTCTTAAATTTTACTCTCATTTTCTATGAATTATGTACAGCTTCCACAATCCAAACTGCACAAACACGTCCCGGGAAATATGCGAATAGCGTTGAAACATTATATGTAAGATACCCCTGTTAGAAATAATAATAAATACACAGAACACAGAATTTGCTGCTGAATTACTTTGTTTTTAAAGAAATTTCGGAACAGTTATGCGTCAGCAATTATTACTAGGTAAATTCCAAAAGGGGATAATTCACAGAATCAATCAGTTGTGTAATCAGAACTTCATGAATCTTAATTGTGTGCAACCAATGCAATCATCACAAAGGTTTTTTTTGGGGGGGGGGGGTTACCCCTATAATAAATTTTACTACAATTTCAGTGGCTGAAATGTTCCACGATGCAGAATAATTTCCCTTTTTTTTCAAGTTGAAACACGAATTATGCCGAGTGCCCAGGATATAGTTTCCTTTTTGAATGTTCATTATAATGCATCATCTGACCCTAAAACCGTTTTATATCATTCATTGAAGACATGACCATAAGCCAAGCCATGCAAAAGTTAAGCATAGCTAAAATTTTGTATTATACCCTACTTTGACAAAAAGGAAGCAACTCTCATCTTTGTCAAAAAAATTAAAGGAAAGACCCCTGAAAGGAGAAAAGGTTTAGACAATAAGGGTCCATTGAGCATTTACTTAGGAAGGCCTGTCCATGTTTTACGTGTAAGCAGAACTTTAGTGTTTTGAAAATTTTCTGGGTATTTTAAACGAGAAAATATGAAATTTGTGCGTTGTCATAGTTGCTTACTTTTGCCAAAGAAGGGCAGCATTGATGTTACAGCCTTTGTGGAAATAAGGCTCTACCGAATGTATGAGATACATGACAGTGCTTCATTCATCACGTACATTAAAATGTATGGATTCTGAAAGGTTTGAGATTTTTGTGAAAAAAAAATTGCCAGAACAACTCAAAACTATAATTTTTATATAGGAACCTATGACACCTTCATATCAGTACCTTGAAAACGTATTTTTTCACCACTTATGAATAGTCAGAAACATGAACCCAGTGCATTTTTTTTCTTGTATAAACTTCTCGATTTCTATTCTTAAAGTGCATAGAGACATGCAATTTTGCCTATGTGTTATGCGCTATATAAAGATGTTTTAATATTATTATATTTCCACTGGCTTTGAATAAAATTACGTAACTATAATCACCTTTAACAATCACCTTTAACAATTATTTTTTGCTTCATTTTCTTGTTTTGGTTCAATTTCGGTTCAATATGTGGAATCCTCTTCCCAGTTCCCGGGTGCAGGGCATAACGTTAGAATACTCCACAAAAAAGGGTTTACGTATGAACATTTAACGACCAGGGTTAGGGTTAGGTTCAGGGTTAGGGTTAGGTTTAAGGTTAGTTAGAGTTATAGGGATAATGGTTATAGCTAAGAAACTTAACTCTTTAGATTGAGCTTCATTGGTAAAGCGTTGGTTAACCAACGGACGTCAGGTCAACTTTTATAATGGGGTATTCTAAAGTTGCTCCGGGTGCACGACTGGACAAGAGTTTCTACCAATTACAATAACCTCCACCGCTCCCAGATGTGGCCCGGTAGGTGAGGGCTACCATAGAGTCCTCTCCAGCTGTAAGGCAGATTTCGGCTTTGCCATCGTCGTAGACTGTAATTGTCGTACCCGAGCAACCCCAGTTTGTTGGGTCACCGCTGATCAGGTCACAGTAGGTGCCACCCGAAAGGCCAGTCTGGACCCAGGCGCACTTGGTGGAGCTTTCGTTGCTGAGGGCGAAGAAAGCCCTGCTACCCCTGGAGAAAGAGATGAAGTTGTCACCATCCTCGTACCAGTTGGCAACGGAAGCGGAGCCGGCGGCGTTGCGGAAGCATGCCATGTTACGGATCTGTCTCCAGCGATGTTCGCATATCCAGTCACCCGCGCAGGAGCTGTCGGAGTTGAACGTCGGTGAAATGGTGTTACCACCACTGTCAGATGGTGGCCCCTGATCGGTGTCACTGAACTCGTAGGAGCTCATGATCCGAGTGGTTCCGTAGTCCCAGGCAAGAGCGAATGCGGTCGACTTCTTGTAAGCGGCTGATTCGTGGAAGGTCACAATATCACCTGCACCACCATGACCTCTCTGATTGTCATGGTTATCGACGAAGACAAAAGCTTGAGATGACTCAAGAAGACCCCAGGCTTGTCCGAAATTAACCAGGTATTTAAGATCAACCTGCCCTCGACCCACTTTAGCGATTTCCTTGCAATATTTAAATTCGGTAACGTCACCAAGGTGTGTGTATTCGCTTGATGATATCGCTTCACCACCCTGGTCAATGACCTCCTGGAAGATGTACGGATGACCACCGAAAGTGCAACTCTGCAAACTAAAGAGATTGAAAAGAGCACAATACTTCAATGGCAACATATCCAATGAAAGAGCGACTGCATGGGCACTATAGTCAAGGTTTGAATTTTTTTGCCTTTAATATAGATAAACTTTGTCCATTTTGAAATGAACAAGTAATGGGTTGTTTTTTCGAACTAGAACTAGTCTTCCAAGTTATAAGGCAGTGTTCTATCAAGAACTCAGAACAGTTAAACTGCGTAGAGGTTGGTTTTCACGAGGCACGCGAACGATTCGCGAAGGATGCGAATGTAGAAAAATGGCAAAGTCCAACATTCCTATTTTAGGCTCAAAAAGTTCGCCAAACATGCGCGGGGGTTCGGAAGAGTCGTCAACTGTTCAAAGAAATCGTTTCTAGTTCGGCGGAAATTTCAAAAGAGTTTGAATTTTTTGCAAACGTTTCCAGCATCCCGGGTCGTGATTTGTTCGTAATTTGTTCTCAAAAGTGTCTGAAAACCTTCGTCATATGCGCACGACCTACTCACGACGTGCGTGATGTTTGCGAAATCTTCGTGAAACCCCAAACAGATTCCGACAGTTTCGAGAATGTCTCGCACATGCATGTCTCGCGAAAGCAGCGAAGTTCGTCCGATCATATCACTTCTTGAGAATAGGTGACTTCGCCAAAGAAGCAAACGCGAGCTTTTAAGTCAGGCCCTCTGTTTATTCGCCTACCGTTCTCGACGATTAATTTGCGAATGTTACGAATTATTCCCCAACTATTCGCGAGCTACACACGAACAAAAACCAACGCTTTCGCGAAGGTTTTGCTCACGCGACATTTTCACGGAGTTCGTGCGATGTTCTCACGAACGTTTGGCGCACGTTTGCCTCATGTTTGGCGGCAAATCCGCAGCACGTGACGTCTAGCTGGCCTATATAAACATACGCCAAACGAACTCCGTGAGAATTTCGTGTGAACAACACCTTCGCCAAACGTTCGTGCAAGAGCTTAGGTTCGTGCGTAGCTCGCGAATAGTTTTGGAATACCTCGTATTCGAAAATTAATGGGAGAATTAACAGTGGGCCTCAACGTGAAAGGCTCGCGTTTTCTTCTTTGGCGAAGTCATCTGTTCCCAAGAAGTACGCGAACTGTTCGTGAATAGGTCGAAAAATGATCACACGAACTTCGCTGCTTTCGCGAGACATGCGCGAGACATTCTCCAAATTTTCGGAATCTGTTTCGGGATTTACGAGTATTTTGCGAACATCACGTACGTCGTGAGTAGGTTGTGCGCATATGACGAAGCTGTTTAGATATTTTGAGAGCAAATCACAACACAGGAAGAAAGAAAGGAAGAAATTGATTTTTTTTTTTTTTTTTTGAAAATTAGGTGGAACTAAAAATAACTCTCGCAAACAATAATTGACGACGCTTCCGAACCACCGCGCATGTTTGGCGAACTTTTGAAGCCTAAAATACGAATTTTAAAATATTTTCAAAATGCGCATCCTTTGCAAATCGTTCGCGGGCCCCGTGAAAACCCACCTTTAAAATACTCTTATAGTATTTTTATACCTGAATAGTGTAGCCCCCCTCACATTCCAATAAAATACCTTTTTAGCATGTTTATACCTGAATTATAGACAGCTGCAGGTGGCGAAGTGGCTCCCCCTCAAGAAATAAGACAAAGTAGGAAAAGAAAGGGTGGGGCGCCTCCTATGCCTCAGCCTAAATTCAGTTAAGTTCATGACTCAAGCTGTTCTTGAAATATTGTGATAATAACCAGAATAACAAGCCTAAAATTACATGTTAATTGACCTCTTTGACCTTTGACCTAACAAATCAAAAGTCTTTATCACTTAACTTCCTCCTTGTTATGTATACAAAATACTTAAGATACTTAAATTTTTTAATTTCATGCATACTGACCTATATGGCCTTTGACCACTGACCTACGTAAACAAAAATCTAATCAGTTCGTCTCAATATTGTGATACATATACTCAGTGCCGTAGATACGAACATGCTTTCTATTGTTAGTAGGGGATGATGAATAGATCACCCCCCCCCCCCCCCCCCCACTAACAATGGATAATTATACGTGTCTACGCCCGTGCATATACTGGTAGCAAGTTTGAAGCTAATAATGGCTCGAATTGTTCAAGAGATATTGCAAGGCTAAAGAGCTGAAAGTTCATGGTAAAGGACCTCTGTGACCTTCGACCTTGGACCTACGTACCCCAAAATCTAATCAGACCGTCTTCCTACTGTGATACATACTAGCAGCAAGTTTGACGTTCATACCTCAAATGGTTCTTGAGATATCGCGTTAACAGGAAATCAGGACGGACTTGCGGACGGACGGACAACCCGAAAACATAATCAAGATTGGATTAAAAAGGACGTTTAAAGTACCCTGTGTTTCGTGATCTGGGTTAACGCGCGCCCTCCTGGCTCTCACCATAGGCTCTCACTCAGCTGACACTTTGACAGAAGGATTCCTATCTTACCCGTTGGCAATGTCTTGGATTTCCCAAGGTTGCATGTGCTTCGCAGCGTCGATTCTGAACCCTGCTACCCCATAGTCCAGAAGCTTGTTGAGGTAGGCCTGGACCTTGGCTGTACTGTCAGTTCTGAAGTCCAGATCGTCCAGTCCTACCAAGTTACAGTAGCGGACCTCATCCGGATTGTTGTAGTCGTTCACACCCCCGTTCCAAGAAGAGCATCTTCCGTTGGGCACGTTGAAGTTGTTGCTGTAGTACGGCACGTCGGGAAAATAGTAGCTGTCATCTGGGGAAAGAAAAAAAAGTTAATTTCTTAAAACTTGAATACGAAAATGTTTCCATTCAAAGGGTTTCATGGTTTGATGGGTTATTTCACCCCCCCCCCCCTCAGTATTATTTAGGGTACGCGTATGCTTGTTCCCTCCCTTTGAAAGCACCCCCCCCCCCCCCTATCTCAGGGCTGCCAACATTTCTGAACCCCCCTTTCGCGGGCTTTGCGCGGGCTTTTCCTGCCTTGGAGACCCCCCCCCCCCCTCCTAAATTCAGAACACTGCTCAATGTACCCCAGTGAGCTCTCATTCCAACCCCATATCTCAGGACAGACACCACCCCCCCCCCCCCCTCCCAAGTAAGCTGTCATTACAATACCTTGGAAGAGATGGGGGCCAGTGGTTTCTACTTTTCAAAATGAAATAATCCTGGCTGAATGAGCTATCAAAACCAGCAGGAATTTCAGGATTTTGATCCTGGGATTTGATCAGTTTTTCAAGATATTTCATAACCCCCGTTTTTTAATTTCTCAGAGAGAAAGAAAAACACCCCCTTTTTTACAATTCACGAGCCGGATTGTGTCGCCCCAAAAATACCCCTTTACCGGAGATTTTGGGAACACGCATGCGGTCTCTTCGACCTCCGAGTGGGGGGGGGGGGGGGGGGGGGGGGGGGGGGATTTCACCTAAAAAATTATTGTTTAATTGTACTTTGTTTCGCAATTCTATTCGTCAAGGGAGACGACCTGTTGTTACCTACCCCGCCCCCCCCATCAAAAGAATTTTCTGCATATTTCCGCCAATGAATAGACCGCTTCTGTAATGTATACAAATTTATGCACATAATATTATATTCTCTGATCACCGATAGTGACGAGCTATTCCATGAACCTGCTTTTTATAAAGGAGCCTCAGTGCTTGGAATCCAGTTTGCATGCATTATTTGTAGCTATGTCCGGCAAGCTTTTCAGTCAGACCCAACTTCGGAAAACCGAGCACAGGTATATACATGTACATGTACACTGTACTCCAAAAACGGCGTATGAATATAGAGCCCTCATCGTTCAGTGTTAGGCAGTGTGTACAAAAGGCATGGGGAAAATATTGCAAAGTCAACCTGCCAACGATTCTTAAAAAATAATGCTGCATGTCAATTACCTTTCAATTAATGAATGATTCGCCATATGAAATTACTTTAAATGACAAACATTTTAAATAAATATATACTCAGCATATTTTGGAAAATTATATTATCAACAGCAAGTCGACATTGCAGGATCCCCCCCCCCCCCCCATGCCTTTTTTACACACTGTCTCGCACTGAACGATGAGGGCTCTATATTCATCTTGCTCTATACGCCGTTTTCGGAGTATAAACCTGTGCTCGGTTTTCCGAAGTTGGGTCTGACTGCTTTCAGGTTGTCAAGAACAACCTCTGTTTGAAAGGTATGCATATACAATTTGCATATATCACCGAAGCGGTCTATTGTAAGTAAGCAACCAGGGGACCGACGAGTCCGACAAGCCCTCTCCGAGGATCTTGGTAATGGAGATTAATGCCTTACCAAAGGGCACTAGTGCATCCACTTGGTTTCAAACCCATGTCCTCCCAGTCACGAGACCACTATTCTACCACTCAGCCACGCGTCTCCAAGGTAACAAAATACAAATTTTAAAAAATTCACTTTTAAAAATATTTGAAATTTCCCAGATGGTGATAGGGGAAAAGCATTTTAAAAATATTTTTCCTCTATTTGAAATTGCCAAGATGACAATCGAGGAAAAGCATTTTTAAAGGGAATTGTATCTAAGTAAGTTTTGTGCCAAAATGTCTCCATTCGAAAGGAACAGGATACAAATTTTCAACAAAATCATTATCCAAGATGTTAAAAATGTGTATACTGAATAAAATTTATTTGAAATGATGTTTACTGAACTAAAATCCAAATTTGTATATTATGTACATGTATATGACAAAAGCAAACTCATAACATATAAACAACAAATATGAATTCTTTAAATGAATAAGCTTCCTTCATCACTTCGCTGTATTTCAACATATTGCACCTTTAAAGATCATCTGAAGACTTACCTTTTTCATCTGTAATGCTGTTTTCCTTAAGTAGTGCAAAATTATTTTACTAAATCCAAAACTAAAATCTTATGTGTATTTTGTTATCACCCTTTAGTCTCCCTGGTTACCCGTATGGGGCCTGATGACCTCGGGTGCTAGAGCTCCTGTGAGTTATGTGTTGACTGGGCTTGTCCCTTGAATTGTCAGCGAACGGAGTAGCAAGAGGGCACCAGGCCTCACCGGGTGGAGCTGAGAGTCGCAGTGGGTGATTGCAAATGTTGTGAATTTGCTTTAAGTCTTTAGTACTAATAATCTAATATAACATATCAATTTGTAGTATAGATTAAAATAAGAGAACTGTTGCTGGGCTAGCGCCATGAGCGTCCTTGGACGGTGTGTGCGCTCTATAAGTTTTCACCATTATTATTATTTTATTTAAAAATGAAGTCTTAAAAATAGACAGGAATAAATGAAAAAAGTGACCTCATATCCCCCCCCCCCAACCCCCCCCCCCCCCCCCCCCCCCCACTGAGCGAATTTTGCAGATTTAAAGAGGAAGAAAAAAGAATGATAGTACGCGTCTCGACTGACATGACTGACAACTGTATTTGTGCCTGCAGAATAGGTGGCGAGCAGTGAGTATGAGTTGGCAGTTGCCCGATTTTTGATAATTTCCAAATTTCTCAAGGTCGGCCGACTGTAGCCAGCTTTGCCCTATTTCCGCCTCTTACGCCTAAACAGCGTGTTGACGCCCTTACCATGTACCATAGCTATAGTTGAGAGAGATAGTCACCGGAATTGAAGCCTGATTGTTCGTACATTTCATGAAGCTCCAAACAGTTCCCTCCCAAAGAGACTGTATGTGGGAGGGAACTATTCGGAGTTCCGTGTCACAACTATCTCCTTCGATGCGCTATGAACCTTACCGGCGGCCATGTGGTTGATAACAGCGTCAACGTAGATTCGAACGCCAGCGTTGTTGCATTTAGTCACCATGTTTTTGAACTCAGATTCGCTACCGCTACGGCTATTCAAGTTGTAGTCGACGGGCTGGTACCGCTGCCACCACGGGTGGTTGCTGAAGTACTTGTGTCCGCTAGGTGGGGACACCTGCACCCCTGCAAATCCATATGGGCCGAGAAAACTGTTAAGGGTTGGGTGGAGACGGGTGGGGTGGGGTGGGATGGGTTGGATGGAGGGAAGTAAAATATGGTAGAGGCAGTGAGGGGTGGGGAAAGGGAAATATATTCATGGATTGACAGGCATTGGCAGGGGTGCAGAGGAAATAAGGAAATAGCCCAAGAAGAGAACAAGACAAAAAAGAAAAAAAGAGATTTCAATTAATGCGATAATCATTCTAATCACATAAATGCTTGAGGTCATGGATGTCGATCCTGGGTATATATGAATAGTTTTACCAGAAAAGCCGTTTCCTGACGTCTACTTCATTTTTCCTGCTGACCTAATCGAATAGTTCATTTTTCCCCCATCACCAGAGGGAGAAATTGAACTACTAGTATTCGATGACGTCAGCGGGAAAAAAAATGAACTATTCGTCGCGTACTACATTGTGACGACATTCATTTGCGCGTATCTATTGTTTTAAGCACCCTATCATGCACAGTACCGGTGGTGATGATGTCATCATTACGCGTTTGATATCTGAGAAAATTCATCACTTCTTCAACCAGCTTGAGCAAGCCTCGCTCTTCAATGTCTCTCTACATTATAGTGTTCGAGGAGGCGAAACTACAATGACTTCTCTCAAGGTCGATGTAATTGCTAGGCTCAACGCAGTCGTTATTTCATAACTCCCGAAAAAAAAAAATCACAAGAAAAGACAGAAAGACAAAAAATATATAAGGAAAAACAAATAATAACATAGGGAAAGATAAAAACAAAGAATAACATAAGGAAAGATAGAAAGAGACGAAGATAAAAGGATAAAAACAAAGAATAACATGAGGAAAGATAGAAAGAGCGAAAGACATAAGGAAATATAGAAAGAGAAGAAGATAGAAGGATAAAAACAAAGAGTAACATAAGAAGGGTAAAAACAAAGATTAACATAAGAAGGGTAAAAACAAAGATTAACATAAGAAAAGATAAAAAGAGAAGCATATACAGTAGAAGGAAAAACAAATAATAACACAAGGAAAGATAGAAGAGAAGAAGATAGAAGCATAACTTGAAACAAAGAATAACATAAGAAGCATAAAAACAAAGAATAACATAAGGAAAGATAGAAAGAGCCGAAGATAGAAGGATAAAAACAAAGAATAGCATAAGGAAAGATAGAAATACGAAATGCTATAAGTACAAACAAAGCATAACATAAGAAAAGATAAAGCGAAAGATAGAAGGAAAAACAAAGAATAACATAAGGAAATATAGACGAAATGAAAAGAAGATAGAAGGATAAAACAAAGAATAACATAAGGATAAAAACAAAGAATAACATAAGGAAAGATAGAAAAAGCGAAATTTAGAAGGAAAAACAAATAATAACATAAGGAAATATAGACGAAATGAAAAGAAGATAGAAGGATAACTAGAAAGGCCGTCAAAGGCGGCAGACCCACGCCTTAACCCAATAGGTTTTGTTTTGTTGCGATTATTTTTGTAAGCAGTAGCCATTCAAAGGGGATAACAAGAGGCACATCTCCCCCCCCCCAAAAAAAAAAAAAAAAAAAACTTTTGCCATAATCCAGGTCATAGCTTTGTGTGTCCCCACCCTTGAAAAAATTCTTCTGAAAAAGATATTTTATTATTGAAACATCCCTCCCCTAAAAGTAATTGATTAGACATGTCAGAGAGCGTGGCGTGATGAGAAAAAAAATGTTAGCAATTTGTATTCAGTGTTCAGTGACATGTCAGTGTGTTAGTAAATGTATTCATGTTCTATCTTTACATTGCAATTCGGGTTGTTGTTTTGTTTTCATCGGGCTTGGATAAAATAAATATGACGACAAAAGAAGTTGGATCTCGACTTCAAAATGACGTGCATGCGAGGAACAGAGCTTATTCACTCATTAAACTACAGTCAACCCCAGGGCACTTCGCGACAGTGCTGTGTATATACGTACACAGCGATCAACCACTCACTCAGATCAACACACGCGAGTGCGATAGACACTCACGTCGAAGAAACTCACCAGATTTTCACCCAAAACAATTAAAATCACGTACTACACGTCCACCAGGATAAAATAAATCACAAAAACTTCCAAAACAAAGTGGAAAGAACCGGGGAAAATAAACAGAAATGCACAGAAGATAAGAAATAGAGGAGAAATTAGACGTGCTAGGCTATACGAATACCGTATACCTAGCCGCTTTCGATTTCGCAACGAGAGTACAGTTCGAGTGCAAAAAATCCCTTGTTGCTGGGATACGTTGCTTTGAATATTCATTGCAGGCTCGTACGGATTTGAAGTGAAATGGCAAATAATGGGTCTAAAAGTCTTCTAAAATTCATAAACCTGAAATAGACTTTTGGTGAGAAGAAGTAATGAATGTTTTGATTGGCCCAAATATTTCTGCATCTGCAGGCGAAGTTTGGGGTCATCAATCTTTCTAGTTTCTTTCCTGTCACTCTCTGAACTGAAGTTCCTATACTTTACTACAGGGTCAAAAGTTCAAGGTCACACAGAATGTGCAGGGGTCAACCAATCATCACCAAAATCTAATCGATTCTTTCCTGTCACTTTCTGAACATTCCCTGAAAATTTGGTGCAAATCCGTTCACCCGTTCTCTTGTTATCTTGTACACAAACAAACAAACAAACAAACAAACAAAAAAAAAAAAAAACAAACAAACAAACATACGGAGCCCTTTACATAACCCTGCCGATTTCATCGGCGTGGGTAAAAACAAAGAATAACATTAGGATAAAAACAAAGAATAACATAAAGAAATATAGAAAGAGAAGAATATAGAAGGATAAAAACAAAGAATAGCATAAGGAAAGATAGAAAGACGAAATGCTAAGTACAAACAAACAAAGCATAACTTTTTTAAGGAAAGATAAAAAAAGCGACAGATAGAAGGAAAAACAAATAATAACATAAGGAAAGATAGACGAAATGATAAGTATAAACAAAGCATAACATAAGGAAAGATAGAAAGAGCGAAAAAAAGAAGGAAAAACAAAGAATATCATAAGGAAATATAGAAAGAGAAGAATATAGAGGGATAAAAACAAAGAGTAACATAAGGAAAGATAGAAAGAGAAGCATATATAAGGAAAAACAAATAATAACATAAGGAAAGATAAAAACAAAGAATAACATAAGAAGGATAAAAACAAAGAATAGCATAAAGAAAGATAGAAAGACGAAATGATAAGTACAAACAAAGCATAATATAAGGAAAGATAGAAGGAGAAGAAGATATAAGGAAAAACAAAGAATAACATAAGGAAAGATAGACGAAATGATAAGTACAAACAAAGCATAACATAAGAAAAGATAGAAAGAGCGAAAGATAGAAGGAAAAACAAAGAATAACATAAGGAAATATAGAAAGAGAAGCATATATAAGGAAAAACAAATAATAACATAAGGAAAGATAAAAACAAAGAATAACATAAAGAAAGATAGAAAGAGCGAAAGACATAAGGAAATATAGAAAGAGAAGAAGACAGAAGGATAAAACAAAGAGTAATATAAGGAAAGAAAGAAAGGGAAGCATATATCAGGAAAAACAAATAATAACATTAAGGAAAGATAGAAGAGAAGAAGATATAAGGATAAAAACAAAGAATAACGTAAGAAGGATAAAAAAAGAACATAAGGAAAGATAGAAAGAGACGAAGATAAAGGGATAAAAACAAAGAATAACATAAGGAAAGATAGAAAGAGCGAAAGACAGAAGGAAAAACAAAGAATAACATGAAGAAATATAGAAAGAGAAGAAAATAAAATAATAACATAAGAAGGATAAAAACAAAGAATAACATATGGAAAGATAGAAAAGAATATAATAAGGAAAAACAAATGATAACATAAGGAAAGATAGAAAGAGAACAAGATAGAAAGATAAAAACAAAGAATAACATAAGAATGATAAAAACAAAGAATAACATAAGTATAGACAGAAACATAAGTAGATAGAAGGAAAAACAAAGAAAACATAATGAAATTTACAAATGAAGACGAGACATCGTCCGCTTTAGCACCTTATTGTTTGCTAGATTGAGCACACACCATGCACACGGCGAAATCTACTGCTTGCAATTGCTAATTCAGCCTGTTGTCCACATCTACCGACTGTTTCTAGAACTTATAAACGAACATAGCATATCAAATATTGTCAATTTGTCACAAAACGGCGCGGTAAATTTTTAAAACCACAGTCAATCCATCGCGTATATATTCCCTTCTCCATAAAAGTCGCAATCACTCACTTCACGACTCAAAACCAAATTGCACCAACGGTGTTGAATCCTGAGGTGTAGAGACAGGTTTTGAAGAGAGTCGGGATTTTTTCATAGGGTTGTGTATTGTGTGCGGCCCTCTCTGAGTTCGCTCGTCGTGTTATGACGTCATAGAATCACTCCGTAGAGTGGCCATTGAAGAGCGAGCTTTGCTCAAGCTGATGATATATTTAAATGTTATAATGTTCATATAACATGTATCATTTTTCCAGTTATATAGTATATTATAAAAATGAAATAAAGTTTGGGTTTAATTTGCACGACAAAAAGAAAAACCTATCAAAGATTTTTAACCATTGATTTAGTATGCAATGTCGCAAATTGTAATTTACATTTTTGGGGAACTGCTATGTGACCGGCCCATCCATCCTATAACGTACATTTAGGCAAGTTTTCTTACATGTTCAATATGATTTTGATACATTATCAATACCTTGGCGAGACCGACTTCTGAGTGGTCGACCAAAATATGATGAAAGTCATGCATACGTAATTTTGATGGAGTGGGCGCTAAATTCTGTATAGCTCAAAATCAGCTTTACAGTTTTTAAAGTTTGTGAGCAAGCAAAAATTTTGACACTGTTTAGTCAAAACGCTTCTTTCTAATATCTAGAAAGATTTGAATTGAAGCTAAAATTATATATATCAAGAATCTGGAATTTGCTTGCATGTTGTTCAATTAGGAATTTGTGGTAATTTTCAAATTCCAATAGTTTCGTGATGACTTTGTGTAACTCATTATCAACCATGACAACGTCCATGAGGAACACATCCACCAATAACTTTAAAGGGCAAGTTCACCCAAAAATTGTGTTGATCAATAAAGTAAAATTAAACCAAAAAAGGTTTAAAAATTCATCAAAATCGGATTAAAAAAAAAAAACGAGACACTGTGGCATTTTAATGTTTTGCCTTGTTCCATGAAACAGTAATGTCCATAACAAGGGCTGTATGCAAATTATTGAGCCGATGATGTCATAAGCTCACTTTTCCTTTTGTATTTTATTATATGAAATTTCAAATATTTCAATTTCTTCTCCAAGAATGTAAAACAAATTTTGACTCCTCATAGAATGTGTACAATCACCATTATTATAACTCATCGTTATACTATGAAGAGAATATTTATACACATCTATGAAAAAATGAAATATTTGAAATTTCATATAATAAAACTATACAACAGGAAAAGTGAGCTTATGACATCATGGGATCATTAATTTGCATACACATTATGTATGTTTAACATTTATTTTGTATCCGTAGGTCACATTTCTTTATTTGATTAAAGGATTTGATCTTGTTCATTAACATTCTGTTTCCATGGCAACAGTTTTTTTATAAATCATATTTAGCTCTACTCCAATTAAGTAAAATTTTGAATATAATCTAACAGGCGGCAAAAAGTATTAGATGTTTACCATTATTTCATGTTGAAAACAAACATAGTATTTTGTTAGAAATACAACACAATAAATATATTTGTTACCGTAATAACGACCAACACATGTAGTGGTCATATCCATCACCCATTTATTAAAACAGGTTATGATAAGTGAGTGTCTTGTAAATGAGAACATAATCATATAGAATACAAATATATTAATATGTACTTTTTCCGCTAGCATCATGGTTTGTTTTTTGGCTCAAATATAAGTTTTGCTTACTGTTTCCATAGCAACAGTCATTTTCAAACATGATGGACACTTTTTATAACTCTTATTTGCGTTTTAATCAAGTGAGAAACTTTTGATACATTATTCTAAAATGTTACAATGTGTTTTTGTCCTTTCTTAATGACCATTACATGACATTTTCTGAAATTCTACTGTTCTTGATCCGTTGCCATGGTAATAGCCTTTGTGGTCACGCCCACCTCTTAGTTTGGGCAAAGAAGCATATTTTGATAGTTAATTTTGTTGAAAAATGTTCCATGAAATTATGATGTCATTACGTTGTTATATTCTGTTGAAAATGGAAAATAAATTAAATGAAATGAAATGAAATGGTCCCATCTAGCAGAAAAAAAATCATTTAAGATTATTTTTAAGGTGGGGACATTCAGTTTTTGGCCCATAAGCTATTCTGATAATACATGGGGTAATTGCGTTATGTACACGTACACTCTAGATGTGAGCAATTCCACATGTATGAGAAGGGCAAAATCAGCTAATTTTAGATCTATACTTAAAGATATCTCTATTTGTTTAAAATCTACTACAATATGGTTGTAATTCCGTGACCATTAAAGGGGGAGAGTTTTCCTCCTAGCTTTAAGATATTTTGGGGGGAAACTGAAATTCTCTGATTTCAACTTGGGCTTAAAACTTCCGATAACACTTATTTGAATATCTTTATCTGTTTGGGCAAGTTTGTGGTAACGGAATTACCATGATGCAAAGGTTAAAATGTGATTGAGAAGTTGAAACATGTGTTTTATGCATATATCGTATATTATGTGAAGTATCTCTGAAGTGTCATTGATTGCAAAAAAGACGCAAACAATCCAGTATGAATGATAAATGTGTATGTTTACAAATTATGGTTATACAAAGGAGGAATTTTCAGTTTTAGACAACATCGATTTTATGAAAAAGTACCCAATTTATTATGAAACACTGTTTGGATTTCTTTGTTGGTTGTTTTTTTTTTTTTTTTTTTTGGGGGGGGGGGGGGTCTTGGTATATGTCGGTGTGAATATTCACCTACCATTTATTTACTGATCTTGCAAACTCTATTTAAATTTCTTTTATTTATATTCTGACATTAAACATTAAAACAAAAGCTGGCATTAGCTTTACAGATAAATATGTTTTCCATGTGATTTTCAAATACATGTAGGATCATGCACCTGTTTGCTGTTTTGCTTTTGCATGTCAATCCTTCACAATGCATTTTAAAGTTCTCCTTTTAATGGTTTAGAGAGATCTGGTGACTAAACTGCAAGTCTATTTTTTAAGGATTTTAATTAGTAGAGGAAAACCTTCATAAATAATTATATGCGAAGAATAGCCAATGAATGATTGAGTTAGTATTGAAATTGAATATGACGTAATTCTGTTACCAAAGTTTTATGCCAATTTGTAATATGGAATATTGTTTAAATAATCATGATGGTTTATTTATGTTGATGATTAAATGCCTGCAACTCAACTAACAAAATTAAACACAAATATACCAAGCAGTTGCTGCTTACCTCAACTATAACTTTGTAATCTTAACCATTTCCAGTGCATTCACAGATACCTTTTCATAATGGCCTTATGGTACTTATTTTAAAATCATTTTTTTTTTCACTTGAGACTGCGTATAAAAATTTATCAACATTAGAGTTTACAGGAGATTGAAGAACCTTTAGTTTTCTTAGTAAATTTCAAAGATGTTATTCCGTTACCGATGACTTATCTCAGAGAAAGAGCAAATACTACACATCTGTCATGTTATTTCTCAATCTCTTCCTATCACAATTAAGTTGAATAAACAGTTAGCTGAATCAAACATGAATCTGAAATAAATGGCTTGTACATTTAAAAGGATATTGAATGGAAATGAGAGATTTAAATACACCATTTTCTGGTAATTCCGTTACCATGGTATATATACCAGAATATAATTAATTTAAGTGAAAAAATGGGTATGAAATAGTTCAGGTGAAAGAATGAGTACATCTGCAGATTATTAATTGGTAGGAAGGGGACTAAAGTACAAAATTAGTGCCCAAACTCCAAAAGTGTGAGCAAAAATCTCTAATTTGTAATTCCGTTAAGGTGGAATTGCCCATGTACATTCAAATAGTGTTTTCCAAGCATCATGCGCATCCAGTAAAAGTACATCATTCTATTTGGGATAACATAAGTTATCTATCATCTTATCGGATAATTTCTTTTCTGTGTGTGACATGACAATATACATGATATGTTTAATTAAGAAAAGGCGTTTAAATGGACGAATTTATGTTGTTTTCACAACCTATTATTTTGAGTAAATCACAGTTTTAAGTTTCATTACGCCCTACATGTGTGCGTAATATCCAACTTTCAATTTTATATAAATCAGGTTTATAACGTCAAACTCAAAATAAATCTGATATCACTTGAAAAGTCTTTATCAGGTTTTACATATTAGGTCAACAAATTAAAAATTTTGACATTCTTTCAAATTTTGAGCCAAAAATGGCATTTTAGGCAAAAATACGGGTGGCATCCGCCCGTACCTTATTCCGCAGTATTTTTACAAGAGTTTTAGCATGGATGCCAAGCATTACCCAAAAATGCCGTCGAATCTTTTTCTAGAGCCCTTTTTGATGTTTGGCTGGACTACTATCATGTCAGTATATATTTGTATACTAAACATATGATTCTGGTGCGCTGTCTGCTTATACCCCGAATAAGGGACAAATCAGTTACACATCGTAGACAATTGTAGGACTGCTCTGACGTCACTACGATCAGAACGGTTTTGGCCTTTCCTAGAAAGTTCGCAGTAGACCGTATTTTCGATTTTACTATCTATATGACTATTCAGAACCTCAATCAAAAATATTTTATTTTTTAAATGTTTATATCAAATGCTATTACCATTTCTTCAGGAATCAGATCGCAGACGGATCGGATAATGTGCGGTGGGCTTTAGGCCTTTATATACATTTTGCAAATTCAATACGCTTGTGAGTATCATCGAGAAATTCAGTTTCATTGTAAACCATATACATGTAGCTATTTTGACCCCATCCCCTCTCCTAAAAGAAATTAAAATAGTCGATAACATCGCTACGATGCAAGGGATCGTGAAAATTCGCGATTATCAAACATTTTGCCCCTTTGTGAGATTTAAATCGGCGTTTTAAGGGTGACAATATGACAGTCTAAACTCTTTTGAACCAAAGTCTCTCTTGGGTAAGATTCAATGTACAGGCTGAAAAAGATTATTTATGAACGCAGATTTATAATATTGGGTGAAAGTTTGGACAGCCAACTAAGTGACTTCTTTCTCTCTCTCTCTCTCTCTTAAAATTTCTGTTATTTTGCCGCAGCGGTTTATACAGCGTCTGTTATTACTGCGATCAAAAGAAGAAAACGTTTAGAGATTTCACTTACTTCTCACATTCGTTGGCGATGTCATTCCATTTCCATTCGAACAGGTGGACGATGACCGTACGACCATCTACGAAGTTGGGGTCGGTGAACCCGGCGTGGGCGCAGACCACCGCGAGGAGAAGGACGACTATTCGAAGCATCTTTAAGATTCTACACAGAAGACACAGAACACAGAACACAGAAGACACAGACTCTATTTTTACACTTAAGGCCAAATTAAAATAATTCCTTGTTCCCGCATCCTTCTTCCTTTTTGGGGGCCTCCTCACTTTTTTTGTTATTTGATTTTTTTTAACTGAAATGAAATAAATAAGAATATGAGGACATCTAGATAATTCCTTAACTAAAATCATTAACATAATGCAATTCCTCCTTGTTATGAGTCTCTGAAGCGAAAGTACGAATGAAATTAAAGTTTAAAAAATAATTGTTAAAATTGACCTAATAGCTTTTTTTCAAGTACCGGAAAATATCAAATAACATGGAACCCCCTGCTGCTTATTCTTGAAATATCCGGACAAGAAACTAAGGATCAATTTTACTTGGCCTAACTTTAACACATCGTCAGTCACCTTAATAAAACAGAAAATGTCTATAGAAGGACGGTATTCTCTAATTCATTGTAAATGGATGGGGATATTTGATGCAAATATTATTAAAAGACAGGGTAAACAATTTGGTAATTTTGCTTTCAGTACATTTCAGATGTATGTAGCTAACCTCTCTCGAATTACCAGCTTCAGTATAATTTTTTTTTCACTATAAGTGATGTGTTTTAGGATATTGAAATAAGTTTGAGGCAATATCCACACATCACTTTAACTGAAAAAAAAAAAAGAATTTATACTGACGCTGGGAAATTAGAAAGATTTCCTGTAGACAACTGAAATAATTATATTATTGCACATTTTACAGAATGAATTACTCTGTCTCTTAATATGTGAAAAAAAAATCTTGCATTACGTCAGTTTTGGCACCAAATTTCCCACTCCATTATAATGAATAAGAGAATATCACCCTTCTATAGACTTGTTAGGCCCGGCTCCAGGAGGCGCCATTTCGACTGCGTCAGTAGCTGCACTAATCGAGCCTGGAAATATACCCGTACGCAAGTTATTAAAACTATTGTCGCACTGTTCATTTTGCAATTACTTTTTGTAACGACATCACTCTTTCATGGCGAGCGAAAGACTGTATGTCACTGCTGTTGCCCTAACGTTAGCAAAGCACGCCTTGTGTGAGCCGGGTTTCTTTTTTAGAGATGCCATACAATTTTTGTTTTATGAAGGTGACGGACGAAATATGCCAAATTTACCAATAATAAATTACCGACAGCCCTTCAAACCAGCCTTGAAAGAGGTCGCCACTTTTTGATTGTCGAATGATAAGGGGAATCAACAGGCCATACTAATTAGTGAGAATTTAACAATGTGTGATTTGCAGAATCGCAGCCCGAAAATGCTAAGCAGTTTCGCCACCTCCGAAGTGGAATTGCCCAGAAGTTCGACACTTACCAGTTTAGCGTCTTCTTCAAGATGAGATGACGAAAATGATACCAAACGGACGATGTTAGCTCTTTTAAGCTTTACTTTGGCATTCGGGGGTGACACACCTTGAATTGGACTGGGGCATTCTCTAATTAAGGTGGAGAACCTTGCCCCGTGCTGACGTGGACCTGGTAGACTCAGGACGAAGAATAGATAAGATGTTTAGAAAAGAGAGGGGAAGGGGAGCATGTAAAGAGAGGGGGAAGAGTAGAAGGAGATAAGAAGGAAGGTGGAAGTGGGAGAGAGAGAGAGAGCAGAGGGATGTGGAGGAAGAGAGGAGGAGGAGTGGGGGAAAGAGAGGGTGATAAGATAATAAGAAAGGGAGGAGTACTATAATTATAAATTGTTGGCACAAACACTTGTCAGGGGGTAGAGGGTCTGAAATGTGAGACTGGAGAATGCAGTCCAAATGGCTTCATTGTCGCTTCTCCTGGCAAATTACAAAGTTCGGCTTGGCTCAGGGCTTTATGGTATTGTGTATTAGCGTCAAAATAGAGTCTGTGCCTAGTATATGAGTCTATTATATTATCACGATTATGGTAGTTAAAGATAAAGTTAACTTCAGGGGAGCGTTTCAACAAGCGTTTTGTCAGTCTCGAAGTTCTTTACCAAATTGTGGCTCTGAAATTTGAAAATGACAACAACTTTTAATATGATTGTCACGGAGTTAGCCTTTTGGAGTTATTCCCCCACCTTTTTTGCTGTGCTTTCCCTAATCTTTAAGACATGCCCCAAGAATCGTGGAGTTGCCATTTTGTAGGGTTACTTACCTTGTGCCACGCGACTTTGGGAAAGACGAATTTGCATTAATATTGACATTATGATATTATCTGTTTGTATTATTATTAGGCATAGCACACGAGCAGTGTGCGAAACCTGCCACCTGTGCTGAAGAGCAGAACAAATGATTTGTACTCAATAATTGAAAGAAGGACAGAAGGAAACGACATGAGCTATAAACATACCCTTTTCACTAATTATTTAGAGTAACATCACATTCATATTGCCTGACAAAATCATATTTCTACCTAACTTGCAAGTATTTTTACAAAATAAATGAAAATGCCACATTTTCACGCACGGCAGAAATCAATCACCCGATCTGGCCAACACAGAGGGGCATCGAGAGATTGGAGACCTCTTCTCCCACAAAATGAACTTTTCTGGGATGTTACACACCATGTATGGGCATGTTTTTACCATATATGGAAGTCTATAATCTCCTCTACACAACAATGGGTTCTGCTACCATACATATTTCTGAAGTTATAGTGGATCGGATGAAATTTTTCGATGCGTTCATTATTTCGTCATTATAGCCCATTTTGATTTCATGAAGATATATTCTTGGAGTAAAAACATCATAGATTGTATGGTATGCTCCATTTTACTAAATATTGAGTGGAACACTCCAGGAACACAGAAATGGGTATTATTATAGAACCAATCAACGGTTTTCGTTCAAACAAAGTTTTAAAACATTGTACATATGTATGAGAATGCCAGCCATGTTGAAAGAAACTTGGCACGTCGCACCTTATTTGCATAATGATATCTGACTTGCGAATTTAATAATTTGAATATATAATTAGCTAATTTGCATATTCAATTAGATATCGAATCAACACTTACATTTTCAGATACACTATAGCACACTTAAGCAGCATACCAGATTTCAATGTTATACTACTTATACAACTTGAGACAATCCATTTTCGCATATTACTTAGCCGTATTTAGTCTTTTTAAAGATCACATTGCAAGAAAATTCCATCAAAATAAATATTGTCTTAATACTTATTATGGCATAGATGGCATAAATTATACAAGGTTATCCAAAATCAACGTTTGGAAACATTTGAATTAATGATTATTATCAATTATAAAACGGTAAAATACAGCCCCCGATATAGCAGCTGAAGAGCTCCTTGAACGCTGCTGAGATGTGTGACGACACACGAAGGACCAGTCCTGTCTAAGCAGACGGTGTCCCATAACATCTTACACATTATTCATTGCCTGTTTTGTCATCTCCTCTTCACTTATTTCTCTTACTTGACTAGCGTCAGTCTTAATGTTAGTCTGTTGCCTCACTCTTAACTTCGTGTATGGTATTATTTTGATGAAAAATGCAGCGTTAAAAAAATAAAGGAATCAGTCACTTGTAAACAAAATAAGACGCCATTGTATTTTCAGCTGCTTGCACCGGGGCATGTTCGGCGTTTCAAGAGGGAACGAATACAATCTGTGATATTATTCGGAGGGCTTTTCAATTTGAAAGTGGGGTTTATTTCATTGATCATTGACCCTTCTCCTGTGTAGTTACTATCAAACAGTTTTAGTTATCAGAATCAGTTCACTTTCCCTTTTAGAATGGTGTGAAATAAGGTCATGTTTAAATACACCAAACTCTTTATAATTTGATAAATAATTGCATTGCAGTTACGTTTATTCATTATAGGACGTCGTCTGCTTAAGCAGGATTGGTCCCTAGTGTGACGATATCAAAACTCCGCTATATTTCTGGCGAATCCTCGGATATTCCAGATGCTGAGAAGAGCTTTTATTTGTTTTGTTTTTTTAATCATCATATACGCAGTTGACATAAAACTTATACGATTGACATCTGTAAGCTTCCCAGTTTCTAGTGATACATTAATTGCCATATTTGTCATTTTCTTTGGATAGCTACTTTAAAGGAATTACTGAGTTTGCAGATCATACTTTTTGCACAGGATGGCATATTCTGAATCCTACTGCTCAAAAATGAAGTAAAAAGGAGGTTTGATTTCTAAAGCATTTGATTTAACTGTAAAAAGTTGTCTTATTTGCACCATTTGCAGTGATGTATTGTAAGTAATTTTCATTTTAGGGGTGTTCAAACTTGGTAAAACGTGAATTTTGGCCCAAAATTACCATTTTTTGGCAGGTTTTCGACCCTTTTTCGGGGATAATTAAATATCGATATCTCGAGAATGTCCAATTTACATGATTTTTTTTAATGTCATGATTTTTAACAATCCTTTCAATGAGACTAACTTTGAACACCTCATATATAGAAATATATTAATTTTTGGTTCGCTATACCTATTAATTATATAAGTGTTTACATGAAGATGACATGTTTGCGTTGAATAACCATAGACTGATCTAGCTCCAAATTGTATAACAATGTTATCATATTGTGTCATCGCTCTCGCACTGTGTTTGAACTTGCCTTTGCAGAGGGGCTGTGGTGTTGTAGATACGTCTCCGTGGATCGAGCGGTTTGCGGTTCGAGTCCCCAGCCGCGGAACTATATTATTACTAATGCCCTTTTCTAAGACCATAAAGACAACGATCTACATTTGCCGTTCTCAACCACCACCACCACCACCATCACCATCATCACCACCACCATCATCATCATCATCACCACCACTACCACCATCACCACCACCATGCACCACCACCACCTCTACCATCATCATCACCATCACTACCAATATCATCACTACCACTATCATAACCACCATCACCGCCATCACCACTATACCACCACAACCATCACCACCACCACCACCGTGACCATCAACATCACCATCACCACCATCATCATCTCCTCCACCCCACCACCACCACCACAACAACAACCATCACAACCACTACCACAAATATCACCACCACTATCATCACCATCACCAACACACGCACAACTAGCACCACCACCTGCACCTCCACAATCCATCATTACCACTACCTCCACCACCACCCACTACCTCCGCCATTACCCTTTAGCCCTGTAAAATGTGACGACTTTCTCTTTTCTTTGTCAGTATTATGTTAGATGATGTCCCTTCGGGTGAAAAAAAAATGGCAGGCTTAAAATTTCTTTTTCTCATGTCAGATATATTGGACTCATATAAGTACTTGTGTGTATTGGCACTGACATAAAGTCCTTTCCATAAAGTCCTTTGCCTTGCCCAACTCTGTGTATTCTCTGGCCGTGTCAAATATAAATAAGACAGTACAGTGCAAATAAATTATGAAGTTCAGTTTTCATTATCTCACAATCTACACCCCTATTACCATTACGCGATACTATTAACTAGAGTTTGTGCCTGCAAACTAGTAATGAAGTTTCGATTTAGAAACTGGGATAATTGATATCATAGCCAGAGACAATCAGAGCAGCCTCCCCCCTCCCCCCCCCCCCCCCCCCTCTTCTGGTGACTGAATTGTATCTGCACGCCAGCCCTATATATTGAAGGTTTGGACGAGCAATGTATGAACAGACCAATGAAACCATGTTGAAATTGCGTTTACTGAAAAGCACAATTCACATTAGCACACGTTATGGGGTTTTTAATTTGTATTTAACACCAAATATACTTATCTCGGAATTGCATATTTGGGATTCTATTCTGTTTTGATGTTGTTTGCCTTTCCTTATAATTTATATTTATATCAAGGTGTTTTAATAATGGTTATTTGTTTGTTGTTGTTTTTTGTTATTGTTTTTGTGCTTGTGTTTGTTTTTGATAGTCTCGAAGTTCTTTACCAAATTGTTGCTCTAAATTTGAAAATGACAACAGCTTTTAATGATTTTCACGGAGTTAGCCCTTTTGGAGTTATTCCCCCACCTTTTTGCTGTGCTTTCCCTAATCTTTAAGACATGCCCCCAACATGCCAAGAATCGTGGAGTTGCCATTTTGTAGGGTTACTTATCTTGTGCCACGCGACTTTGGGAAAGACGTATTTGCATTAATATTGACATTATTATATTATCTGTTTGTATTATTATATTCAAGTGTTTACAGGAAAATGACATATGTTATGCGTTGAATAACCATAGACAGACCTAGCTCCAAATTGTATAACAATGTTATCATATTGTGTCATCGCTCTCGCACTGTGATTGAACTTGCCTTTGCAGAGGGGTCGTGGTGTCGTAGATATACGTCTCCGTGGATCGAGCGGTTTGCGGTTCGAGTCCCAGTCGCGGAACTATTATGACTAATCCCCTTTACTAAGAACTTAAAGACAATGATCTACATTTGCCGTTCTCAACCCAAGTGTAGTAAATGGGTACCGGGTATGCTTTCGGCGCCTTAGGGCAGCTTGGCTAAAGCCGGGGTAATAGTAGTACTTTTAAGGCGCCTTGAGCATCCATGGGATGGATATATGTGCGCAATATAAAATACATGTAGCTATCATTACTATTAAGTTAACATCGTCAACCAGCAACAGCCATATCCGTCGAAGAATTACCTTACCCTTTCCTTTAATTATTGGAGTGCCTGATAAATGCGCAATGAGCAATATCATCATTTTTTCCAGACAAATATATCTATATATATTTATATTTTATAAGACAGAAATGTCCATACAATATAACCATTATAACAACAATACTCATTACATTTCCTATCCAATCATGCAAGTCATTGCCAGTGGCTAAAATGTGACCACTTTGTCCAGGCCTATGCTTCAAAAAATGATATTACCGGGCCAAACATCAAGGAACATATTGTCAAAATGATTGGTAAAACATATTGGGAGCAAGAGTAGATACAGTGACATAGGTGATACGTGTCCTCATCAAAATGTTATATAGACCTACTTAAAACACATTCATGTATGTCATCCACCACCACCACCACCGCCATCATCACCACCGCCACCACCACCACCACCACCACTACCACCACCACCATCATCATCACCATCACCACCACCACCACCATCACCACCACCACCATCATCATCATCACCATCACTACTATCACCATCACTACCACAGTCTATCATCACAACCACCATCACAACCACCACCACCACCATAACCATCACCATCACATTCATCATCCCATCCACCCCACCACCACCACAACAACCATCACCACCACCATCATCAGGATCACAACCACTATCACAAATATCATTTTAGAAGTCGAAGAAGCAAAATGAGATAAATTTGTGTGCCTTAATATAATAATTGTATGGTCAGATGATGTTGCAATGTATTCTGAAGTTTATTTTTTAATTGTTTGTATTCAATGGAAATTATCAAATTTCAAGATAACGTACATAACCATCGTCTTAAAGTGTTTTGACGAAGAACACTCGTGTAAGCGGGCATCTGTTGCAGGTCGTGCCAACAAAGCGATAGAAATTATTCTGATAAGGATAGCACGAAAAGGATTATTATTTGTCACGCAATGCATTCATGAAGATAAAATGTCCACGCACAGCACAGAACACGTGCATATTATTAGTTTTGATCAAAACATGCATTTCAAAGGATTTATTTTGTAATTACGTTTACAAAATAAATTTGCTTTGTACTTTTCGTTTAATTGCATGAGCTACATGTATTTTCCTTTCTAAATGTTCATAATTATATTGCAATAGTAGTAGCAGCAGCAGTATAATCCCCCTCCTCCTTCTTTTTCTTCTTTTCTTCTTCTTCTTCATCTTCTTCTTCTTCTTTTCCCCTTTTCTTCTTTTTTTTCTACTTCTTTGTTTTCCTTTTCTTCTTTGTCTTTTCTTCTTCTTCGTCAAAGTATAGTAGTAGTAGTAGTAGTAGTAGTAGTAGTAGTAGTAATAGTAAGTAGTAGTAAGTAGTAGACCTACTTAAAACACATACATGTATGTCATTCACCACCACCACCACCGCCATCATCACCACCATCATCATCATCACCACAACCACCACCACCACCACCATCATCACCACCATCATAATCATCACCACAACCACCACCACCACCACCGCCGCCACCACTTGCACCATCATCATCACCATCACTACCACTATCATCACAACCACCATCACCGTCATCACCACCTCCACCACCACCACAACAACCATCACCACCACCATCATCAGGATCACAACCACTACCACAAATATCATTTTAGAAGTCGAAGAAGCAAAATGAGATAAATTTGTGTGCCTTAATATAATAATTGTATGGTCAGATGATGTTGCAATGTATTCTGAAGTTTATTTTTTATTTGTTTGTATTCAATGGAAATTATCAAATTTCAAGATAACGTACATAACCATCGTCTTAAATATTGTTTTGACGAAGAACACTCGTGTATGCGGGCATCTGTTGCAGGTCGTGCCAACAAAGCGATAGAAATTATTCTGATAAGGATAGCACGATAAGGATTATTATTTGTCACGCAATGCATTCATGAAGATAAAATGTCCACGCACAGCACAGAACACGTGCATATTATTAATTTTGATCAAAACATGCATTTCAAAGGATTTATTTTGTAATTACGTTTACAAAATAAATTTGCTTTGTACTTTTCGTTTAATTGCATAAGCTACATGTATTTTCCTTTCTAAATGTTCATAATTATATTGCAATAGTCGTAGCAGCAGCAGTATAATCCCCCTCCTCCTTCTTTTTCTTCTCCTTCTTCTACTTCTTCTTCTTCTTCTTTTCCCCTTTTCATCCTTTTTTCTACTTCTTTGTTTTCCTTTTCTTCTTTGTCTTTTCTTCTTCTTCGTAAAAGTATAGTAGTAGTAGCAGTAGTAGTAGTAGTAGTAGTAATACTAATAATAATATAGTAGTAGCTATAGGGTTAGTGGAAACAGGACTGAGGGAGAAAATGTATATGAGAGAATGGGATATATAGAAAGACTGAGGAAAGATATAGCTTGTGAGAGAGAGAGAAAGAGAGAGAGGGGGAGTGGGTTAGAAAGAGAGATAGGGAGAGCGCAGGTATATGCATAGAGGAGGAACCATCATCATGTGGGTGGGGGGGGGGGGGGTCACCGGTGTCACTCTGTGGATGGAATGCGACTTAACATGGCCATTAATAAGTGTTGGGGGAGGGATCGTATCTTGTCCCTTTTCCCTTTCCCTTTCTCCTTCTCTTTTTTCTCTTCCCTTCTCCCCCCCCCCCCCCCCCCCCCCCCCACTAGATTAAAAATGACTAAAATGTTGGGAAGGAGAGAGTCCTCAGACTCATTCGTCATGTTGTCATACATGGGGAGTGGGATTAGGTTGGTGGGGGTGTGCAGTAATGATACCGATTTCAGCTTTCACCGACGCCAAATAACACTGTATAATTATGTCAAGACCACTGAAATAATGCAAGATAGAAAATGTGAAGATGACAGAAGCAAGGCGTATTCGATTATTTTTGCCTACAGAATGTAAGCAACGTTTTACCATGAACACCGTAAAATAACTAAGATCGAATTGTATTTGATTGGTTACCTACCTGATATTGTTTAAATAACTTGTGTAATGGTTTATTAAAGCAAGTGTTGCAGCTAATATAAAATGATAATACTTGTTTTAAAAATGTTTGTACAAAAATAAGCACATCATAATGAAAACGTCAAGAAACAAAAGTAACATACATGTAGTAAAAAATATCGAAGCGAGGAAACAAATTCAAAGGATAAAATTCAAATAACACTGACCCCATGGAAGAGCAGCAGCAAGAATTATAGTTGCTACTGATAGTGGGCTACCAGTTGTAGTTTGTGTAATATATTTCTGTTTGTATATGTATTTTGTTTAAAATTTAATGTTGATTTATACGAAATAAAACAAACAAAACAAAACACCCCCACAAAATAATACAATATGCGATTCCAAAATATTCAAGAGTATGTTTAGTTTTTTGTAGCATGAAGCTGAGAAGGATTGTAGGAAATAATCATGGTTTCAGAAACATTAAGTGACTTCTGAGCGTTTGTTTACCACTATGCAAATTATGATACAAACCAAAGAACTATAAAAAAAAATCACTCTAAATTTGGAGTTGTAATATAATTTTGTTTTTTAACATGTCGAAGTTACAAAATACTGCTAAGACATAGTTCTGGCTCTTAGAAATTATATATTAAACACATGTATGAATCTTGTCAGACAATGTAGTGTTTTGTTGGATGCTGCAGTAGAAATGGTTTATGATGGAGAAACTGTAAATGTACCTGATTGGTTGAAACTTTTAGCAGAGAGGGGACTTTTGCAAAGACACGACACGACAGGAGCTTGGATTAGTACACTTGGCGCAAAAAGGTGAGACAAGTACATCATTTTCAAAGTAACATTTCTGCATAATTGTTTTTGAAATCTAATTTCACCTTAAAATGCGGATTGATTTTTAATCAATAGGGCTAATTTGCTGTAGGCCTACTTTTGATATTTTATCTAATATGGTAAGGAGATATACCTTTAAAGAGACAACCAGTTTGCTTTCAATAATTTAAACCCCTTGGTAGATAGTGGACTCGCCATTAGGCCGAGCTAGCTAGCTAGCTAGCCCCAATTTTGCTCATCTCCGATCGACCGAGTGTAAATAACCAATCAATAAACACAATGTAATCCGTCTCATGGCAACTTGTATTGTTGATATGATCGCACTGCATGCACTGGAGCGCCAAATGCACGGCCGGGGAAAGCTCAGCGGGCGCCGGGCCGGGCGAGAACGACAGAAAAGCGAAAATCGTATGCCCTGAATTACATGGAAACTGCGCTAATAAATGAAGGGGATATCGTCGAAATAACGAATCATCATTAATATAATTTCGACGAATGTTATTTAAGGTAAGGTAGAATCCGAATTCTAGATGTGTTATGACAGTTAAGTGATTACAAAGAGCTTGCTTTGCGGAGAAATTGTATGTCTATCGAAATCATGTAGGCCTACCTAGGCTATGGTAAACTGAAGTGATAAAATTTCGTGTCGGTCCCATATGTGCGAAATACTGTTTTGTTGATTCTGTGTTTAACTTGAACCCTTTCATTTTGAATCATTTGCAGATCTTCACAAAATGGCAGAAACTATGGTAAGACCGCGGCCGCATGGCGACCTAAGACTTCATCTTCAAGTAGATACAAATGCTGGAGCAAATAACGTGCAGGATATAGTGAAAAATCGGCGGCAACGCTTGATGAAAATTCCAGTTTCGCGAGGACGATTTGATGTGTCAAGCTTTCAAGATCACAACAGTCCCGGATTTGTAAAATATAACGATGACACCCTTGCTCCTAATCGAGACAATTATCCGATCATTGACCCTACAAGTGGATTTGTGTCAGTGGCTGCGGATGTGGACAGGAATACCGGAGTCATGCGTATCCCGAATATGCAGCAGTCGGACAACCCTCCAAACACGGTCACCCCGCTCTCGCCGCGACCGACGACAACTCTTGCTCACAGAGACAAAGTGAAGGAGTCAGGCTCCCGGGAGAACAGTGCAGACAAAATTTTCCAGAATCCCTTGAGAGCTTCGGCGCCAGCATTGTTACAGAACAACGATCCACAGCTGCAGAAGACAAGGCTTTTAAATGATCCTGGTACTTGGAACAGTAGGAAAATAAGTGATGCCATGATACGAGCCAAACTAGGAGGTAAATTATCATTCTTCTATAGATAGATTGCATGCTGTATTTTCATAGGGACAGAATTGGCATCTACAGTACTGAGAGATGTTATTGATGAAAATATTTATTAAATCGTATTTGAACTTCAAAGTTCAAGATTCATATTTGATATTTCATATTTGATTTCATATTTGATTCGTATTTGAACTTCAAGAGTTTACACATGCACACTTTGTGTTTTAATTAAGATATTTTTTTGTTTTTTATTAGTTGTTATTATGCTTTATGAAAGTATTATTTTATCATTTTTGAACACTAGCTGACTTATTTAGCAAATTAGGTGCCCCAGTATATCTCTCAATGGCTTGTACTGAACCATACATGCACAAAGAAGTGGCTATTATAATTTTCCAGCTATTCGTACGACATGCGCATACACTCCATTTTTCGTACTCTACGCACACTTCACTTGTTGAGTAAAAATCTCTCTGTCTTCTCAGCCTTTTCCATATTATATCTGTAATTCTGCAGAGAGAAAACATCGGTAAGTAACAAATGAAAAAAACGACAAAATGACAAAGCTGGGAATCGAACCTGAGTCTTTGATATTGCCAGTCCTCTGACTTAACGATGTACCTGTGAGAACGAGTTGACATCGAAGGTGTTCAAAACATATAAATACCCTAACCCTAACCCTATTCTTACGACGGCGCAGAGTATGAAAATGGAGCGTGTGTGCGTGTCGTAAGAATAGCCGGAAAATTATTCTTACGACTCGTCGTAAGAATAGCCACTGCCTATAATTAAGGCAGTTAATGTCTGATTTCATTTGTACAAGCTATTTTTGTTTCTTACTTTGCTCAACTATCAAAGCAAGTTCAACTCCCTGGACCAGCAAGAGTTTAAACTTTAGAGAATGATATCTCAATATTTCCTCTTCTCTTTCAAGGTTGGACAAGTGATGCTGATCCAAGAAAGATCGAGAAAGAACAGGATCTTATATGGCAGCAGATTCATTCAAAGAGCATTAAAAACCAGGCAAATGTAAGTATGCAACCGTGGTGTAGTGGTTCATTCCCAATCAAAAGGGGGAGGGTTCAAATCTCTGCCTGGTAAATATATGTATTTTGTCTCGGATTGTTTATCTTAACCCAGGTGATGGCTATTTGAGTTGGCACATTATGATGTTCAGGGCCATTATCAACAGGCTTTTTGTTGACAGAAGAAAGTTTGAGCTATGTCGACATAGTTTGCTGTTGTTGACAGAAGAATTTTTACTGCAGGCCTTGTTAAAAATTAAAAAAGAAACAACACAATGTGGGATACAGAGAGTCAAATATATGATGCAGGACATCATCAAGGCTTAGCAAGTAAAAAACACAACAGTCATCAAGCATCTTTTTAGAAAAGAAAAAAAAGTCAGGGGCGGATCCAGTATTTAGTATAAGGGGGGCACACAAATGCAGGTTTGTCAACTTTTGAAAAAGGTAGACCCATATTTTTTTGGTCTTGCCAGCTTCTCGAAAAGTAAAAAAAAAAAAAAAAGAAGGTCTTCATTCTAAAAGGGGGGGCACAATCGAGAAAATCGAGGATCGTCTATGGTCAAAATGCATACTTTTCTTCCAAGGGGGGGGCACGGGCCGGAAGTGCCCCCCCCCCCCTGGATCCGCCAATGAAAAATGTAATATGTTTTAGCAGTACGGTAGGACAATGCAGGGCAGGACAATTTTGGTCTACATCCCTAGTGCCATAATAATCAACACATTGATTGTGGGCGTCTTCGGCAAGACAAGACATTACCTAGCAACAAATTACAATTATGGAATTGTTTTTCAATTTTTTATCCTTCGGATACATTTAAGAAACGTCATTTTGATCAAGAAGGTGGAATCATTTGATAAGCATGTTTACAGTCCTCCACAAACTTTTATGTCAATCAAAGATGCATGGTCTTTGTGTCTGACCTCTTTGATAATACAACCAATATATATAAAAAATTAAAGGATGCATTTGGTTGGCCAAGTAAGTCAGAAGTGTTGATGACACAATAAAGTTGACACACTGTAGACATAATGCAAGTCTTATGTTGATGTGTCAACAGAGAAAATCAGTATACAAATGTAGACTGCTTTGAGGGGCACGGTTAAAACTATGGCCCGAGGTGAGCTGTGCTATGCCCCGAGACGACAGTCAAGGGGCATAGCACAGTTGCAAAATCACTGAGGGCCATGGTTTTAGCCGTGATGCGAATCAGACGCGTATCTAAATTGCCATAGCTACGCACGCAAGAACAAAGACCTACATTTGCATTTATACATGTACGCGCGAGCAGAACTATGCCCGGTCAATAGTTTTCACCATATACCGCCCGACAGTCCGTAGTGAATTTCATGCCCACAAATTTGACCAATCAGAGGCCTAAAATCTAGACATGCGGTATATACTATTGCCCTATTGATAGTATGACTGGTCAGTAGTGAAAGCACACTTTGAAACTTACATGTAGTTTGGTGTCATATACATTCAGGGACCATGTATATTGAAGAGAAATGTTTCATATTATATCTTGATTAGATAGCAGGATTCTTTTCTTGTTCTGTCGTTCTAGGTAATTGACAAAGCTGCAGACTGGAAAGACGAAGCTGCTCTGAGATATGTCTACTTGCCTTCCACACAGAGGTATGTACTCAACAAACTGGACAAAAACTACACTAAATCAATTCTATTATCATTGTTTCATACCATCAGTAGTGTGCAGTGATCAGATTTTCATGTAAAATTCTTATCTAAAATAAATGCTATGTCCACGAATAACATATTTTAATTATTAATGGAAGGGCTACATGCTCCGATTGCGAAGTCAATTATATTGGTCAAAATTGCAATGAGGGTCTAATGGATATATATATATTTGTTAATGTACTGTCATAGCTGTTATATTTGTGAGGGTTTTATTTTCATGAATTTTACAAATTTACCAACAATGAGCAATGCATGTTTTGGAAAACAATAACTCATGAAAATGTCACTCTCTATCCATGTCACCCCAAATTATCTGTAGGTGAAAATATTGGCTTAATTTAGTACAGTGAAACCTGTCTATAAAGACCACTCAAGGAAGACAAGAAAAGTGGTCTTTAGGAGCAGGCGGTCTTTATGGGCAGGTTCTTTCAATACATGTTTCATTGAGAAATGCTGTTCAAGGGAAACAAAAATTGTGGTCTTGATAAACAGGTGGTCTTCCTGTATATTAATTGGCAATCAATTCTTCTTTTATCTTCATTTCTCACCTCCTCAATGCAGATCGTATGAAGCAGTAAACTGGGATGCCAAGCTACCACCTAAGGTCTTACCCCCAGCTACCACTCTTGAGAAGCAACCGGACCCAGTCTCGCACCGCTTCAGTGTCAACAAACGATACGAGTCGGGCCCACAGCCATGGCAGAATCTTGGAAGATCATTTGACTGGTTCCAAATACGAGATGGATTTCACATCAAGGGCCCCATTGAGTTGTAAGTATGGATGATAATTTGATAATCATAAAATGGGATGAATACATGTAGGTACACCAGGGTTAACCCTTTCATGACTGGAATTATTTAAGGGCTAAATTGGTCACATTTTGTTCTTCAAATTGGCAGCAATTATATTTTACTTTTCAATGTTACATGGTTCCAATAAAATGTAATTTCTTTGAAAACAACATACATGGTTAGGAACTTTGATGAAAAGTTGAAAAAATTTCCCAATTTGATTAAAAAACAATGTATTTGAACCATTCAATGTGTTGCCAATTTAAGGATTTCAAAGCTTATTGTCCTATTTCAAATTCCTGGCATCAAACGCAATGTGGTCATTCAACAAAAATGGACACTGTGTGTGCAGAAAGTTTTGCTCCTTCTACTCAAGTACCTGGTGTATATTTTTAGGGATCCGAATCAAAAGTCATTGAGCCAAACAACAAAATGTGGTCAATTGTCTCGAAAATGGTTAAAAGGGACACAAATTTAGCCTTGTTCCCATAGTTGCAATGGATAGCCTTTGCACTAAAAAAAAAATATCATGAGCAATAGTGGAACAGGGTCTTCATCATTCCTTAGGAAGAGAAATTAAGTCATAAGACTTCATAACTCATGTCCAATTTCTTCTGGATTTCCCTATTTACCACATGTTATGATATCACGTTAGTCTGGTAATAACAGACAAACGTGATATCATAACATGTGGTAAATAGGGATTTTTAATAGGAATTTTTAATTCATGGCTACCACATGTCATATACATGTAGATGAAATACATGAAAGGGATATAAGATAAAGAAATGCATACCCATGGTACTTCATTCTGTAATATATTCAAAAAGATCATTTCACAAGTTTATAAGTACATGTACAAGACTTTATTGCAGCTTGTAAAGGTGTGGTGGGGGGGATTCTGTTTAAGGATATGGAATACAGAATCGATCGATGAAAACCATAAATTGAAGTCCATTTAATATCTTCAGGTGTGAATTCTAAACACCATACTACCATGAATGTTAGCTACTGTGTGTTGATATCATTAACCTTATTTTCTCTTCTTTTCGTAACACAGCTGTAGCCCCCACCGGAAGAATTACCAGATTCCCAACTACACTGGCTTTGTTGGAGGTACTGGTGAGAGGGATCACCCGCAGCAGTACTTCTTCCCTTCCGCTGTCCAAAGGACCAGTCTACCATGGTACACAGATACTGCAAAGTAAGTTCTAGGTCTACTAGTCCCTAGGACAAGACTCTTAATACAGCCCTGCATCCTGCTGAAAATTTTCGTATGTGTAGTCCCCCCAAAATGACCTTTTTAAAAAAGAAAATGAGAAAAAGTTAAATGATAAAGCCTTACAATGTAGCCAAATTACAGAGCATGTACATCTATAATTCGAATGCAATTTGTGACATAATTTTCAGTCATATTGCTTTTTATCAATGTGCATCAATGTGTTCCGTGAAGTATGGATTCAGATGAAAATGAAATTTCATGAAACAGAAATAATTCTCAGTGTATATTTTCATGATATCGGAGCTATTCATGTAGAAAAAAACAAAACATTTTTTTCTTTTTTTCCTCCCTAACACAGTCGACCCAACATCCCCGGCTATACTGGCTGTACCCATTGGAAATCCGAGAAACCTGCTAATGTGAACGTACCCGTCCCACCGCCACAAACCACAGCTAGAGTTCACAGGTAAGACACTTGGATGGTTAGGACTAGGACACGACTCCATGGAGATCATTTTATTAATAGTGGTAATAATAGATGTCTGAAAATCTTTGTGAACCCACTGGAAGTCTGAGAAACCAGCTCATGCTAATGTACCCAGCCAACCACCAACTAAGCACTGCAAAAATTAAGTATGCAGGATTTCAGAATAAAAAATGCCAAGTGTAAAATTTTCCCTGACGATGGTACCAACAAGAGTTATGAATATGCCAACCTGCAAAATTTTTGTGGTCCTCCCAAATATCCCCCTTGGATGCTACAAGACCATACAGTGGCAGATCCAGGCAGGGGCGCCAAGGGCAGGCACCCCCACCCCCCTTTGATTTTTCTTTTTTGTGATTTTTACCATGGAAGGGGGGATACCCCCCCTACCTCGCTGCTGGCGACCCCCCCCCCCCCCCCCCCCCCCCCCCATTTCAAATTGCTGGATCCGCCACTGCATTATAACCTCAATCTGTATCAGTGATAAACAATTATCTGCGAAGAAGCCTTGGTAGGATGCGTGAATGGTTAGGACTAGACTACAACTCCATGCAGATCATTTTTTGTAAATAATGGTACATTTACTAATAGATGTCTGAACATACCCTGATGACTGGGATAATAATATATCTGTAAAGGGCTTAGAGACATTGTAGATGTATTAGGCACTTTATAAATCCAGGATATTATTATTTTTATTATTACATACATATATATCATCATGTGCCTGGAAGAAGCACACAAACAGATGCATAGACAGGAGATGTACTTTTAAACTAAGATGCATTTTAAAGTGTTGAACTTTCTTTGACTACATTAACACAGTGTCCTTCACGTCAGTGGGTACATTATCTATACCATTTGTTGTTGACAGTGATGGGATATTACGTTTCTAAATCCTTTTCCTCTATGGTTCATCTCACAGGATTGATCAGTATGACCCGAACCAGTCACTGTTCAAGAGGACATCAAGAATGTCCAAGATGGTCACTTTGGTCCCGCCATGCAACCCATTCAATAAGGTCGACAAAGATGAGAGAACGCTAGAACAGTATAGGTAAAGGTGTTAACACCAAAGCGATTGTATAGGTAAAGGTGTTAACACCAAAGCAATTGTTAGGTAAAGGTGTTAACACCAAAGCAATTTTTTGTGTTGAGGTCTAACACCAAGCAAATTTTATAGGTAGACATCTAACAACAAAGCAATTGTATACTAAGTACAGGTGTTAACACCAAAACAATTGTTTAGGTAGGGGTCTAGCTCACACCAGACCAATTTTATACTATATCTAACACCAAAACATAAGTATGGGTAAAAGGTGTGACACAAAAGCAATTGTCTATGTAGGTAGCTAATACTGTAGCAGTTATCTAGTGCCGTTGTTGCCACAGATTTACTCTTTTGACATGTCTATTTAAATTTTCCAAATGTCGACATTGCGTTGACAAAACTTATGATTTGGGGGGCTGAGAGAACACATGTTCAGTAGCTCTGAGAAGATATGCTGTAAATGTTAATGTCATTATAGTCAAGTTGTGTGTGAGCATAACAAAAACCCTCCTCCCCCCCCCCCTTAAAAAAACAAACACAAACACAATAGGAGCTTCTGTCAACAAAGAAAATCAACATGGCTGCATATTTTTCCTTCTGCAAACATATTGTCAACAAAAGTTCTGGTGACAACGGCACCAGTTTCAGTAGCAACATTCAAGTAATTCAACCCTTTAGTCACTAAGAATTACGCGTATTGTAGTCATTTACTCACTGAACTTAGTCTCAGTAAACCATCTTGCCATATAGACTCTCGGCTGTCCACAAAATCTTTCCACATCGCTTCAATGCGGATTCTAAATGGCTTATGTGTAAAGATAGCACACACACAAGTTTCAGCGCCCAATATCCCCTACAATACATGTACATTTGTAGCAGTGTTACACGGGTCAAAGTCCACGGGCGGTTCAGTGAGTAATAAGAAGGGTAGTCCCGGCAGTTTAGTGACTAAAAGGTTAATAAGTAAGGATGAAGACTGGAACAGTTAGGCATATAGAGGTGTGATACTTTGCCAGTAATAGAGGTAGAGTTGTAACACCAAAGCAATTATGGGGTGTTAGCACCAAAGTAGATTCATAAATAGAATTACAGCATTTGCAGCAGTCAAGGGGTCTCCTTGCAATGACTTAATTAGATCAAGTAGAGAAAGACTATGGTTTTGAAAGGCAGGAGCTCCCCAAAATCACGGAGAGTGTAACTGAGTTGGCAAAACTTGTCAAGTACGTGTGAAAATTCTTCATCTTGTAATGTGTAATAGCAGCAATCATAAGCATACACTCAGGTGTAACACCAAAGCATTGATTTCCTATTTGGGAAGTGGTGCTTTATACTGTACCAAATTTTGCCAACCCTGGCTGCAACACTGATGCAATGCGGTGTTAGAGCATTTTTTTTCAACACCAACACCAAATGGATCATCAGCAGTTTTAGATGTGGGTGAAATCAAAATGCTGCAGTGAATTTTATCTGTTGGTGTTTGAAAGACACTTATGATGAGAAGAAATTTGCAAACAGTTGTGCAACTTTTCTCTTATGCTGCTTAAGATACTGAATCTGCATCTCTATGCCATTGAGCAAAGCATTTTATCTACATTGCTCCTCTCCACGCAGGTGTTAAATGGGTACCCGGGAGGATGCGAACGTCATTGTGGTTGGATTAGCATGTGCGCGCTTGGAAACAGGCGACTGGCTGGAATGCTCCCCAGTGGAGTGGAGAATGTGCACTGTAATGTGCAGAATCGCAACTGATTCCAGTGACCGGGGTAATAATGCTGTAAGCGCTTTGGTCGGTTACATTGTAACTGGTAAGGCGCTATAAAAGAAAGAAACAGCTATTACATACCAGTAGTACAAATCTAAAAATGTCTGGTCGTGTATTCTAGTAGAATATCAATTTGGTGAATGGGCACCAATTGAATGAAGATATTTCAAGTGAGGGTCATAGTGGTTGTGATTGCTTTACCTGAATGGAACGGTTAGTTGTGTAAATAGTTGGTTATTGAGCATGGATTTAATTCCAGATATTGTAGGGGATCGTTATAATCTTCATGAATGCTCGCCTGAATCGAAGAGTTGCTAGTTTCAGTAATTAAATTGTAGTTTGGCTTGCACTGTAATTTCACAAGATTACCTGCTTCAGTGCATATGGGAAGTGATTGCCAATACAATGTATCAGACGGTGAGTGCACTTTTTCCAATGTATGTTAGAAATCTGGAGGATAAGTATACATGTATACATCTTAAACATTTAGAAATCATTACAGGATTTTATTTGGGGAATAAAGAGAATCAAATCATTACATTGTATAGTATGATGCTGATTGTACGACTATAGCATTTTTATTCAAAACACCTTGATATACTACTATGCCACAATATTTTTCTAATGGCTTAAAAGTTCTACATTTAGTTGCTGTGGGGCGGCCATCTCTATACGTAGCCTTTTAATAACTGTTGTATGTGCAGTGTAAGCGTATACTACTGTCTGAATTTTGGCAGCCCTATTCTGTTAATATAAGACTCGACTTAAAATTGTGCAGGAAATATTATTGTACCCTGTAATTACTCTCTTTTTTTTTGTGGATATTCTGGAATTTCTCGTCAAGATTTCAGTAATAGCACTCACTTTCGCAAAAAAAACATGTCATTTTAACATTACCGAAACAAATATGCCTACCGGGTATGTGTTTTACAAACTGAATTTTCACATGAATGATGACATTTTAAGGCTAGATTGAAATTGAAAAAAAATCTTTAATTACCTTTTCTCATTATTTTTCTTCATCATTTTTGCATCAGTATGCAATGCTATAATTTAATATAATAGAGACTGAAAATGGTCGTTTTCCTTTATTGGAATCGCAATGTTAAATGTGTTCACAGACATGGGGCTTCTGGCCATACTATTCCTATAGAAGTTGGTAATATTGTGTGATTTTCCAAGCACAGTAGTGAGAACTTGTACTCTAGGCATTTCAATAATTAACTATTGATCAAAAATTACATGTACATTTTTATTTCTGTAATATATTCTTCCAATTCTACATTTTACACCGTGCTATACCATACCTGTTGGGTGCCTCCATATCTTCCTAGATGGTACTATTTTATGACTAATTTCTTGATAGCAATACTATTTTATAGCACACATGTATTATTATTAATGCACTCAATCTATGCAATCTGAGATAGTCCTTTTTAATGCCTTTGCCTTACAGTATTTGTACAGTGTCTGAACTGTGTACATGTATTAAGGAGTTGTTTTTGTTACATAATTGTCGTTAAATTGTGCAATCTTTTGATATTTTGCAGTAGTCTAAGCATACCTTGTAAATAAGTGTTGAAGTGTTCATGCATGTATTAATTAGGCCTATTTATTCGTCATTGATATCATCAGTAATAGCTGGTTTTGAAATTTTTAGATTCAGAATTTCAGTCATTGATTTTTATTGACATTTGGAGAAATTGAAGAATGTGTGTAAAGATACTATACTATCATTTGATTAAACTCCCAAATCCTTCAGTTACGAGGTTGCAGAAGTTGAATTAATGAATTAAATTGTTATTGCATGTGCATCAATTGTTTCTTTTAACCCGTGGACTACTGAATTCTTTAACTCTCATATGCTTAATGCAAGAGCCACATAGTTCCCGTAGTCTATGGGTTAAACAAACTTTAAATCAGTATTTTCTGTTATTGCATGTCTTTCAGTAAGGTAATGATGTTGAAATGATTGAGAACTCCGTTTTCTAAATCAACTGTATATTGAAACTTTAAAAAAAAAAACTATTGCACCGTATATTTACTATTTAAGTCATTTCATATTATAGGTTGGGGCGGGCTTACGTAACTTCCGGTTAGCAACCCTTAGTGATGAAAACAGTATTCATGCTTGCTCGAATCCTACTCGAATGCTGGTCACACAACTTGGTAACAGCTTTTGACTCTTGTCAGGCCCATGAGCCGCAGCATTGTGCTGGTCGATGATTCGGTCGAGCGAGCCATGTTTGATGGTCTGCTGATCATGCAAGAATATCTTGTGTTTTCATCGGTTGTTAATGGCATTGAACGAAAGTACCCGGATGACCGCCCCGATCTATAAGATCATTATATAGTACATTATAATTAACAAGATAGTCTGTATATTGTGCTTTGCAAGATTGCGGTGGATATGTGGATCCATAATTCCTGGTTTTTGTAAGATACGTTATCTGACATGTATAAGCAATAAAGATCCGTCACAAAAAAAAAATTCTTCATCTAGTTCTCTTAGTATGTGAATTAATGTTGTCAATTTTTGGTCCATTTGTCATGTGTAGGCTCAAGCCTAAAATTATACAGGATGGCCCAGAAAGAATGCAACACCTGATATCTACAATTTCAACGACATCATTGACACAATATCATTACTTCTTCTTTTATTGGCTAGAAAACTCTTTTCAGAGTAAAATGACACCAGGATCATCAACTTTGGGTAAAGCGTTTAAATTCTACAGCTATTTTCAGGAGGTAATGTCATTTTCAAAATGTGCTACTTTTGCAACTGCAGTTGCAAAACGCACGACTGCTCTTTCTTCGAAAATGAAAACAACGTTCAATGGAGATTGTATGGAAAGCCGTCATGCTCGAATCTCTCGCTGCTTCACGCATGACTACGGTTGGAAGAGGAGCAAATTTTGAGAATGACATTACCTCATGAAAATAGCCGTAGAATCAAAACGCCTTACCCAGAATTGATGATCTTGGTGTCATTTTACTTGGAAAAGGGTTTTCTACCAAATAAAACAAAATTGTGTCAGTGATGTCATTGAAATTGCAGATTTCAGGTGTTGCATTCTTTTTCAAACAGTTTTGCAACAAACCAACATGCCCGCACACACACACATACACACCGCAGAGTTGTACGACACGTGCTACTGTGTCGTATTTTTGTACAAAATTCTGCACCTTTTAAAAAACCAATCTTTTTTTTTTTCATGAAAGTGTTACTACATCAATTACTTGGGCAATTCTCAACACATGTATCATTCCATGTATTTTTTTTTCTTCTGTCTCTAAGGTCAGTAAACCTTTGAGTTTGTGAGCTATTCAAGAAAAACACCTTGCGCACTTTGTCCAGAAATGGTGAAGACAAAGAGCAGAGTTTTTAGTCATCATGAGACATTTGGTAAAAAGAGATTTTGACGACACATAAATGAGGCATCATTTGATATGCAACACTCATCACTGAAATAAAGTCACATTGGTTATGGGGTGGAATTTTGAATTTTGCGCAGCACCCAATGGCAAAGACTAGTCGCATCCAACCCCCCCCCGGCCGTGACAAAAAAATTGCCGCACATGCCTTGGTTATAACTTATTATTTAGAAGGTCTCCCTGGCCGGAAAAATTATCTTGTGGGCTGTAAGTCTCCTGTGATGTTCCCATACCACATCCTATATGAATAAAGACAATCAAAATTTCAGCAAGATATAGGGTTTTTTTTCTTATTTATTGGTTGTTCACAGCATAAATTTCTGTATAAATCATCTCTACAGTTCACAACAATCTTTCTCTTGTCTTTTTATAATTTCATAGAAATTTAGTTTCATCCATATATTGATTTTTACCCTTGATTTGTCTCTATAAACCTGTAAGCAGCACAAAACACGTTAATAACATATGCTCTTTACTCTCTCTTCAATACTTCTTACTTTACAACAAGGTGAACACTTGAACTCTGAACAGCATAATGAAAGAACACTTTGGCTTATTTTTTTTTTTTACAAAAAATGTAAAAATACAAGGAACATTATACAAACACTGCATAGCAAACAGCTTCTCATAATTAAAGTTTAGGCAAATACGATGGGCTTGAATATATTTTCAAAAAAGAGCACACAGATTGAGTTTCACTTTTATTGCATTTATCAGTGATATTGAGATTATTACAAACTGTCCCTGCAGAATTTACAAACCAGAGTACATCAGTCTCCTGCTAGATACTTTTATGTGCACATTAACTATGGATCATGTGTAGTACTGTCTATCTGTACTATCAATTACAGCAAAATCCTATTCGTCCCATAATACTTTGTTGGAAGCTTGCACTATCCCAAGAAGTGGCAACCCGTCATTTATTGGAAGATTAAATCAAGACCATCATAAAATCCCCAGTTTTGTCACTTGCTACATTTGAGGTTACAAAATAATACAGTACCAGGAAGATTTATAAAATCTTAATCTTAAAAACCTTGTCTCTTTAGAAGGCACAATCTGTGGTGAAAGCTTTAGATTCAGTTATCTAGAATTATTTAATGTTGTATCAATGCTTTGCCACTTCTTTTCTTAATTTCTTTTAACATCTAAAACCAGCAAAAACAAGTCAGAACATCGGTAAACTTTCAACATGAAGCAAATGCTTAAACCTGAAAACAACATTGGTTGAATACAATTAAGTAACAGTATGTTGCAATCGCAAATTTATACTGTACATCAACAAATCATTCACCATTATTTGTCATATTTCTTTTATCAAGTCACAAACGCAATAACACATACTTAAATCTTAACTTTTAAAATGCGATTCTTCACAAGCTTTTAAGACACAAAATATTCTTGTATCATTAAAGTTTAAATCGTTAAATTCAGAATAGTAATTCAGTTTTAGCTTTTCCTCTATAACATCAGTTAGAATCTTAACCTGTAACCTCTATTACCTTTCCCAACAAACTCTGAACTTTCAACATTTTCTTATTTTAAATTCTTTTAAAGACATAATAAACCTAGCAGAGTCCAAACAGTTTTTAGAATGAGAAACGTACGTCAACACAATGCAAGATCTTTGAAAACGAAAAGCAAAATGAATGGAAACCGAGAATCCTGTAACGGGGGAAACGCAAAAATACAACCTCACCAAAAGTTTGAACAAAAGTTGAACTTCAACATGACAACTGTGTGTGCACTTACATTTCTTATTTTCCTTCAAAATATGTCAAAATAAAATTCCAATATTTTTGAAAAAGATATTCTTTCACTAAAAATTTCATCGTAGCAAAATAGGGACCACATTACACCATACACGGTCAGTTTAAAAATTTGTATATATAAAAAGTAGACTATTTGACTTCAGTACAAAAAACATTTCAAGTTGATTAACCTGCAAAGTAATCATGTCTTTTCAATACACGAGTTCCAGCTTTTTTCTTCTTTTGCTCACACTATGCATGATAATCCTACGGTTTTCACATTCATGGTCTAAACTTTTCTATTCGATAATCCCTACAAACTATGATTTCAGTTGGCCTCTGTTTGGACAAGTTGCTGTGTAATTTCATCTATGATCTTACTGGGACACTCACTTCATTTTCTCGAAAGGACATGTCACATTCATACTGGGGACTATTGTGTCATTTATAAATTCGAAACCTTTATTCAGGCAGTTCATTTCTTCAACAATTAAAAATGAATGCATATCCAAACTGTAGTCGTTACAAAACATGTTTCAGGTTCGATCTTTCCTACCCCATAAGTTTACCTCTAAATTTTCTTAAAGTACCAATTTAATATCTACATGCACATAAGAAGCTTCCCTTGCTGCTAAATTCTAAAACAGCCACAGAGTACGTGTAGCTCAATCAACTAATAAACTTCAAGAATGTTTCCTGTTTTCACATATATATATACCAATATTCTTAAAGGCTTTAGAGATCTTATTACTTTTTACCGCTCAGTTCAGTTGCACAAGGTCGTTATATCATGGACACTGTAAACAGCAAACATTCTTCCAATAATCAAAAACTGAACATACACCGTACATTGACACAGTATCCATTGAGCTGACCCTTCTCATTCAATGTTGACGTATTCCATAACTAAAAAAAGAATATCAAATTTAACACATTTTAGGAAGGACTATACACAAGTTGAAAGTGGATATCAGCCCTGCGTTAACCATAAAGAAAACCAAATTTTGTATATGCCATTACATATGCACATTAATGACATTGTCATATATGCAGTATCACTGACAAAGACAAAAATTTATTTGAAAAGATTTGTCCCTCATTACATTTCATTCAATTTCTATTTGTCCCAGCGCAAACTAATGGAGAAAATTATACATTACTTTTAGTCAGTTCATACCGAATTATGAAGAGCCAAATGTCACCCTCTTTTAATCCTACAGATCACCAAAGTTCTGGAACTAAATGCAAATACAAAAACTGACCTGATAGAATTGATTTCTGATGCTCATTTCATGCCAGAAAATAGTTTTGTTTCTTTATTTTGTTACATTAATAGAGTAATTTATAAGGGACTTAGGGGTTGACAAATGGCCTTCTATAAATCAACGGCCCAAGTTCTGCCTGGCTGAACTTAGGCCGCTTTCAAGAATACAGGCCAATATTATCCATTATACACACATTCTGTGCTACAATTAATGGATGTACCAAAACTACCACAGTGGCAAAGTTTCCCTCCTGCCCATTACTACATTTATTTGTTCACCTTTCTGATTACGTTAATTTTCCCTTTTCTATCCCAACAAAGTTGACATAAAGGAAAATTCTTTGACGATTACGTGGTACTACTGTATAAGCCATAAATTTGCGGCCATATATCTTCGCGAATAGGACTAACCAGACTAATTCACGAGTGGTATAATTCGCAGTCGGAAAATTCTCAAATCTACAAACAGCGATGATGATGTACTTTTGCAATGCGAAGTGGTGAACTTCTGACCAGGAGACAACAAATTCAATTGACTACTTATGTCGGTAATATTTTAGAATGTTGTCAAATTCAAGACCCACTCACTATTCACCCCTGCGAAATATATGGCGTATACAGTTAACACAATACTTTCAGTATCAAGATAAACGTTCTGAATTTCATAACTACTCTGAGAAGGAGAAAGACAACGCTGTAAGTCTCATCACTTTAAACTTTGGTGAAAGACAGTCACAAAACTTTGTCTCCAGAGCATTTACCGTTAGCTTAGATACACAAACTTTGTTTGTAGCGTAACATATACAAAACAGCTTCAAACAATAAACATAAATACATGTACATTTTGTGTTGTCGTACTTTAAGTAAACACATGTATCTAATATCACCTCCACAGGAACATATACTTTCTTTGAACAAAATATATGTTGCATGGTATGCATAGAGTTGTATACTGTAACAGATAAATGCATGATAAAGACATTCTCAATCGCATATGAAAGTGTTAAACAATGAATAAGAACTACACTGCTGAACATAAATATGAAAGTACTCTTACATCATATATCCTTATGATTTCACACACAAAGTTTTATCATTTTCACCATCATCTTTTTTCTCTTTTTTTCACTCAAAAATTTGTTATTTTTGTTCACTGTTTCTATTCTAACTAGCTTACAAATCTGAACTACAATATGCATATATACTTAGATAGACAGGCATATATTGGCTTATAGCTATGTTATGTAATCACACACTACTGATAAGTTTTGGGGGTACTGATCACAGACTATTCTAGTGTTTGATGTATTGCATACCAGATACAAACATAAGCTTATATATACATATTATAATGATGTGTACAAGGGATAATATGACATGCCTTTGGACAGTAAATATACTTTTTAGTCTGTCCATGTACAAGAAAGTTTGTTAAAATCACATGTCTTGTTCCTGAAACTCAAAACCAAGGAAGATATACCATCTCCATGTCACGTAACAAATATGACACAAGAAGGAAAAAAAAAGATTATTGAACATATGCTATTTGGGCTGCAAGTATGCAGAAGTGTTAAAAACATGAAAATAGCTCATTATCTTTATCATCTATGTATTGTACTAAAGTCCCTGTATGAATTAAAATTCCATGCAAGGATTATAAGTATTTCTGTCAGTAACGATATGCGTTAAACATGTAAGATCTATACATCAGTATGCCTCTATTCACCTTGGAAGCCTCAGAATGGGCAGGCAATCCTTGGCTTCTGTACCTTTACAATTCTATGTTAGGTTACCGACATTCATGAACAGGTGAAATATGTTAAATAAGATTTTAAATATTTATAATTATCGTTACTATTAGTATAATTATCTTTATGCTTCGATGAAGCTTAGAGCTGCCACCTAGCGATATGAGCCTTGGTGCAAAAATGTGGTGCATTAGCATTTCGTCTTGGAAATGAATATGTAACAAGTCTAAGGTAGAATTTACACACCCCAAATAATGAAATATGGAAGAATAATCATGTCTTTGACATGCGTGTATAAGATCTTTGAACTCACTTTTGAGAAGGAAAAGGCACAAAAATATCAAGCTATCTGGTTTTTAACTTTTCATTTACAAGGGCAAGATGTTATGCAGAAGCAAAACTCTTTGCTTCTATATTTCAGGCTTTTAGGAAGGCAAAGGCATAATCGAAAAGGGCAAAACAAATGAGTCGAATACCAGATGTGTATCTATTTACAGTAACATTAAATATATATATATGGATACATGGATACTGTAACCCTTATTCTGTTAATGCACTATACAAAAATGTGGCAAGGATTAAGCGATTTCTTGAGATGATCATACATCAGAGGACACATTATTGCAATGAATTTTTACTTTGAGTTTGCACAAGGTATATAAACGCGTCCTATGGCATATCTTGCACTCAACACATTTTAAATTCGTACATCAACTAATACCAGTTAAGGATATATTCTATCTATCCTTCATACTTTGTGGAGAACGATTACACCGATCAAAAACCCGTTTTTGCTACATGTACGTCTTTAAAGCCTCTAAACACAATATACTTTTTGATTTCAGGTAATCGAAAAAATGTTGCACCCATAAATCCTTGATCAGAATAAAAAACAAGGAAGACAATGAAAGGCTTTATACCCTGATACAGAAAAAAGAAATGTCCAGCGACTATGCTTACTAAAATGTCAAGATATTTGTCCTGACTTCTTAAATCACAAGTTAAACAACAGATGAAATATATACAGCATCTAAGAATTAATGTACTTTTATACACTGTATAAGCCAATATTTTCGCATAGATATTTTTGCGGATGATAGAGACAGACATTTTACAGAGTTCTTGTTTTTGCGATAGTAATCACAAGCTACTTACACTATATGTATGCACATGCATTGCTATGTAATTTTTGTGTGGTATTACAATTCGCAACTTTTACACCAATTTGTGAAAATTGCAAAAATAAACCCCTTGCGAAAATAAAGGCTTACACAGTATCACAAAAAGTCTCTACATGACATCATGAACAATATTAGACCTTTTTGTACTAGACAAATTTGAAATCTTATGCAATACCGGTGTTCGTACTAATTAAAGAACATACCGCACCTCTAGGGGAAGGCCTATGAAATGGGTGGGATAAAATGTAGGGGCATGGCATCAATCAGTTGTCCCCACCTCCTGACACATGGGTGGCATTTCCCATATGGGCGGAGCCAGCCATGTGGGCGGCGGTACCCCCCAGATGAGCCGTGCTATTCAGGTTCATCATCACCGTCTCGTCCATGCGGGGCGGGGCAGCCATCATCATCGTGGGGTATCCCATCGGCGAGGTGCACGGTTGCCCGGTGATGTCCGTGCGGATGGTCTTCACGGCCCTATCTCCGCGTCTCGGCATCTTGATGGGGCGTTTCCCGGTAAATTTGGGCGTGACCTTCTGGACGATGGAGGTAGGGATGGCGTTGGGGTCGTAGGAGGTGGTGTAGGTGGCCTGTTGGAGCTCTGCGGTAGTGGTTCCTAGATAAGGCTGGTGTCTAGTAAGGACTTGGGTGGGCATGTGATCGGCAGTCTGTACTACGGTGGTACCCTGATAAAGAAAACATGATGACTTCAATCTTTAAACATGATGTCAACATATCAAATATCATTGTATAACTGAACAGATCATCTCATGGCTACTGAAACTTTAATACTGCAATTGATGATGATCTTGATCTTTAGCTTTAACCCTATTTTAACTGGGCAATTTCAGACAAGGTTTTTACTGGTTGGGGGGGGGGGGGAGGGAAGGGGTTCAATTTTACCCCCCCCCCCCAAGATCCCGGAGACTGAATGTCCGATTCAGGCGAAATTGTGCATGGAGGTACATTGAAGTATTAGCGACGCGTTCATGTTTTCGTTTAAACGATCCAACATTAAATATGCAAATTATGCGCACATTAATTACCAAAGTACGCTAATTTTTGCTAATTTTCCTCATTTTTAAAGAAAAACAAAGTATTACAGTGAAACCTGTCTATAAAGACCACTCAAGGGGGACAAGAAAAGCGGTCTTTATGAGCAGGTGGTCTTTATGTACAGGTTCCTTTAATACACGTTACAATGAGAAATACTTTTCACGGGAAACAAAAATTATGGTCTTTATAGACAGGTGGTCGCTAAAGCAGGTTTCACTGTATATTGACTCAAAATAAATTACAAAGATGGATTTACTTTATTTATTACGGTTTTCTCAAATTTCTCTATTTACATATTTACAAAAGCATGCATGAAATTTGCATATATTGCTGATGTATTCCTTTGTTTTTCATATCTTTTGTATTCTATTGTTCATATATTTTATGTTTTGTATTATTTTGACAATGATATTAGATATGACAATCATAAAGGGAAGGAAAAAACAATCATATGGGAAAAATGGATTGTATTTCACAAGTCTCAGAACATGTCCATTCTATTTTACACACATGTATGGAAAAGTCACTGTTTGGGATGACCTTTGACCCTTTGTCATGTGACCTTCTAATGCTTGGTCGAATCTTCGCAAATTTAGTACGAAAAGTTGCACAAGACTTCAAAGAAGAAAGTCATGAAAGGATAACTTGATATCTGCCGCGATTCTGGAGTAGTCGCTAAATTACTGACCCCCCCCCCCCCCCCCCCCACCCCCCCCGTTGATATAGGGTTAAGCAATATGTTACATGTATATGAAGGAATAAATTAGTGATATTCTAGCCTCACAAAGGTAATAGTGCTTGTAACTTCTTTTCTAGCATTGCGTATGCTTTAATAATAATAATATTGGATATTTACATAGCGCTCATATCCACCATGAATGGTGCTCAAGGCGCTCCAATAGGTCAGCTTTAGGAGAGATACACTTAAACTGAATATAATTCTTATTTTCTGATGCTGCTAAAACATCTTATCCTCTTCTACAAAATGCAAATCACTGTATAAGGACTTAAAACATAAATTTTACTTGCTTTGTTACCATCTAATATACTTTAAAACTGACACACACATAGTCATGATAGTTGAATTATCTGGCCTTAGGATGTAAGAAAAAAACTTTTCTGAAAGTGTAAATCACATATTACCTTGTATGAATTAAACTCTGATAAAAGTTGTTTAAAAATTAAATTAAAAATGGTAAAAGTAATGGCAGCTTCATTTCATTTGCATGCAGATATCAAACAGCATCGTGATTCACTATCATGCCTCCTTGAACCATTTGAAATGATCCACAAGGAAATCAATCACCAACTCCACAATCTTCATGCAAGAATTGATGAGTCTTCAACCCCATCTATGCAGTATACAATATGCACTGCATTCTTGTTATTATTAAAGAGGAATATTGAAGGAAAAAAATGAAAAAGACAACAAGTGAAAGCATTTTGCGATTTGCCCACATTTTGTGATTTGGCTCAAGAAGCAGTAGATTCCGAGTGCAAACTGCGCCAGATGCATGAGCAGGAAAGCAAAAAAATCTGATAAAGTTCACTATCGGAGATGACATGCAGTAATATATGCAGGTACAGATGCTCGCAGATAGATATCTCTTTGATAATTGTACAGGAAAGTCATAAAGCAAACACACTAACATAACACTGTAAGTCTGGTGCCGTATTCTGAAAACGATGTTATCTTTCATGTTAGTAAAACGATTTTAATTGTCATAACAAATCAAAATCAGGACAAGTCATTGGTTAATGATTTTGCAAATATGGCTAATCTCGTGTAAAGTTAGCAGAGACATCTACGCAAGCACCAATGATTAGTGCTTTAGTATTGCATGCAATTTCAGTTTGTTATGACAATAGTTTTCCTTAACATAAAAGATAACAGTTTTCAGAATACCGCCCCTGGTTAATAATACTTATAAATTTTTGTCTGATAACTGCACACGAAGCGGTCATCAGTACAATTCCCCCAACAGATCAAAATGTAATTACATGACTAGTCACATGCTAGCAAGATACATGTATGTGTTTGATAATAGCACAGGAAGGTTTCATAAAGGAGGCACAATGGCTCAGTGGTAGAGCAGTGGTCTCGTAACTGGAGGACCCAGGTTCGAAACCAAGTGGATGCGCTAGTGCCCTTTGGCAAGGCATTAATCCTCATTACCAAGTCCTTAGAGAGGACTTACAGCTGTCGGTCCCCTGGTTGCTTACTTACAAGCATACACAAGCTTTCTTAGCAGTCAGGTAAAATAAACCATCAAACTTAAAGCTACAACAAACTACCACAAAAAATGAAAATGCAGTAAAAATGTTGAATGAGAGATGCTCGTTTATTTCTACTGACACACACACATCTCACCTTTATCTATCGCTAATGGTACCTGTAACACTGAAGCTTGGGGATAAAAATCATCAAAAAGTTATGATGATTTTTGTTTTCCACATGGACCCTTTTTATGTATAACATCTTTAAAGATGACGTTAGTTCTGGTCATGAGACTGAATTGTGAAAGAAACTGTCTCAAAGCAATTGGGAAAGGTTGATTATATAGCACATAAGAATTAGTGTATGCTGGAAGGTTTTTGAATCACCAAAATGATAAGAAATTGACTCAATCCTGCTGAGAGTCACATGCACTGCACACAGAAATGTGTAAATGGGACTACACACAAATGTTCGGCCCGAACATTTCAGACATTACTTGTCGTATTTTGAATGTGAGGGCATTTGAAGAGCAATCCTTTTCAAGGGCCATTTCTACTATGATAATCTTCAAAACTAACATTAAAAAAATGAGAAAGCTCACAAATTACATTTTACCTTTCCCAGAACTCAACGTTCTCTTTAAGAACAACTATTTCCTATATATGGCATAAATGTGGATGTGGAGGATTTGATATGGCTTATTGGTTGGTAGGCCTAGTGGTTAGAGTAGTGGTCTCATGGTTCAAAATGAAATAAGAGCCCTGCTACTCTTTCGTTAATGTATTCATCTTCAACGCCCTTGTGCACGACTTTAAATGTAGCTATGCCCCCTTAGTCCTTAATCTAGAAACATCTATTAAAAGGTATCTTATCATCTAAGATAAATATGACATTAAAACTAATCATATCTTAAGAATGCAGCTTGTGGAAATATTTGTTTGTGTTTGTACAACTTAAGATTCCTTGAAACAACAAATTATGAGAATATTATCCTTAAAGGATCTCGGAATTTACAAAAATATTTTTTTTCCCAATACATGTAAATGGGGTCCAGTTTCTACAAATTGCCTACGGTGTACGAAGGGGAAGGGTTTCCTGAAATGAGCACAATTGTATAAATAAATATCTCCTCCCCAACAGAATAAGATGGTACCAGACAAACATGCTAACATAATACCACAATGGGCTATACCACTGGTAGAAGGGGGTGGTTGTTCCTAATGGTAAATTCATCAGGGTAGAGTCTTCCCCCAACAGTTTCAGATGGTACCATCCAAGCTCGCTAACATAATGCCACAATGGGCAATACCACTGGTGCAAAGGGGTGCTTCCTTACCTCTGCTGCTGAGGGTTCCATGATGGGGACCTCTGCAATATCTGGCGTCTGGTAATGGTGTGCCTGCTGGTAGATGACTTCGTGGCTATGGGGCTGGGGAGCGTTGGGGTAGATGGGCGATACGGGTAGCATGCTGCCGTTGACCGCTGCTGCAGTTTGGGCCTGAAGAGCACGGGTAAGAGAGGTCATTTCGGGATTGTAAGTCCACCAGAATATATGCTTGCTAAGTTGGGCAAGTCAAAGCTTGTTTGTCACATGTTATCAGGCACATCTAAAATTTCAGAGTACTGATACTGTACTAAAGTCATGTGGCTACCAGTTGCCGACCAGCTACGACCAAAAGAAGAGGCTGCAACCACTGACAACCACTGCTGATTAAATGACACTACATTTCAGTGATATGACCAATTCACCGATTTTAAATTCCTTTCTTGATCTTTATCCAATTTAGGTCAAAAGTTCCTCAATTTGTTTTAATCTGATTTTTCTGTTTTCCTCCAAAGCAAATTGCTCTAAAGGTTGGATTGCTCTTAAATTCTACCCCTGTAGCCCCAAAGACAAAGGTTAACATGGAGCCCTGTCTATACAACATGATAAGGATGAAGCATTATAAACGACCTTACCTGTGCAGGTACCCATCTCCACTGAGGCTGATACTGCGGTGCAGTCTAAATGGAAGATTGGACAAGGTTGTTGATTAGTGCTTTAAATTATCTCTACGATCTTCTGAATAGAAGGGGGAGTGCTTATACAGTGGAAACTCCTTATAAAGAGCTCTGATATAACAAGATACCTGATATAACAAGATTTTTGCTGGTTCCAGGTCTTCATTCTTCTGGGGTTTTTTACCCTGATATAAGGAGATTCCCGATATAACAAGGGAATTTTCATGGTCCCGAAGTCCTCGTAATACATGTAGTGAGTTTCCGCTCTAAAACTAAATGAAACAGGCTGTAACATTATCTTGAAATTAGCCAGTGCAAACTGCTTTGAAATTATTCTACATGGTTGATTACATTGACAAAAATATGATAAAATGTGAGCTGTGGAAAGCTTCAAAAGAGTCCAGGTAAAAAATAAACGAACAGAAAAGATAATATGTAAGAATCGATGCCATGAAAACTCACTTATGGCATAGAAAATCCAAAAAGAGCTCCTACGCACACACACTAAAAATTAAAGATTTCATTTGAGACTGGATTATGTTGTAAACAGGAACAATTTTGTATTTTAAGACTTTTGAAATCATCAAAATTACAACAATGACTAACTCTTGCTGAATTAAGCATGGAAGATGAGCTTCCGGTACCTGTCTGACTGGCTGGGGTTGCTGGAAGGCATACTGCTGGTGTTGGTTCGTCATGAAATGCTGATGAGGTGTTGGAGGTGGCAGCATGAATGGGACAGTGTATGGAGCATACTGGGGCTGTCAGAGGGAGATCAGGGGAGCATTTCATCAAGCGTTTTGTCAGTGATTTTCACCGACAACTGTTATAAGCTACTGAAATCCTTGCATCTGATTGGCTGAGAGCAAATTTGTCGGTGAAAATCACTGACAAAACGCTTGATGAAACGCTCCCCAGAATGAATGACAGATAAAGAACATTTTTAGAATAGCAATGTTTAGCAAGTTTCATAGGAGAGATTTCTTAACTCTTTCCAGACAATTCACATTTGGGTGTTTGGCTCAATAACTTTTGATTCAGAGCTCTAAAAATATAGCAGACGCACGAGTAGAAAAGAGCAAAATTTATGCACACATTATGTCCATTTTTGTTGCATGACCATATTGAGTTTGAGGCCAGGAATTTTAAAAACAAGGATAAGCTTCAAAAATCCTTAAATCGGCAACATATTGAGATCATGTGCATAATCTATATTTTTTTCTTTTCTTTCATTCTTTTAAATTCGTAAGCAGATCATGCACAAGGAATCAAACACTAAGAATTACAGAATAAAAAAATCTTTGAGTTTTAGAATAGTAAACATAATTTTGTCCAGCATGATTCTTAATAATGATTTAAGTCTTTTGCAGGCATTTTGCAAATAACACAATACATTTAAGCCACTGGTTAATGTACAATGTTAAGTGTCAACGGCCACCTGAAACTGTCAGATCAGAAAAAATATATAGTTACAGTGGCATTAAACTGGTAATACTTGAACAGCACCATCTTACACCATCTAAACTAGAAATGTGCATTGCTGGTGCCGCGCAATGCGAAATGTATCCCCCGGCACTGGCAGCGATTTGAAGGAGGGACAAAGACCCTCCCCCATCCCCTCCCTCAAACAAAAGGATGGTGTAGAAATTGCCGCCAGTGGCCCGGAATATTGTCAACACTAGGAGCAGCATTACCAAAACGATTTGTGCAGATTAGAGTATAATGCATTTTTATAGAAAATTCAGAAGAAATATGACCTAGATAGATCAGAGCGCACATAAGCCATCCACTAAAATATGACCTTTGATCCTATGAAAGACGGAACACTAGAGGCAGCATCACCAAAAACTGTAGAGGTGTAATCTATAATGGACCTACATACAAAATCTGAAAGAAATGAGTTAACAAATGTGTCCTCCAGAATGCATGCAACGAAAATATGACATTTGACCCTAACAACAACCTGAATATGACATTTGACTGTATAGAAAGTGGTACAGTGGGGGTAGCATCAGCAAACAATTTAGATGTGTAGGTTTCACTAAGACACATCTTCATATAAAATTTGAAAGAAATGTGTTGAGAGATATACCAAGATACATCTCCATACAAAATTTGAAAGAAATCCATCAAGAAATGTGGCCTGCGCAGAGTGCGCTCACGCCATGCCCTGAAGTATGACCTTTGACCCTATAAAAGACGGAACACTGGTGGCAGCATCACCAAAACTATAGGTTTTTAGATTACACCAAGAGACACCTTCATGCAAAATTTGAACGAAATCCGTCAAGAAATGCAGAAGAGTGCAAGAAATGGAAAAATGACCTTTGACCCTATAAAGGACGGAACAATGAGGGCAGCATCACCAAAAATTAAATATGTGTAGATTATACCAAGATACATCTCCATACAAAATTTGAATGAAATCCGTCAAGAAATGCAGAAGAGTGCACAAAAGGGACAAATGAGCTTTGACCCTATAAAGGACGGAACAATGAGGGCAGCATCACCAAACAGTAAAGATGTGTAGATTATACCAAGATACATCTCCATACAAAATTTGAAAGAAATCCATCAAGAAATGTGGCCTGCAGAGTGAACTCGATCACGCCATCCCTTGAAGTATGACCTTTGACCCTATAAAAGACGGGACACTGGTGGCAGCATCACCAAAAAGTACAGGTTTTTAGATTACACCAAGGGACACCTTCATGCAAAATTTGAACGAAATCCGTCGAGAAATGCAGAAGAGTGCAAGAAATGGGAAAATGACCTTTGACCCTATAAAGGACGGAACAATGAGGGCAGCATCACCAAAAATTAAACATGTGTAGATTATACCAAGATACATCTCCATACAAAATTTGAACAAAATCCGTTGAGAAATGTGGCCTGCAGAGTGCACTCACGCCATGCCCTGAAGTATGACCTTTGACCCTATAAAAGACGGAACACTGGTGGCAGCATCACCAAACACTATAGGTTTTTAAATTACACCAAGAGACACCTTCATGCAAAATTTGAACGAAATCCGTTGAGAAATGTGACCGCCAGAGCGCACACAAGAGTACACACAAGACATCTATCAAAATATGACCTTTGACCCTATAAAAGACGAAACACTGGGGGCAGCATCACCAAAATCTATAGGGTTCCAGATTTTACCAAGAGACAACTTCATACAAAATTTGAACAAAATCCGTTGAGAAATGTGACCGCTAGAGCGCACACAAACTATCCCCCAAAATATGGCCTTTTACCCTATAAAAGACAGAACACTGGGGGCAGCATCACCAGAAACTATAGGGGTCCAGATTTTACCAAGATACACGTCCACAGGAAGTCTGAAAGAAATTCGTCGAGAAATGTGACCGCTAGAGCGCACACAAGAATGTGACGCGGCGGCGGCGAAACGCTGCTGAATCCAAAGTATCCTCCGGCATACTGCCGGGGATACAATTAAGATTATAATTTGAAAATTAATTACCCACGCCGATGAAATCGGCAGGGTTATTACCCACGCCGATGAAATCGTTACCCACGCCGATGAAATCGGCAGGGTTATGTAAAGGGCTCCGTATGTTTTTTTTTTTTGTTTTTTTTTTGTTTGTTTGTTTGTTTGTTTGTATGTTTGTATGTTTGTATGTTTGTTTGTTTGTTTGTTTGTTTGTTTGTGTACAAGATAACAAGAGAACGGGTGAACGGATTTGCACCAAATTTTCAGGGAATGTTCAGAAAGTGACAGGAAAGAATTTGTTTGTTTGTTTGTTTGTTTGTTTGTTTGTTTGTTTGTTTGTGTACAAGATAACAAGAGAACGGGTGAACGGATTTGCACCAAATTTTCAGGGAATGTTCAGAAAGTGACAGGAAAGAATCGATTAGATTTTGGTGATGATTGGTTGACCCCTGCAAATTCTGTGTGACCTTGAACTTTTGACCCTGTAGTAAAGTATAGGAACTTCAGTTCAGAGAGTGACAGGATAGAAACTAGAAAGTTTGATGACCCCAAACTTCGCCTGCCGATGCAGAAATATTTTGGTCAATCAAAACACTCATTACTTCGTCCCACCAAAAATCTATTTCAGGTTTATGAATTTTAGAAGACTTTTAGACCCATTATTTGCTATTTCACTTCAAATCCGCACGAGCCTGCAATGAATATTCAAAGCCAACGTATCCCAGCAACAAGGGATTTTTCGCGCTTGAACTGTACTATCGTTGCGAAATCGAAAGCGGCTAGGTATACGGTATACGTATAGCCTAGCACGTCTAATTTCTCCTATTTCTTATCTTCTGTGCATTTCTGTTTATTTTCCCCGGTTCTTTCCACTTTGTTGTGGAAGTTTTAGTGATTTATTTTATCCTGGTGGACGTGTAGTACGTGATTTTAATTGTTTTCGGTGAAAATCTGGTGCGTTTGTTCGACGTGAGTGAGTCTATCGCACTCGCGAGTGTTCGCGTGTGTTGATCTGAGTGAGTGGCTGAGTAGCTGTAGTGTACGTACATAACTATACACAGCACTGTCGCGAAGTGCCTGGGCCGGCTGATGACTGTAGTACTGAGTGAGTAAGCTCTGTGCCTCGCATGCACGTCATTTTCAAGTCGAGATCCAACTTCTTTTGTCGTCATATTTATTTTATCCAAGCCCGATGAAAAAAAAAACAACAACCCGAATTGCAATGTAAAGATAGAACATGAATACATTTACTAACACTGACATGACTGAACCAAGGCCGTACGCAGCGGGGAGGGGGGGGGGGGCAGTTGCCCCCCTCCCAGAAATTTCAAAATCATACTTTTTTTTAATCGGGTTTTAGACTTCAAGTTATGGGTTCCTTTGAAAGCGATCATCTTGCCCCCCCAGGAAAAAAATTTCTGCGTACGGCCTTGGACTGAACACTGAATACAAATTGCTAACATTTTTTTTCTCACCACGCCAGCACGCTCTCTGACATGTCTAATCAATTACTTTTAGGGGAGGGATGTTTCAATAATAAAATATCTTTTTCAGAAGAATTTTTTCAAGGGTGGGGACACACAAAGCTATGACCTGGATATGGCAAAATTTATTGGGGGGGGGGGGAGATGTGCCTCTTGTTATCCCCTTTGAATGGCTACTGCTTACAAAAATAATCGCAACAAAACAAAACCTATTGGGTTAAGGCGTGGGTCTGCCGCCTTTGACGGCCTTTCTAGTTGCATTTTATTTTAAATTTTCGACAACAGCTTGTTTGGATAAAAGGACAATTTTATATTGCGAACTATTATTTCTGACTTTGCATATGTGGAAAATTGCTTACAGGTACATTCTAAGCTTCTACAAACTAGAATAGGGCATGATGGGAAAATGAGAGGCACAGACACTTATCAACTCCTGTTAAAAGATGGCGTCATAAGGAGCTGATCAGTTTACTGTCACTTTACGATACAAATAAATAAATTGTAGCATCCGGGCCTCCTCAGAATTCATTTGGCTACCTGGATCTCATGTTCAAGTGGCCCTGCTGGCCACCTTAAAAAGAATTTAAGGGCAAGCCCTGGTTAAGTGTTTAATCTTCCTTGTGTGCTTATATATGTGCCTGTTAATTGCAAAAAGTAAAATGGTAATACAGAACATGGTTTGGGTTGCAGAAACTTAGCAGATAACTTAGTTTGCAAGTACATCATACTCAACTTTGGTGCTCTGACATATAAGCTTCAGCGACAATTTCTCTGGGCTTTATTTCATCAAAGATATAGGGTTTAGGTTATGTTTAGGACTAGGGTGAGGGTTGCAATTGAGTTTTAGGATAGGTTTAGGACTAGGGTGAGGGTTGCAATTGAGTTTTAGGTTAGGTTTAGGACTAGGGCTAGGGTTGCAATTGAGTTTTAGGTTAGGTTTAGGACTAGGGCTAGGGTTGCAATTGAGTTTTAGGATAGGTTTAGGACTAGGGTGAGGGTTGCAATTGAGTCTTAGGTTTAGGTTTAGGACTAGGGCTAGGGTTGCAATCGAGTATTAGGTTAGGTTTAGGACCAGGACTAGGGTTGCAATGAGTTTTAGGTTAGGTTTAGGAGTATGGCTAGGGTTGAAATTGAGTTTTAAGTTAGGTTTTGGACTAGGACTAGGGTTGCAATTGAGTTTTAGGATAGGTTTAGGACTAGGGTTAGGGTTGCAATTAAGTTTTAGGTTAGGTTTAGGACTAGGGCTAGGGTTGCAACTGAGTATTAGGTTAGGCTTAGGACTAGGGCTAGGGTTTCAATAGTGTTTTAAGTTAGGATTAGGACTAGGGTTAGGGTTGCAATTGAGTTTTAGGATAGGTTTAGGACTAGGGCTAGGGTTGCAATTGAGATTTAGGATAGGTTTAGGACTAGGGCTAGGGTTGCAACTGAGTTTTAGGTTAGGCTTAGGACTAGGGCTAGGGTTGCAATAGTGTTTTAAGTTAGGATTAGGACTAGGGTTAGGGTTGCAATTGAGATTTAGGTTAGGTTCAGGACTCAGGTGAGGGTTGTCATTGAGTTTTAGGTTAGGTTTAAGACTAGCGTTAGGGTTGCAATTTGGTTTTAGGTTAGGTTTAGGACTAGGGCTAGGGCTACAATTTGGTGTTAGGTTAGGTTTAGAGTTAAAATTACGGTTAGTTACAGAATTCGGTAAGGGTTTGAAGTTAAGAATCTAGTTTGGATAGGATATCAACCGTGTAGAAATTGTCACAGGAGCATATCGTCTGTTGAGAGCCAGAAGGGCATTTACTTTGTGTAAATGTATATGAATTAACGGCCTTCTGGCTCTCAACAGATATGATATGCTGTACAACTCCCACTTTTACCTGTGTTGGCTGAGGGTGGTGATGTGCAGCTATCGTAGTCTGTACTGGGTGAGTGTGTGGAGCCGTCTGAACGTCTGACGGATTGAAGTAAGCAACGCCATTGTGGTATGTGTAACTGTAACCCCCGCTCGGTGAATGGAAAACCATCCCGCTTGGAATAAGGGCTGGATCTGTAATATAGCAATACAACATTAGTACAGGATAAATCAGTAACAATGTTTTATGAATTATGGGGCATATATCACACAATTATTGTCATGGAAGGGGGGGGGGGTTCATGCAAAGAATCATAGCAATGGCAAGCAGGAAAGTATGATTCAGGGTATACCTCCTACCCCCTTAATAAAAATGGATTTTGCCTTTTCAAAATTTATGCAAAAAGAAACTTTGCATTCTAGCAACGCCCCTTGACATATTACATTTCTCTATATTGCAAAAGAATGCATCGAACGTGCAAGAAAATCTACCTTTTGAGGGTGATTTGGAAACTTCATTTATGGCAATTTGAATTCTGGGGGAACCGGAAGAAGCAATCTCATGTATATGTTCCAAAGAAAAGTGCATTTCCCCTGGGATCACAAACCCCCAGTACCGGTATTCATTAGGCATAATATACATGTAACTTCTCTAGCGATTAAAACACGCGAATAAATCTTAGGCTTTGCTATGATTGAACATGATTTGTCCAGTTCACTCATTACTATAAAGGACTTACCAATCTTCTAAACTTATTTATTTTAACATTAAAGCAGAAAATGAGATATCTAGCTGTTCAACTCTTTGCAACACACACACACACAAGGGGAACATGCAATAAAATCTGCTCTAACGAAAGGTGCCATAAAAATGCTGTAACTCACCAACATCTTTGGGGTATTTGAGAGGCTGAAAAATGAATGAAAAACAGGGTAGAACTTGTCAACAAACAAATCAACCTGAAAATACTAAAAATTTCAACAGGTTTCAGCAAATAATCACACAATGGAAGCACAAAACTACAGCGCGAGTCTAACAGGGTCTAAATACACAGATGCCAGTGGGTTCTTTGTCTGACTGAAGCTATCAAAGTTGCAGTATTGCATCTTATTGCATGTTCTTCAGATTTTACATACACATAGTCTGCTCAGTGTATATTTAGGGACGTTAAAATATTTGAAAACAAAATTGTGAATGAATCAAAACTTCAGAAAATAAAAGCACTGGAAAATACCCATCCACGAACATGGCATATGTAAGCCTATATGTTCAGGAGAAATCAAGCGCATTTGGATTCGTTCAAAGTCCAGAAAGTATCTGTATGCAAAAAATTATGCATAAGCAGTACTCAGAAGCTGGAATAAAGCAATACCCTGTGTATCTGGCATCCATGTACTTGTCAAATATGAGCAAAGATTATGAATGAAAATTGAAAGAGAAACACAGCAGAAATGCCACATAAAAATGGATAAAGATCGGTTGCTTCAAGGTTCATGCAAGTTTTATTTCAACTTCTTTTTTCCTTGTTTGAATTTGAGTTTCCACCATAGAGCACATTATGGAAACTCAAACCCAAATCAATTCAATGTGTATTCACATTCTAAAGTACTCCATTGTCCAAGACAGAAACTGAGCACCTTGGCTCCCCCCCCCCCCCCCCCCCCCCCCCCCCCCCCCCCCCCCGCCTTTGTGCATTTTGGACAATAAAAACCCTTGTCCAGAAAGCTCACTACCGTATATACACAGAAATTCAGACAATAAAATAAACAAATATCCAAAACCCTTTAAATCACATTGGGTGATTTCATGGTCGGTGTTGGTGTTTGGTGTTAATGTTTATTTTGCTGCGAAATAATGATTTAACACAGACTATGAAATGAGATTATAATCAGTTGACATCTGATTTTTGGACGTAGTTCCTGTTGCCGGTGTGTCATTTTTTGCCAAATGTCGTCGACTAAACCGAGCTTGGACGTCAGTGTTTAATTTCATGTACAGTGTATACCCCTAGGGATTAAGAAATTACACGCTCGGTGTTGGTGTTGTTAGGATATCAGTTGGTGTTGTTAGGATGTATCGGCTCCTTAATCTCAACAGCGGAGGTGGAGCTCGATTTTAGGAGAATTTTTTATCTAAACACCAACACCGAGTGTGAAATCACCCACTGTAATTAAATTGAACAGCCTAAATGGTGGGCATTTTCCATTTGGTAACCATGCAAAGGTATCCTTATATGCGGCCCCAGTTCAGTACGGCATTGGCTTGGGCAGTCAATTAGTTGATTGACATGATAAAATTTGTCATGTCATCAGCATTGCATGGATTTATGAGAGGGGGAACACATTTGCAGGGGGAGGGTGTAGCTTGGCAATAAGCATTGAAACAGCTAATAAGGGTGAAGAGCTATGAGAAACACAAAATAGTTTGGAAATATTTGGAGAAATAAAATTAGCAGAAAGATTGAAAACCATGCAGAAAGTCACAGCAGAATTCAGGAACTCCTGCAAAATTTCCTTACCTGTTTTCGAATTGCTTGCCCAATGTTCAATTTCTTTTCTTTGAAAACTAAACTGTTTGCCTGCAAAGAAAAAAAACAGGAGGAAAAGAGAAATGTCTTTGTACATTGAATTATTTTGTAATTTACATAAAATATAAAATGCATATACATGTACGTACATGTAGAAAAAAGGAACTGGCAAATATAAAAGAAAGAAAAGCGGATGAGTAAGATATATAGAGAGAGAGACAGGGGGGGGGGGAGATAATTAATTATTAAGAAATTATCTATATGTGAAAGTGGTGCTACGGGTGCTATGAACATTCATACGTGTATTACAATGTACACTGATGAGGAAAAACAAAATTTCTATTCAGGGGAGTTCTTCTATATTTTCTCTAACAATAAGATTTCCACAGAGCTATTTCAGTGTTCTATACCAGAGCTCTTTTTAAAGAAATTCCCAGATCACTGTCTTTCTTATTTCATTTTGACTTGTTTATCTTTTTGTTACTCTCATTTTTTTTTTTGGGGGGGGGGGGGGCTTTATTACCTGATCTTTTAGAATTCTATGTGCTTCCTCTGGAGTCTCGAATGTGATGAATCCATACCTAGGCAAAAAAGAGAGAAAGAGAGAGAGAAGAGATCAAGAGCGAGAGAGAGAGAGAGAGACAGAGAGAGAAGAGGTGTGTTGTTTATCATCTAAATACAAAGCAGATCTTGACCACAGGAGCTGTAAACAGCACAGAAAAGTGCAGTGAAATTAGGTCAAGTACATGTTTAGGCAATAATGTGTATACCTCATGTTACATATATGTACTTGTATAGCATTGTGCTGCCCTGGTACAAGTGAACTAATAAATGTAATATGCTCAAGCAATCATAGCATTGCATTCAGGTCTGGGAGGGGATGTGACAGACAAACACAGCTGGTTTTAAAGGAGGTGATCAAGCGATGATTCCACATTGCTCTCCAGGCTTAATTTCATCAATGATACATGTATAGAGTTAGAACTTCAGTTGTGAATAAGGTACATGTACATGTAGCTAGCGAAATGCAATGGTGCACAAAGACACGCGGAAGACGCATAGAGGAAAATGCCAATTTTTCCCTGTGCTTCTAGAATTAGAATCGAACATATCTGAGTCAAAATATTTGTACGGGTATTATTTTGCTTTAAAGTGTTCAAAGAGGTACATGTAAATACTCCTTCTACCTCCTAAAATTTTGGTTCTGCCTCTATAGAATAAAATCTGTATTTTTAATGATTTTGTCATATGCGTCTTCCCCACGATTCGCTAAGCTACATCAGCCAGTTCACTTTTAATTACAATTTGCGCATGTGCAAATAAAGACCATTTGTACAGAGTACAATTGAGGTACTTTATAAACTGTCATTTTCTACGCACCACAATACAAACACCAGCATGATTTCAGTCGTTTAACAAGGAGCGCATTAACCAAAACAAATGGGGTTCGCTCGCTATTCATAGCTTTTTATTTAACACGCGTTATGAATAGCGGTCCTTATGTATAGTTATGAATAGTGGTCCTTATGAATGGAGGTCCTTATGAATAGCTAGGTAATTTGTCTATGGTTTGCTCGCTATTTAGAAGGACCGCTATTCATACAAAACCGCTATTCATTTAGTCACGCGTTGTGGATAGCGGTCCTTATGACTAGCGAGGTTACCCCAAACAAATGCGTTTGCACTTACAAAATTGGAGTTATTTCAGGGTCATTTGTACCATGCAGTAATTACTAACTGGCTTATTGTGTTTGGGTATTAGGTTAGCTTTAGGGTAAGGGCTAGCAGCATAGTTTTTTTTATCCAGAGTTGCAGTTAGAAGTAAGAACTAGTATTACGTGGAATCAACCCTTTCACAGAAAATTGGCTTACAGTACAGAATGAAAGCAGAAAAAAAGAGGAAACATACTGTATTAGTGAAAGTTTGACATAAATTGGACAAAGAATAAGGAAGTTATGAATGTTGGAAAGTTGACATCACTGATAATATCTATAAAATAAGAATATGTGACCCATAAATGCATCGTAGACAAAAAGTCTTTTCTATCATTAAAATGGACAAAGGGAGCATTTTGGATAATTTTTTGTACACACGAAATGGATATGTTCAAGCTCAAGACAAACTGGAGTAAGTGTCACAGATCGAGGGCAGCATTTTTGGTGGAGAATAACGCAAATCTACTACAGTCCCTTGTGCCGTACTTGTACCACTTGCCATCTAATGGACTATTAAAATTGAGGTCAATCAAACATGTCAGGAACATTATCATTTTAGGCAAATAGAACATCACAAAAAGAGGCCTATAGAATACATTTGAAGTTTATTTAGATGTACAGTGTACATGTATAGAGCTCATGTTGCTGCTGTAGAAATGATTGACTATGATGCTACACTGTACAAGTATGATGCCAAGATGCCAGTACAGAGTAACTGGACTACAGTGCAAAGTGCAAGATGGAAGATATGGTATTTCGATGTACAGCCAACCTTGCTTAAGTTGACGTCGCATGTGTCGAATAGTCGCTCAAGTCGATGAAAATAAAAAGTCCCAATTTATCCTCATGCCATACCTGCATACACTGCATGCAGTTTTATTGCCTTCACGGCCATGTGCATATAAAGGGATGTAAGGGAGGATTTTAATACATTGGAATTAATCACTGGACGTGTCTGGTTTTCTTCTTTATTGTCCAACTTGTAACAGGAGCGTGAAGTAATATACTGGGTACATGAAAGGTACAGTACTGTACATGTATGTTCTTATGTTCTCGATGTCGACACAATATAAATCATGATACATTATGTGATTCTCTGAGAACTCCCAATCGATCAAACCACCAGCCACAGTCTGCACCGCGACGTCCCCGTGTTTACATGCGTAAGGCGGATTTTCTTCGACTTCCACACAAGTCGAAAATCGCCTATGTCGACGCATTTCGCTCAGTCCCATTATGATCGACTTAGGCGAGGTTGACTGTATATGTTCATAATGTACATGTACATGTACATTGTAGGCCGACACATACATACATGTATCTGGAAAGGAACGGGCCTTTATTTCTTCCACCAAACCCACAACATGCAGCGTATTCAACTGAATGGATGGGCCTAAAGCTTCTCTTCTAAGCTCATGGGAATAAAGTCATTCTATTATTACCTTTCATTGCATTTCTTTCATAGGCAGGATTATGATACATACAATGAAAGAATTGACTGTTGTTGAAATGTAGGTTGGATAAACCTCTGACAAGCTTTAGAGGTACTTGATCAGGGATGCAAGAAGTAACCGGCCTATCGACTTGCGCCGTTCTTGTGGGGTCCATCTGCCTCTTGGCATCAGTGCCTCACTGCAGTACTCTACCCCAAGGTTCAAGACAAGATTGAGGTCAATGACCTCTCATGGCATTACAGACAAGCTGAGAAGCTAGTCTGCATGCAAAAACCCTTGTCCGTCATCGTAACACATTACAGACTGTCTGAACTCTATGACTATGTAGACTGCATGGTCTACTGCAATCCATAGACCCTGTACTCTAGCTGTCGACAAAGACATAGACTGACAATGTTAGGCTGGGCTCAAGGCTTCCTGGAAATCGCGTTAAAGTGTCAAAAAAGAGTCTGTGCCTGCAGACTACTAACAGGCTGCATTCCTTTAATGACTTACTAGTAGGTCCATACTCATACACATCTCAAACACATCCCATCAGCAAGCACTCTCTGCTGGGAAGTACACACTATACAAATGTACATGACTCAAACATTTGTGTACAATGGCGTTTGCCTTGCATTGCGCATCACTGAATATGTTTGTGATTTAATCAAGTTCATTAAAGCAACAGTCATGTCATGTGTCCAGCAGAAAAGCAGAAATTCAAATTTCAATCATTTTTTTCCCCCTGTAGTATTGTAGTGATAAAGATACTAGTATAATCTTCTTTTTTTCTTTCATATGATGTCCTGCAGCCGACGTCCTGCAGCTAAAGTAACAAAATCCAAATCTGCGAGCCAGACGAGGGCATCATCCGACACAAGAAAGTCCACGTAGAGAAGTTATATTAAACCTCCGTTTACAATTGAGACAATGTACGGACTGAAATGATTGTTTAAAGATATGGATCAAACACTTAAGGGATACGCCACCAGGTGGCTGTGGGGAAAGTCAGGATTGCGTAAGCCCAATTCACTCGTACACAACGTTTGTGCGGCGAACGCGTCCATTGGACTACTGCGATTATATATTGGACTACTGCGATTATATATTGGACTACTGCGATTATATTTTGGACTGCACGAAGCTGACCGAATCTCGCACCAGAGCTCAAGCTCAGGCGGAGCGTGCATGTTGCGCGACTAGTCTGTTCGAAGTCTGCGCCCCACGGGGCAACGGCATGATCAGGTAACGAACACGGTGCCCTCTCGCGGCATAAAAACGTCCACAATCTGCGATTGAGTATCCCTTTAAAACTGCATTTCTCTTGAAATTACCACTATACTATCAGAAATCATAATTATACTTTTTAAAGGTTTTGATATTCAATGTACATGCATGTACACATACATATTTTGAAATATGTACATGTGTAACTTAAAATTATTGAAAATAATGAAAGGAAGAGAAGTGAATACTCACCCCTTTGATACTCCCGCTCTATCTGCAATAATCTTTGCCTCTTTGACATGGCCAAAGGCTGAGAAAAAATTCCTGAGCTCCGCGTCGCTTGTCTGCTGAAAAATACAAGTCAAAAGATGGATTAGTAAGTTTAGATGAATATGACCATGCCTCTATTCTCTATGTATACATGTACCTTAAAGGGCAATCCAACCTTGGTAATAAGTGAATTTGTGTGAAAGCAGAAAATAAGAAAATCAGGATGTTGAAAGTTTGAAAGAAATCAGACAAGGCATAAGAAAGTTATGGATGTTTGAAAAATGAGATCAATACATCTATGCGAATCTCAAATTGGCAATTTGGTAGTCGATTGTGACATTCTTGTGGACAACTCTCCCGTTTGCCATGCACAAAAATATCATTAATTTGCGGTTTTCTCCGAAGCGCCTTTACCATCAAGGCAGTACTCAAAATATATTGGAGATAGCATATTGTTATAGATCCTCATGGAAGAAAAAGATCCTGCGGAGTAATACATTTTGAAAAAAAATGACTTTTAGTCATTTTGTGTGTTGGAGCAAATGGGGAGTTGTCAGCAACTTCATCACAGGGACACTACCTATTTGGCCAATTTGAAATTCCCACATGTAAAGTATAGTGATTACAACTTTCAAAATTCATAACCTTCTTATTGCTTACAAGTTCAATTTCGTTCAAACTTTCACCAATCTGCTTCTCTGATCTTTCCTCTATCTTTCAGAGCAACTTGCCATTAATGTTGGATTTCCCTTTGAAGGCCTTATTTGACCTGTGGGTCACATTTTCATTTTCAACTCTTATTGCACTAATAGGTTCTGATTTTCAAGATTTTACCAAAATGTAAAGGACGCATACTTTTCAAACACTTGTACAGGTTCTTTAATCCTGCCTTGTGTATGAAAATGTAGTGTACAATAAGTCTAATGTTACAAAAATTTCAGGATTGTGTTTTAATTACTGTTACTTTGGACTTGAAAATCTTATGAAATCTGGGAAACTTAAAAATTCATGAATGCTTTCCAAATGCAAAAGTTTCTGATTTTTTCTGAGTTTTAAAACTCACATTCTGAACTCCGGTTTAACTTTGACCCCAGTCTAGAGTGATTTAACTTTGTACAAAAATTTAGACTGGAAGTCGGTTTTAATTACAGCTCTGGCTTAAAAGGGAAATCCAACCTTAATGGAAGTTGTTCTGAAAGAAAGTGGAAAATCAGAGAAGCATGTACATGTGTAACAATATACTATTTACAATATATTGAGTACTACCCGAGGGAAAAGGCGCTTAGGAGAAAACCTCAAATTAATGATATTTAAGTGTGACAAACAGGAGAATTGTCCGCCACTACATGTATGTCACAATCGACTCACTAAATTGCCAATTTGAGATTCGCATAGATTTAGTGATCTCATTTTCTTATTCTTTGTCTGATTTCTTTCAAACTTTCACGATCCCGTTTTTCTCATTATTCTGCTTTCACAAAAATAATTTAATTACCAAGGTTGCATTAACCCTTTAACATAGCAGAGTTCAGAATATGGGCCACAGTATTCAACATAGGACAGTATCATATGTTCTGCTTTCTGAATTTAAAGGCGATCTGTCCTTTATATCTCTCTCACCCATCCAGCTTGTAATGCCCACACACTTCACTGAATGTCAAACTGGAGCTCCTGTATGTACTGTATACTGAGCAGCAAGCAACAAACATTCCAAACTGAATTACCCATCAATAATAGAATATGGGGGACACACAGCGTGTATGACAAGGGTGTTACTTTATCTTTGAATTAAAACCCATTTTCTCTGGGTCGCACATACTTCCTTTGCTTTCACATGAAGAAAAAAAAGAAACTCCCCTTTTCAAGTTCCAGATGCAACAGTACATGTTTTTACAAGTCCATTTCTACAAACATTTTGTTTCAAAACAAAAATCGACAAAAGGACATTTTATGTAATTTCTAGTACACAACAAATATGTACGTAGAAACTGAGCGCAGAGCAGGTATCGCCTGCTGTGTAGTAGAACCATTTTGCAACATGAGAATTATATTCATTTCTCTTGTATCATTTATTTTTGACATACATGTATATTCTTGCTTTGTTGTTTAATTCCCTTATGTTGTTTATCTCTGATTGTATACATGTATTGTTATATACTTTTTAAATAGATGTGAAATAAAATGAATTGAATTGAATTGAGAATGCATTTTTAACAAACATCGTAATGAGACACGGTCACACCGGAATTACAATATAAGAAACATTTAGTAGCCCCTCTCTTGTACAGTACATATCACTGGTCAGGAGATCAACAACATACATCTAATAACAGTACTACGAGTACTACATGTACATACATGTACAAAAAAACTCTTGCACGGTACAAGAGTGCTAGGGGCCCTCCTGGCACGAATATGAATATTCATGAGCGCCTTCATGGTGTGGGTGTGTCTCCAAGACTACAGTTCCTCCATGCTGAAACATTTGCTTCAGGCTTTAATTTGTTAAATATGCATTTTGTACAGGTAAGAGTTAGGGTTACAAGATGTACTGATCTAACAACTTGAAGTCTACTTCCACTAAGAATGATTCCTACATGTACCTACATGTACATGTAGTTTGCTTACAATCTACATGAAGCAATAGGTTTTACAGAAGAAATAAAAATGTAAATTTGGTGTCACAGGCTATTTTTCTTTTCGGGGGGGGGGGGGGGGGCGAAATCCCCATTTGCATTGATTTAAATCCTCTTTGCTTTAGGATGATTCTAACCTAGTTAGAACCAAACCATGCATTAAAAAAAAATATCTCATTTTCACAACAGGGGCACAACAGGGACACTATAGGGGTGCTGCCCCTAGGGCCCCTTGGGGGGCAAGGTACACTGTTGAGGTCTCCTTCCTCTAAGGATGATACCTACCAGCTTTGCTTACATTCTTGCAACAGGGCTTAAAGAACAAGCCATTAGCGATAATGTGTCTCGCCCACATGCGATAACTAGAAATATCGTGATCTCTGTTGCCATGCAACAGGTCCCCCAAGTGCATAAATCTACATACCGTAAGTTATGCTTGCATATATATCTATTGGAAAGTAACGTTTACAAAGTTATGTCATAAGAGAGTCTTGCGGGTAAACTATAATGTTTGACCTGAAATGACCTTTGACCTTACCATGTGACCTCTGATGGCAGGATAACATGCAAGTCCCCCAAGTGCTTCTACAACCCAAGTTTGGTTGAAAAGTGAGTGATGGTTGCAAAGTTATCTGTCATAAGAGAGTCTTGCAGGTAAACTTTAACGTATGACATTTGACCTTATCATGTGACCTCCAACGGCACCGTAACATGCAGGTCCCCTTAGTGCATCTACAACCCAAGTTTGGTTGAAAAGTGAGTGACGGTTGCAAAGTTATCTGTCATAAGAGAGTCTTGCAGGGAAACATGAACGTTTGACCTGAAATGACCTTTGACCTTATCATGTGACCTCCAGGGCACCATAACATGCAGGTCCCCTCAGTGCATCTACCACCCAAGTTTGGTTGAAAAGTGAGTGACGGTTGCAAAGTTATCTGTGATAAGAGAGTCTTGCGGGTAAACTTTAACATATGACCTCAAATGACCTTTGACATCATGTGACCTCCGACAACACAATAACATGGAGATGCCCCTAGTGCTTCTATCACCCAAGTGTGGCTGCCAATGCAGTAACAGTTGCCAAGTAATGCATCATAAGAGAGTCTTGCAGGTAAACTTTAACGTTTGTGACGGACGGATGACGGACGGACGACAGACAGACGACGGACGACGGACGGACGCCATTTGAATCCCTTAGTCTCGCCTTCACCTCTGGTGGGCGAGACAAAAAGCAGAAATTAATCAAATTACTACAATTATTGGTGATCTTGAGGGTGGTGCCCCCAAGACTTTACCCCCCCCCCCCCTATATTGGTAGGTACCCCATCTGTATTAATTTAGATCCTCCTTTTAGATCCTCCTTTTAGATCCTTCCTTATCACAGAATACAAATACTTTTGAAATAAACTAAAAATTAAAAAACTTAACCTCAAGTTAAATTTTTGGAACACCATCAAACTCAATTGACCTTAATTGACCTTTGACATTGATTTTTTACTTGAAATTTGTTCCACATTATTTGTGATACTCTCCAACCCTTGTGTGCAAGTTTCATGGAAATTGAACATATACTTTTGAAATGAGAGCATTTCCAAAATCATTGACGCCTCCATCGCTGTTGGAAAAGCGGCGCCTACAATGTACGTCTCTCTTTTTGCTTAGGCAGGCGAGACGACCAGAAACTTTCGCGAATTGCGATTAATTTTACGTTGCTTCAATTGTGATTGATTTTGCAGCATGAAACTTTCGCGAATCTCGACCACTCAAAATTTGCGAAAGTTTCATGCCCGCAAAGTATCTGTTTTTTCAGTATGTCAACATCTAACCCTGATAGCACAGTACTCACACATTTTTTACAAACATGTGTACATGTAGGAGTGGGCCGTATGTAAATCAAGGTGACCTAAATATTACATATGTACATACAGCATGAGCAATGGTTCAGTACACTGTAGGTGTTTAATGAAGAGCCAATGAAAGACAACTACAACAACTACATGCGTTCATGTGTAAGTAGTCTATGCTTTCAGACCATGAAAATAATAAATCTATCTCCAAGTGCAGAAAAACTCCAAATACTCAGGGGACTGGTAAGTTAACACAAATAAGGAAGAAAAAAACAACAACTTCTCATTTCTTTTGTGAACTTCAGTATTTTAGCTAACAAAATGGTAGACAGTGTACTTATTTATGTGAAACATTTTCAACAAAAAAAATTGGCACTACTTCAAATTACATGTACCAATCAATGATGTTTGTCTAAATTTATAAAACAGGAATGCATGTACAGTGTACATGTAACATGCAACACGGACTTGAAAAAAAAGGCTTGCATACAATTCATAATTACACTAAAAATCAGCTTTTTTGGCTTAAAATCAAAATCACATTTAATCATATTACGGTGTGCTATAGTGTTAGCAAGTACTTTTTGACCATACATCATTGCATGTACACATGCACACATCTTACATGATGTGTAAGACATATAATAGGGTCTGCAAACAAAGACTATGCAGACAGACCAGCTACATGGGGGTCACTCTTCAAGGTTACATGCTTGCTCTTCTCATTTTGATTGATATTACCTTACACAGACAGATTCAATGCCTGATCACAACAAAACACTGCCACCCACACTAAGCATAGCAGGGAATAATTTACCTGGTATAGCATAGCAATTTGCTGTGCATTATGGGTATGATTGCTACACAAATATGTGTAGCAATTTGCTACAGTTTACTATTTATCTGCTGTCTGAAATTGCTTTTCAAATTTCAACAGGTAAATTATCCCCTGCATAGTTGACAGACACGAACCCTTGTCATTCGTAACAAGTAACAGACAACAATTAGTTCCAATAGGAATGAGTTAAATCAACTTAAAATGACCCCCCCCCCCTATGATAAAAAGTAGATATGGAGCCCTGATTTAGTTACGTGCCTGCTAGACATGTATGGACTATGGACACCAGTATACTCACATTAAATGCAATTCCACCAACGAATATCCTATTGGGAATGATTGTTCCATATCTTGGTGCATTGGGTGCACTGGTTACTGGAGATGGGGCTTGTGAGCTGGCTGCACTCTCAAGAGTTGGCTAAAGAAAAGAAAAGAAATTAAAATAAAGTGTAAAACTTTGTCACCTTTTGTATATATGTACATGTATGTGTAGATACCTACATGTTGTTAAAGGGATACTCAACCGCAGATTGTGGACGCTTTAATGCCGCGAGAGGGCACCGTGATCGTTACCTGATCATGCCGTTGCCCCACGGGGTGGAAACCTCAGATAGACTGGTCGCCACACAAACTTGCACGCTCCGTCTGAGCTCGAGCTCTTGTGGGAGATTCGGTCGGCTTCGTGCAGTCGAAATGTAATCCCACTTAGTCCAACGGCGTATCCCTTTAATAACAGCCAATTTTGCAACAAGAAACTTTCGCGAATTGCAACAATGTATGTTGTTTCAGTTGTGATTTGATTATTTCGTGGCATGAAACTTTTGCGAATCTTGACCACTCTCTAAATATGCGAAAGTTTCATGCACGCGAAAATTCCTGGTTTTACAGTATTCTAAGGGCAGAGTTAACAAGACAAATTATGCGACTGCATCTCTAATCGCCCTACATTCAGTTGAAGCAGTTCATTTATTCCTACCATATTCCACAATTATTTTTTCATAAAAGCTACCTCTGAAGTAAACTCTGCTTCCTTCACCTCTTGTCCAATGCTGCATACTAGTTGATAAAGTATTTTTATTCTAGACTGTGATTTTGTACAAGATGAACAATTATCACAAATTGATCACTGTGAACATTGTCTTTTGACCTTTGACCTATTTACCCCAAAATGTAATTGATTTGTCTCCCTACGCTGCTGATACATACTATCACTAAGTTTGAAGTTCATACAAACCTGTAATTTCAGAAATTGACCTCTATGACCTTTAACCCTTGACCTACCTACCCCAAATCTACCAGAGGAATGATCATCATCTTAAAGGTACAGTGATACATACCATCACCATGTTTGAAGTTCACACCTTAACTTTGGTGGTTCTCGAGATATCACGATAACAAGGCTTAAACCTGTCATTTCAGAAATTTACCTCTATGACCTTTAACCCTTGACCTACCCACCCCAAAATATACTTGAGGATCATCGTCCTACAGGGCAATTCCACGTTAATGGAAGGACAATCAGACACAAACTGTATCTGGTGATAGATCTACATACCATCACCAAGTTTGAAGTTCACACCTTAACCTTTAATGGTTCTTGTGATATATTGCAAAAACAAGGCTAAACCTGTAATTTCAGAAATTGACCTCTGTGACCTTTAACCCTTGACCTACAGGTACCTACCCCAAAATCCAGACTACTTGATGATCATCGTCCTGCAGTGATACATACCATTAGCATCACCAAGTTTGAAGTTCACATCTTGGTTCTCAAGATATCGCGATAACCAGGCTAAAACCGGTGATTTCAGAAATTGATCTTTAACCTTTGACCTTTGACTTGCCCCGAAATCTAATCAGATCGTCTTCTTATGCCTACATGTAGATTAGTTACATGTAGAGTCTAGATATCCACTATCACCACGTTTGAAGTTCATTATCATAATCATACCTAAAGCGGTTCAACATCCATCCCAAAACAAGAAAGCGGGACCAACCATATACCGACGGACAACCCGAAAACGTAAGAGATTTGTATCTTCTCTCCACATGCACCGACTCCTGCCATGACATTTAAGCAAAGATGATTACCGGTAGTAGCTGCACTTCTCATGCAACTGAAATTAAGATTGATTCAAATGACCAACATTTGAAAGATGAACAGACTGTCTAACTTTTTAGCATGGCTAAAGTGGGTAAGTGGGTACTGTATAAGCTGATATTTTCGCGTACAGATATTTTCGCGAATGGCGACCTCTGCCACATATTCGCGTGTTGTTAAATTCGCGTTCACCACCACACAAAGTACAACAGATCTAGGGAAATTCCCTGACATCAACCAGTTTAATACGATCATGCTGTTTGTAAAGACTAAGCTCACGAGTTTGTTCTCGCTATACACACAACTCCCGTCACACATACATTTACTCACTCATTTCGACCCGTATCGTATCTCTTGAGCTTGCAGTGTACACACACCCCCCATGTAATTGTTAGGGCTAGCTAGCTAGCTATAGGGGATCGCGAAGCGACAACGCATGGTTTGTACTACTAGTATGTACATGTATACAGCACTGTATTGTTCGCCTTGTAAAAATGTGTTCTCGTAATGTTGCATGTTCATATGAGAATATTTTCGCGCGTTGTTAAATTCGCGGGTGATCTTTCATTCGCGAAATTCGCGAAAATAACAGCTTATACAGTAAGTGTTTGGTTTGAAAGGTCGGCGGAGAACTTCCCCTGTGAAATATGTCAGCGACCATATTAGTTCTGGCCGGTCACATTATGATCCCATGTCGTCACATCGACTTTCATTAACCCCGTGCGAAAACACAAACACACATGCCCTGAATCTGACCGGACTTCCGGCCCCAGTGAACGTGACAACCAATGGCAACTTCCCCGGGAAGTGAGGTCGGCCTGAAAAGGTGCCCCTGTTCTTCTCCCAGTAAATTAAGGAATTCATGCTTGTAAAATTTGAAGGTTTTCATCGGGGAAGTTCAGCGGGGAAACTGGTTTGAAAGGGGTATTGCCCTATAGTATTGGACTAAATTGAGATGGGTGATGACATTGACTGCAAAAATGAAATTGTTATAATAACAATACCTATACTATAGCATGTGGCTAATTCCATAAATATGGGAGCCAATTTGTGACATTTTTGGTGTCCCTTTTACATATGAAACCACACATGTTTGTGTGGCTCTGACTCTGAGTAAACTAAAGACTCAAATAGTGCAGTACGATTGTAAGGTGATTCCAAGCATGACTATGCAACATTATGCTTGGAGATCACTTTACAATCTCACTCTACTATTGGTGTTTTCATTATGAGCCATAAAAACATGTGGGTTTCATATGTAAAAGGGACACAAAAAATGTCACAAATTGGCTCCCTTATTTGGAATTAGGCTACCCATTAACATGACCTTGTATTTTTTTGTAATACAATGTTAGATCTAACTTAACGTTAATGTTACTGTACTTCACCTCAAATTTTCACTGACAACAGCAACACTAACAATGTTTGTACCACGACCAAAGGCCAAAGGTAAAGCCTAAAATTAAACTAAAGTAAAGGTAAAGCAAATTAAACTTTTAAAGCAAGCACTCGAGTCTCGACTCCTGCCCTGGGCTGGGGTGATCACTGTCACTGAGTGTCACTGAGTGTCACTGGCACGTCACTGCACTGGCCAGCCTGGTAACACACTTGATTCGCACAATCATTCTCAGTGAACTAATCCCAAACCATGCAAACAGTGAAAATCACCACACACTACACATTTCAAAACTTACCGATGCTTGTGATTCCGACATATTCATTGCAAATTAAATAGTGATCTGATCAACATTCTGTTCCAATTCAAGTCCAATAGTAAGTATAGGTCCTTGGTATTCTAAAATCATAGATTGCGTGTTGTTAATCATGTATCGTATGAAATTATATATCCGCGCCGGGATATCGCTCTCGCGTATATTCTGCATGGAGCGTATATCGCGCGCTACGTGCAGAGCTAGCTAGAGCTCGAGCGACGTTGTTTGGCGCCGCGGCAAGTTGAAAGTTGCTTGTGATTTCTACATTCCAACCATTCCATTGTGAGATCGAGATTTTACACAATTTAAACTTCCCGCTTCATAGAAGAATTCAAAAGTAACAATTTTAAAATCGTATTTAGTAAGTTACTGTAATATTTTCCCAGTTTAAACCATTATTACTCGCCCAACTTGCTGCACAAATTAATTACTAGTTTTATTAACATCTACCTTTCATTCCCTCCCCCCTCATTGACCCCGTGGACGATTCCGTCTGGAAAGTTGTTTTGATACTTCCAAAAAGTTAAAAAGTACAAGCATGTTACGGATCGCTATGGTGTTATCAAAACATGTGGTACCTATAGTACGTACAGACTAGACCACGTGGACCGGTATGTGTAATTCTTGGTCAGTGCAATGCAGTGGCTCAGTTTGCAGCAAGGAGGTACGTATGCAATGGTTGTATGAATTTGAACTTCAAGTTCAACTTTATTTCTATCGACCCCTTTCGGAGTACATGAGAAAAATACATATAATCAGGGATCGCGGAACCGGGGGGGGGGGGGGGGGGGGGCCGCTGTAGTCCAACCACTTTTTTCAGTAAACACGTGCAAAATGTGGTATACACGCAGCCCCCCCCCCCCCCACTAAGCCCCTCCACTTTCCAAGACGTTCCGCGGTGCCTGTATAATACATAGTATTATAACATAATACATAATATGCTTGAATAAGATGGCAATAAAGGCATTTGTAAAATAAAATAAAAATGAAATCATAGTTTACATGATACATGTAAGTCATAACTTGGACTTATGATCTACTTCAACGTAATAATTCTAACTAAGTTGGCAAGTTTTGACAGTGTTTTTACATCTTTGGTATTAAATAAAGTACACATTTTCAATGTGTTTGGGCGGTTTCTATATCGAGGTAGAATATATTTGTCTCTATCTTATGTATGTATATTTGTATGTATAGTGATATATTTGTAAAAGAGGGATAGAGGATTTGGGTCCATTGACAACCCCGTACAGGGGCGTTGATAGAGGGTATAGGGGTGTGTGGGGGTGTCACATTCCCCCCCCCCCCAAAAAAAAAAAAGAAAATTGTCGGCAAATGCGCCACCTCTGTCGGCAAAAAAAAAGGGAGAGGAAAGAGAAAAGACAAAGAAAACGGAGAAAAGCAAAAGGAGAAAAAAGAAAAGAACAAAGAAAAGGGAATTAAAGGAAAGAAAACAATACCAGATAAAAAAGAAGGAAAACAAAAGGGAATGAAAGAAAAAGAAGGAAAACTGACCAATTATTTTTTTTTGCTCGCTTGCTTCGCTCGCTCGTAAGAACACTGGAATTTTCATATTCGCGCAAACGGCGTCCCCCTTCGGCAATGGGCTGCTGCCCCCTTCCCCCGCGGATTTTCTAAGTTCATATTCGAGCAGCAAGGTGCTAGAATATCCAAGTATTTGGGAAGCAGAATCCAAGATAATGATATCATGTTATGTAACTTCTGTACATTTTCACTACAAAAAATGTTTTTTTTTTTTTAATTGCTCGCTCTCTTGCTTGCAAGAACACTGGAATTCGGGCAAAAGGCGTCCCCCTTTGGCAATGGGCTGCAACCCCCCCCCCCCCCCCACCCCGACGATTTCAATGTTCCGATATTCATATTCCGGCAGCAAGGTGCTAGAATATCCAAATATTTGGGAAGCAAGGTTCCCAGATGTAATATTATGTAACTTGTGTATTTAACTTCCGTAAATTTTCACTATAATGATGGCAAAGTTTTTTTTAATTTAGAAAGTGAAAAGTTGATATTCGGGCAAAAGGCGTCAGCCCCTTTCTTGAGAAAATGGGCCTGTATGATCAAGATCTGTACATCTGTGATTTTCTTGTATTATCATTTGTGGGGGGGGGGGGGGGGGGTGTGCAGCATTTCTGTCGGCAAATTTGGGTGTCACACCCTACAAATTTGTCGGCAACTTCGGGTGTCCCAGCCCCCCCCCCCCCCCATTCAAAATGTTCTAACGACACCCTGGACAAACGTACTCAAATAGAAATGCTGAAATCAAATGTATCCTCACTGACGTCCTAGTCAGTATGTGATTCATGGAGGCTTAGTGAGTGCAGTGGCTGCTGCCCAAAATGACACCTCTCGATCACACCAGCCTATTTTAATAATCTGCCCCCCCCCCCCCTCCTCCTCCACCATCCGACCAGCGGGTGTTGTTGTTTTTTTGCGTGTGTTTTTTTTTTTTTGGTATGACTAAGCCCATTTTCATAGGCCTACCTCCAAATAGCGCCACTATTATATACCGATTAAGAAAAAATGGGATCAGTGTATATGTTCCTTTCCGTAGGGTACTTCGTTTTTTACCTACTTCCATTCCCCCCCCCCCAAAAAAAAAAAAAAAATTAAAAAAAAAAAAAAAATTGATATGCCCTCTCACTGTCTGCCACGTAAGAACTGGGGGAATGCCCTGTTACGCATCAATTCATTCAAGACTTCCAAAGCTGTTTTCTGAACAATGAAGTACTTTTGACTAAAAATTCCTTTCTGTTTGGTGTCCCAGATAGTAAGCAATCTACCTTTAATTATGTCACTTTATATGCAAAACACTATATCGTGTGTTGAGAGCCTGAAGGGCGTTAACTCATATGTTTTTACACAGAGTTAACGCCCGTCTGGCTCTCAACACACGATATAATTATTCTCTTCTAAATGCAAAAGGAACGGCTATCTTTAAACTCTTTTAAGAAGATGCTTAAACGTTTTTATGAAGTTGAGCGGGTTATTTCTATCAAACGCAATAAATTTGTTGTATTACTAGATACATGTAAATGGAGACATGTACAACTGATATAACAATGTTTTGGGGTTTTTTACGGATATGTTACAAAATGTAATTTATTCAAATCAATTGTTTTATTCTTGTTCAAGAATGATTGAATAAAATCTTTCTTGGAAAGAAAAAAAGAAGAACTGGGGTCGTTTCACCAAGTGTCTTGTCAGTGATTTTTACCGACAAATTTGCTAGGCTCCGCCAGTCAGATACAAGAATTTCAGTAGCTTATAACAGTTATTGCAACTTGTTATTGATGACAAGTTTTATGAAACAGGGCCCTGTTTACCGCTCCTGCGCCCTTCCTCGACCCCTCCCCCCCCCCAAAAAAAAAGGCAAACAAATAAACGCACAATATAATTATTCTGTATTTATATATTACGCATATATTAATACACCTATAATAATTATACGATGTCTCCAAGCGCTTTATGCAGAAAATGCTTATCATACCCCGGTCATCGGATTCATGCATGGTTTGCCCGCACACAATGTATGCACCTTCTCCACTCCCTGGGGAGCTTTCCAGCCAGGCCAGAGTGAGCAAACCACCGTGACTTTCGCACCCTATACCGAGTACCCGTCACTCAACTACGGCACCTCTACAGTGGAAAGTAAAAACTGATGTCCTTGCTGAAATCCATTAGATTGCAATTATGCTCAAATTATGAATGCCCTAATTATAATGGGGCACTTCCAATGAAACGTCAGTGCTAAATGAATGGAAATTGAACAAAGAAATAATGATATAGACAAAAGAAAATTGAGCATGAAAATGGTCATGTTTAATAATCGCTGGAGTCGCTGTACAAAAATATATTTTCAAACTTACTGTATATATACACATCCTTATTTTCATCACCATGATTCAACACCATAAATTTACAGAACCTGAGTTTAATTACAAAAAAAGTATATAGACATAGCGAAAAAATATGCATTAAGAAATCGGTAGACGCATTTTATCATTATTACATATTTCGTGTTGTTTTAGCAACTCCTTCAGTCCCTTTCAAGTAATTGAGCTTTGCGTACAATCAACAATAATTAATGTACAATTAATTAGGATTTTTTTTTTACATAGTACATGGGTACCAACATTTTGGCATTATAAGAAAGCGCTTACAAATTTCATAAGGCATTAACGTTTCATTAACTTTTGTCTCTTCTTTTTCGAAACATAATCCTCGCAGTTTAGTGCAATCAAGTGAGTGCACGAAAACATTTTGAACAACATCAGGACATTGTTGACTGTTCTATATTTTTTCTAAGAATTTCTCTGTTGGTCTCCTAAGGAAGAGGAATCTAATCGAGTTTCCAAGAGGGGATTTTTTTTTTTCGTTGTGAAAAACAAATTGGACCTTTGTTTCATCTACACATGCACGTGCGCATATTATACTGAAAACAAAGTATATAGAGTGTTGATGAAAATATTTGAAAGTTCGCATCGGATCTAAGTCAAAAGATTGAGTGGTAAACGTTTATTATTCAAAACCTTGATATGTTTCTGAAAACGCATCAAGTATGAAGAGTTTCATTCCAAAAGGGATTAAATCCACTCTGGGCATTTCGAATACATCAAGGTTTTTCTCATATACCACTTTTTCTGGTTCACTGTAACTTCATGTGGGTATAAGACTATTGACTCAGACCATTTTAATAATGTTTTTAAAAATCTAGCAATACATTTCGACTTTTGAGGAATTTATATAATTTAAATTTTCGTGGATTAATCCCTTTTGGAATGAAACTGTAGTCGATTGTCTTTTTGGGGTGTTTAAAACAATTTTAATATTGCTAAGCAGTGTGAAAATGCATCTTTTATAAATGTTTTTGTTGATACAAAAAAAAAGATATTTTCACACCCCCCCCCCTTTTTCTTTCAAGTTAGTATTTTGGGGAGTTTCATTCCAAAAGGGATTAAATCCAAAAATATTCATTAAATATATCAAACTTTGTAAAATTTGTAAATGATCGAAATTGGAAGCTGCACCACACTTGCAAACATCTTAATACAAAGCTTAAGGGAACACGGTAATCACCAATGTGGATTTAGTCCCTTTTAGGAAACAAATTTGGATTTAATTCCTTTTAGAATGAAACATAAATTTTAAACAAATATTTGTTTAACTTAAAAAGAAAATTGTTTGATGCGATAGCACATTCGATTCCCATGTGCGAGATATTAATCTTTAAAACTCAGTTTTAGTCAAAACTGGATTTAGTCCCTTTTGGAACTAAGCTCTTCAAGCATTTATAAGTACATTGGCCTCTTTCATGAATCCTATCTGAATAGGAAAAGGCTTGGGAGATGGATGATAAAAGATGGGGGAAAATGTTATAGGTGGAATGGGAGACACATTATATCACATTTCCCCCTAAAATTCACCGCTAAAAATAAAGAATAGATAGTATCATTTGTATAACGAATATAATTATAAACACAATAAAAAAAAATTCAGAATAAAATTATTATTTAAAAAAAACATACATAGTATAATGACACGAAACAAATCATTCTTCACACCATGGATTTGATATTGACCGCGTTGTCGGTTCAATTAATACAATACAATAAACATAATGATATTTAATACAAGACCATCCATTTAAGTTTTATCATACACTATGAAAGACCATTTTAATTTTAAGAACATGAAACAGCCATTTCTAACTTTTTGCAGCAAGAATTAAATTATAAAACAACCTTTTACACCATCATCAATATCATAACAATATTTTATTCACACAATAATTTCGTCGTTAACTTGTTGCCCACATAAAGAGGTCTGCGTTAGTGCAGCCAGCTAGTGTGGCTTAATTCAGTGGCTTGTAAGACATTTTTTTTTTCTGTTTTTTGTGGTTTTTTGGTGTTTGCTTGTAGTTGTAGTTGTGGTTGTTGTTTTTTGTTTTGTTTTTTTTTGGGGGGGGGGGGGGGATTTCATACTCGAGCCCCGTTAAAGAGCGACAATGGCAGCAATTCATTAATTATAGGGGCGAGTCGTGTGTAATTATATGAAATAAGATAAGATTTTGGAAAGCTTTAATACCACATAATAAGCAATTGATTTAGGTAGCTATTTCTTGTTTTATCTAATTAATACCGAGTCATCTTATAATCAGCTGCAGCCCATGGGGCCAACAGTCCGACGAGATTGACAATAAGGAGTTTTCGGATGTGTCGACTAGAACGCCGTCCTAGATCCTCCCCGCGACAATGGACTGCTTTGTGTTGACTGCATTATACAAAGTAGGTGAAGCATGAAGCTCCCAATGGGTTAAGCGAGGGTACACGTTTTAGAGAAGACGGCAAAACCATCTTTGACGCGTTCTCGATCTGACTAGTGGACGAGGGAGAAGCCATTCTTCCACAAAGCGCGGTATGCAGCTAACACAAAGCAGTCCATTGTAGCTGGGAGGATCTAGGACGGCGTTCAAGTCAACACATTCAAAAGCTCACTAATATCGGTCTTGTGGGCCTTTGAAAAGGAAGTGATTTAGTTTGCTATGTCTTGTTTTATCTCATCAATACTGAGTCATGTTAATCAGCTGCAGTTCTTGAGGCCGACAGCCGACGAGATTATTGTGGGCCTTTTAAAAGAAAGTGATTTAGGTTGATATTTCTTGTGTTATCTCATTAATACTGAGTCATTATCATCTTATGACCAGCTTATACAGCACTTGAGGTTGAGCGTCCACGAGACTGAAAATACCGGTCTTGTGGGCCTTTGAAAAGTTATCTGAGGGTTTCATAAGACCGTACATGGGCCACGAGGTCGACACGTTGTTACTAGTCTCGCGGGCCTTCTGGCAAATTTTCTGGGGGTGCACAAGATCATTAATTTCGGTCTCATGCTTATGGGCAATAATTGGTTTCGTAGGCTGTCAATCTTAATCTATGACTCTGAACTAGAGAATATACCTTGTCTTGTCCATAAACATTGAATATAATTTTAACAATATCAGAGCGGTGTCGTTGTAGATGTGTCGTTGAGTACTTCCGGTTGTTCTGGGTCTAAATATTTAAGGTATTCCAGACACAGAGAGAAAGAGAAAGAGAGAGAGAGAGGAAGAGAGCCAGAGATAGAGAGAAAAAAGAGAGAGGGGTTCGAAAAAGAGGAAAGAAAAGAGAGGTGAGGATGAGAGGATTAACAAAAACAATTTCACATGATACATTTTGTGTAATGATTATCTTTGAATCTTTTTCAAAGCGACAAAAAAAAAATGTTAGAAATCTCATAATAAATGAGTAAAATAAAAGGGTTGAATAATTTTGATAATTATTAACTTTAAAGTTTCATAAAACAATAACCGTACTATTTTCTGCCATACCAACATATAATGCAATAATTCCAAAGAGAGCGCTAGATCAAACAAACGAACGACCGACATTGATATTGAAAGAGCTGGGGAAGTTTGGGGGTCGATTAAAAAACAAGATGACCAAAGACTCAGGACTGAAAGAGAAAGAGAGAGCGAGAGGGGGGGAATTGGAGGAGACGGAGACAGAAAAAACGAGGAGAGCAAGAAATATTGGAGCACAAAAATGTGTCTGGTTGGTGGGGTTTTTTTGGGGGGGTGGAAGAGAAATAGAGAGAGAGAGAGAGAGTACTTTTTAAATGTTTTTATTAGGTTTATTGAATCCACTGAATCATGTTGACGTCACAACTTACCAAGCTCTTTTCTTCGTCGTCGGCAGCAGCAACCAGCAAAATTCGGACAGAACGGCAAATAGGAGAAGCACGGAGCTCTGTTGATGAGCCACTTTAGTAACCAAGGAAGCTCGTAGCACTTGTTGACGAGTTCAGTCACCTTTTCACTGACGGCCCCATCCTCCCCGTCACCCGTGAGGCGTTGCCATTTGACGATGCCCCTCTCTTCGGCAGTTCCTAGAAATGTAACATGAAAACAAAACTATGATTATTTTCTTTCTTGAGCGCCTGATCGCTACCGATTTTTATAAAAATCTTTTCCGTTCATTGACAACATAAATTCAGGTTTCTTCTCCATTTTTTTTTCTTTCTGACTACCTTTATCTTTAAGACGGTCTTCTCCATCTTCTTCTATTATCTTTATGACTGCAATTTACCAAAGGGGCTATGTGATTCAGCGGTGTATCCAGTAATTGAAAAAAAATGGGGGGGGGGGTGTATTTTGGGTAAACAGTAATGAAGCCATTTCCGCTGAGGCTCTCACTATTTTTTATTGGCCTGCAGTGGTTGCAATTGGTACAATGTATGAGGGGCAGGTGCGTACGACGCCCTCTTCGATATATACAGGTACATCACGTTGTTTTTAGTTATACTGTAGTTAGTTAGAATGTTTGTTTGTTTGTTTGTTTGTTTGTTTTACCTGGTATGGTGTTATCCAGAATAAAACCGAAGAATCCTCCAACAAACATACTGGTACTTAGTAAAACAATGATGATTTGGTCGAGTTCGGGTATCCCTAGAATAGAAGGGGAAAAACGTAGAAAGAACATGAAAAGTGCGAACATTACAGTGACGAATGTGATTTCTAGCGGTAATAATCTACGCTACTGAAATTGACCATGACTTGATTTGGGGAAAGTATTTGCATTCGTGTTATTAGCATAAAGATGATCAGGGTCCCGTTTTATAAAGAGTTGCGATTAATTGCAAATTGATTTGCGATTGACATCAATTGCAACTCTGTACTTCGAGATAGGAGACTACAAATTTGCGATTGATTGGAGGACTTGCGATTGATTCGGATCAATCGCAACTCTTTATAAGACGGGGCCCAGGTATGATTAATATTATAATTATTATTATTACATAAATAGCTATAGTAAAATGTATACATCAAGGCAAGTCCAAGCTATTTTTGCCCCATATATGTTACCAAAATACATCTAAGATTTTAGTATATCTGCATGGTGATTGAAATGACTTGCAAGCCCTATTTAGAGCATGAATCAGACCGAATATCAAATAAAATGAATTTTTTAAGCCAATCATAAATATGTTCATAATACTTGGTAACGTATTGGACAATAAAATGACCAACTACAAATTGGACTTGTAAAATGATGGATAGCTAGTTAGCTTGACAAACAGACAATTTATAATACAGATGAATGGCATTTAACGATTATACACGTTAAACGTTATACTTGTGATTATAAACTTCATGTATATAGCATTTTATGTAAAAGTTTTACATAATACATTGATATCTGTATATAAAGACCGCTCAAGGGAGACAAGAAAAGTGGTCTTTATGAGCAGGTGGTCTTTATGTACAGGTTTCTTTAATACACGTTTTAATGAGAAACACACAGAAATTGTGGCCTTAGACAGGTGGTCTTTCTATACAGGTGGTCCCTAAAGCAGGTTGACTATATAAATAAAACAATGTCGTTTCATACCTGTTTGAAAGTACTCCGCGTTGTCTCCGTCGGAGACCCAGCTTGGAATACAAAGACCAGAAAATATTGCGAATCCGAGCACAAAGATATTTCTTGATGAGTTGAGGTCTACGAACTGGAGGTTCGATAAGCCTACCGCTGCCACCATGCCTGTGCAACACATCCAAAGTTTAAAAGTTTATTGATTTTCCACATACATGTTTATATTTTCAGTTTTTTTAACAGTACATAATTATGAAAATTAAAAACAGGAACATGACACTTAATTATATCAAATGAAATATAGATATAACAGATCATAATTGGTATAATGTAAACTTTGTAATTTGAAGAAAGACATAAGTGGAGGAGTCTATTAAGAAAGCACTGCTTGTATTTCATATAGCCCTGTTTGAAAAAATAAGAATAGTCACTGTCCATAAATTAAAAGCAAAAAATAAAAGAAAGAAAGAAACGTGCTAACTTGAGCACTACTAACAAGTTTTTTATAAAAAGGGAGGAAGAGAGATAGAGAGAGAGGGAGAGAGAGAGAGGGAGAGAGAGAGAGAGAGTTGAGGTCACGCACTTGACGGTTCGATAAGCCCACCGCTGCCACCATACCTGTCTAATGCTTACGCCCTGTTTCATTCCGATTGCTTTATCACAGGCGCTTATCAAGACTGCGGAGACAATAATGCATATACCAGTAAAACAAAGCTGTTCGTTTTACATCATATCCCTCTCACATTGCGCGTCAATGCCGCCCCATGCAGTTGCTGACGCAGTCCTACGTCATGCAAATGACTACTCGCTACTCCTGTGCAATGGGCATTAAGCCCGGCTCACATGACGCACTGAAGACTGCGCCAGTCACTGACGCAAACCTACATCATTAATGCCTATAGTTTACACTTGGCCTGCGATTGGTCTACGGAGCCCGTATCGTGCCCGTATCCCCTTTTCCGTGCGGCCTCCGCGCGGAGGCAGGAGGCGGCCGTGGGATTTCGTACCTGTTCACGGACTCCGCGGCCTCGACGATTTTATTTCGCGGGAAGTCATACAAATTTGAAAAAAATCATAAGCCCGTAGCCCGTAGACATGTCGTTGGTGGCAATGCACAATGCCCGTACGGGCATCGCGCGGAGGCCTCGCGCTGATTTTGCAGCAAACGCATAGAGATTGTAGACTCGTGGGACATTCGCAGGGCCATTGCACAGCTATTGCAAGGTTGTTGCTCGATGCCCGTGAAGTACCCGTGATAATGAGCAGCTCCCGCAGCATGGCCGTGCAGCCGCCTTGTGACGGGCCAAACATTTTTCAGATGGGCTCCGTACGATTTCTGTGCGGAGAGGCTGCGCGGCAACTGCACTGAAATTGCACGATTTCCGTATACAGCCACTGTACGGATTTGCCCCGGCCTGCCCCCGAGGGCCAATACAAGAAATGGCACGATGCTCGTAGATAATGACTGTAAACACAAACATCGTAGCCCGTAGCCACCTACGATGCCCGAAAAATCGCACGGAAAATCATAGACCAATTTATCGTATACGGCGCCCGGGGCAAATGTAGACTAGGCATCAATGACGTTTTGTGTGCAGCCGGTATTGATCATGTAAAACAAATAAAAAAGATCCTTAGCATATATAATAATGATGATGTTTCTCACCAAACATGACAAAGAACATTCCTCCGACGATAGGGTCTGGAAGGGTAACGAAGACGGCCGAAAACTTCGGGATACAGCCAACAACGATCATGATTACTCCTCCAGTTTGAATGACTCTCCTACTACCCACCTAAAACAACATAATGATATTATGAAAAGGATAGTAATGAACATGATGCTTTCTCAGAACAGGAGCGTTGTTATTGAAAGCATTGTTAGCCTAGTTGCTTTCATTTTTTATCAGGAATAATAGGCTTAGAATTACCGACACAATGTTAAATTTGCCGACAGAATCCTTATATATCCTTCTTTCTTTTCTTTTCTTTTTTGTGTGTGTGTGGGGGGGGGGGGGGTTCTAATAACAGCCCCTCCCCTGGTTTGTTTGAATTTTGAAGGTTGAAGTTAATCTGCTCCACATGAATGTAATCAAAACATAATTTTGATTAGTACAAGCTGATAAATCGGTTACAAAATCAGCTACGCTAATGAAGAAGAAAATAAATTGTGAATTATAATATAATAATGGTCTTGTTTACCCAGGGTAGCCTCATCAGTATGATATACTGTTCTCCCTGAGGGCCCTGCAATCATAGGCCAATTATTACCCCGGCTTTAGCCGAGCGTATTGAAATTTTAGTATGAACCTTTGAGTTTTTAATCGGATTCTTGTTTTTAGTACGGGCACAATATTCGAAACCACAACGCCCATCCCACCTTTATAAACGAAAAAAATACATGTAGACGGCTGGGCTGACCTTTGTGATGCCGATGGCGCCGATGTTTTCGCTGTACGATGTCGTCCCGTTCCCCGATCCAATAGCCCCTGCGAGCACACACGAGACACCTTCGATGAATATACCACGATTCACCGCGTGGTTGGGAGGGGGCGGGGCTCCAGCTAGACGTGCACATGCGTAATAGTCTCCTACGGATTCGATCATGGAGGCGAGGACCCCTGCTAGCATGCCGAAGACCCCGGCAACAGTGACGGTGGGAAGACCCCATTGACCTAAATGAAGTAAAACGACCAATTAATGGATAAAATTATCATTAGCATTATTATCACATTGATTAATCTAGTGTATGCGAGACCAATAGGTAAACCATATGGGACTTTTTAATCCGTCCACAAAAAAAGGAATATCTTTCATTAAAAAATCAGGACGAACCCCCTCCCCCCCCCCAACAAAAAGTAATAATATTTTTAATGGGGGGTTGTCGACTTAAATTCCGCCCTTCCTTCCCCCCCCCCCCCCAAACTAAAAAATCCAAAAATAAAACTCTGGCAAGCAAATAAGAAGAGGAAACTGGGATCCATGGCCCTGAAAAGGGCTGCATCTCACCAGGATAAGGAAATCTGAACCACGATGCTTCCTGAAGAACCGAAGCTCGAATGTCTGTCCTTGCTAAATACCCATAAGTACTCGAACTGTCTGGAAACACATCAGCTACGGTGAGAATGTAGGTGAACGCCCAAGATAGAAGGATAGCCAGGATCACCTGGACAAAAACAAAACAAGATAACAATGGGTAGTATTGACCTCGATACCAATACTTTATTGGACAAAAATAAGGCCAACGCTGGGCCAACATGAAGTGTTACATTGGCCTAACGCCGCTTGAATGACGTTGTCTTTTTGTCCATCGGGCCAGCGTTGGCACGACGATAACAAACTGACATTGGACCAAGGTTGGCGCAGATATAAATGTGACATTCGACCAAGTTTGGCGCAGATAACAAAGTGACGATAAACCAAGGTTGGCGCAGATGATAAACTGAAGTTGGATCAAGGTTGGCACAACGTTTGGCTCGCCGACTATGACCACACTGGTGACGTTGGCTCAACGTACAGTATTGCTATCTGAGTGAATTAGTCAAGAAAGCTTTAGGCTGAATCATCATGATCATTTTGTAAACGTTTTGCAGCGGAGTGGCGTATTTCAAACGGAATGACTGATTTTAAGCCATGGTTGATTAATCCTCATCCCCTTTTACCTGTCAGTCTCTTGCATAAATTTAGGTCTATTTATTTGTATGTGTCCTTCAATATGGATGGGCCACCTTTAGATTCGGTGGCCAAATAGAATTTAAATGAATATTTGAGATGGATGACTTAACTCCCAAATATGGCGCATTAAATGTACGAACGTCTTTCTCTCTCCCTCTCCCTCTCTCTCATCCTATCTCCTTTTCTCTCGTCGTTCCTTCCTCTCTCTCTCTCTCTCTCATGATGCACCCATTCTCTGGCACTGGAATAGAAACAACAATACTTTTGCAGACTTACAGGAAAGAGTCTGAAGACGTACATCTTAACGAGATGAAGTTTCTTCTCAGATCTTGAGAAGGAGCAGAACGGGATGTATGCCCGAGGTAAGTACTGAGAAAACAGGATCATTAATCCAATCGTTCTGAACAAAAATAGAGAAAAAAGAACAACAAATGAATATAAAATTAATATCTCGCAACTAATTTTTCGGCATCAGCTGTGTATACATGTTTCTAGGGATTCTTTGGGGAAAGACATTTGCTTAAAAATGTATTGTATAGTCATGATAGTGAACGGTTAACGTTCATCATCATCATCATCATTTCTAAGCAAAGTAGACTTTTATAAAGATTCTGTACAACGAATCTTATGTCGAATTATACTAAATTATTTAGGGCAGGAGTTGTCCGCAGCTTAAATAATAATAGTTTATGAAGTATATATATATATATAGAGGGTTAGGTTCAAAAGTTCTGCGACGGAGATTAAAAATAGAGAGAGACACAGAATAAATTACTTATTTTGTGTTTAACGGAGTAATTTATTCTGTGTGTGTGTGTGTGTGTCTCTCTCTCTATATAACATCGGTTACTGTGGGGATTATAAATATCATATCTCAAGACAGTGGCGATCTCACGAAGTGTATGACTGTATACGAGCGCAAAGCCAGCAGATGGGGGTGAGGGAAGGTGAGGGTGTGGAAGGGGAAGTATAATCTTCTTTTCACGTTGTTTGTTTGTTTGTTTGTTTATTTAAGCTTTGAGGCGCTCCTCATTCAAAAATAGAATATTTGCGCCTCTCCCTTTAGTAGTTCTCCCGCACCCCTTCGCCAGTCGATAGGGGGCACGTGCCCCCTTGTCACCGAAGCTACGCCTCTTTGTCAAGAATACTTACAAAGCAGCGATTCCCCAGTGTGATCCCGCAAAGGTAGCAGCGGCGGGGAAGAGAGAAAGACCGATAAGAGCTATGGTAGGAGCGATGACCAGGGGTCCCAGGAAACGAAGCAAGAATCCAATTCCTCCAGTTACACCAATGATGACCTAGATAAAGACAAGGATGTAGGATCCTGTGAATGTGATATTATGGGCGTTGCTGGAGAGGAGGGCGTATGACTGCCCTCCTCCCACCAAAAAATATGCTGACAAGTTTGCAGACATTGAATTAAAAGGAATTTCCGTCAAGTATCATATTTTTTCTATTTTTCCCTGACAGACGTCAGTTGTAAAAAAATAAAACGAGTTCATTGCTCAATTTATTCTGTTTATGAGCATCTATCTAATGCAACCAAAAAAATTGGGCATAACCAGAGCGTTATATAAATATACAGATATATGTATATGAATTCTTACAGCATTTTGACGTGGCATTATTTCATTAAAAAAATAGCTCGGTCGAGTATTACCTGAAAGCATGAAGCTACCATGATGTCTCCCTGAAGTTCTCGCATCCTCCCCCGCCAGAAGTCCGTTCTGTTGGCCAACTCTTCGGGCGACACATCGGTAGCATTTGCTGAGCATTAAAAAGTAAAAAAAGTCAAAGTAAACTATTTCCATTTTCTATAATACGGAAAATTCATATTGAAAAGAATGTGGGGTCATAAACTTATAAGATATTTACAATATATTTTCTTGGTAAAAAAATTGAAAGGCACAGTTCATGATTATAGGGGTACATATACAAACATAAGTTTATGCAAACATATAATGGTATTAATAAACAGTTGTGTCAAAAGTATATGAAATACTTTTAGTCATAATCGAAATATGAGAGCAGGTCAAGAATATTGCCTTTATAATGGGACATTACAACTAACTTGCTATATTATTCCAATGGAAATAAAAACAGTTATGTGAAAGCTCACAAATCCCTTTTTTTATTCAACTTTCTTAATTAGCTCTTACCAGGTATTGGATCTAAGCATTGACCTTTCAGAGCCAATATGGCGAAACTGGGTGCCAGGAAAGAAAAGGTTCCTCCTTGAACGATGGGTAATCTACAGTAGATGGGGAAACAATTTAAAATACAATGAGAAGGGACAGTTGAGAGGAAACAATTGAACTATAATGAACGACTACAAAATAACAGAGCGGGTATCCGATCCGATCTACTCATAGGAAACAGTTAAAATACAAAGAACAGATGAAATAGCTGAAAGGGTCCGATCGGATCCATAATATAGATGAGAAGCAATTCAAACACAACGGTTAGAACTAAGTTGAATGGGTATCCGATACGATCCATAACACATACATCAAACAAGTGAAATACAAGTGACGATTAAAACTAGCTGAACAGGTGTCCAATCCGATCTATAGTAGATAGAAGAAAAAATCAAACTATGACGATTCATTGAATGGCAAACAACCATTATCACCATAACCATTCAATTTCTCTGCATGGCATCAGAGATATAAATGAAAATTATCTTCGTTCGCAGTCAAAGGTGATAATTTCATTCCGTAAGGTCAATTTAACGTTACAACCATACAACCTGAGACATACCTGTTTCCGACGAATGTTTGGAGGAGGGTTGCGATCCCGGATACAAAGAACATAGTAGCGATGACCTCGGCTAAAGCAACATTGTCATCGCTGATACAGAGACTCGGAGCAAGGATGAGCGGGATGGCGATGGTCGAGCCGATCATCGTCAGATAATGCTGGAATGGAGTGGCGGGAAAAAACAGAGGTTATTAATTCCATTGCACAGGAGACGTTATTTCTATTGCGTTCCTACCTGCACGCGTCACGTGAATTATGAAATCGTTCAAAAAGTTATGACTAAACAAACGGAGCAAGAAATGTGTTGAATTACTGGCGTATGGGTTAATTTGCATTCAAAGGCTTAATTAGTGGAGGTTATAACGCAATCAGATGACGTATGTGTGCAACTGGCATTTGAGGATAATGGCGGAGACCACCATTTAGAAATATAGGCCTACTTGTTAATGTCAAAGTTGCTTTACGACGAACGAATTCAAATGACTTATAGTTTCAAAAGAAAATGCCTAAAGGAAAGTGACGTAGGTAGATTCCAGTATCCCCATTTCAATCGAATTACAATCCAAATTCACTCAAAGAACCCAGTTTATGCCACACGAAACCCAAATATTCAGTCACATAAGGATGCATTGATAATAATAATAATAAGGGTTTCATATCATTCATTTTTATTGCTATGCTACAAACCTCGAATTGCTTTTGAGGTTTAAATTGTTATTGTTACTTCAAAATCTGTACATTTGATGGGGTCCCCTCGCTATTCATAAAGACCGCTATTCAGAGAAAACCGCTATTCATTTAACACGCGTTATGAATAGCGGTTCTTATGAATAGTTATGAATAGTGGTCCTTATGAATGGAGGTCCTTATGAATAGCGAGGTAAAATGTCTATGGTTTGCTCGCTATTCATAAGGACCCCTATTCATACAAAACTATTATTCATGCACGCGTTATGGATAGCGGTCCTTATGAATAGCGGTCCTTATAGCTAGCGAGGTTACCCCCATTTGATTTCGAGTTGAATGTGATATATGGCCAAGGAATATAAAATAAAAACGATCGACAAACAGAAGATAAAATTTAATTCACCTGGAAGCCCAGTAATGCGGATGTATACCAGGCAGGAGTGTCTTCTATTCCATACGAGATGTCACCCTTGAGTCTTGCCAGGATGGCATCAGCTTCCTTCTGGGCCGCATCCTCGGGACCACCACCATCACCGTAACCATTGGATACAGTTTTCCCGTTAGCAGCAGGAGAGGAGGAGGAGGAGGGAGATGAGATGGTGGATATAGGCATCGAGTCTGCCGTGTCCTCTTTGCCGTTCTGCATGCTGGTGTGATTATGAGCTTGAGCCTATACGTAAAAGCAAGAATCAGTGGAGATGGTCAGATGGATATCTGATATCTTCGTATGAAATATTGTAAAGATAATATATATAAATAACACTACTAATAACATGACTCAAAATATAAAATCACCAAAAATATTTAAAGGTAGCAATAGGAAACAAACATATTAAGAAATATTTATCGTAAAAAATTACATTTGTTTTTTAACTACCGATCCTCGGCGCGATTCTATAAGATATGTCTGCCGAACTGACGTCGAAAAAAAATGTCTGAGCAAAGAAAGGGGGAAAAAATCTCTTATAATTCACTAGATTTATATGTAAAGCAAGGTGAACAGCAAAAGGGAAACTGAAATTTCGAATCTAGAGTATGAAACCGGGGAGTTAATTACCACGACAAGAAAGAAATTATGTAGAAAATCTAACGAAAATATTAAAATGACATCTTTCAAGTGAAGATACGTCAAATCCAAGTTACTCTTTGGATAAAACGGTTACCAAAATTGAGAAAAGCACCCCTTCACATACTATGATCAGATGATGAACATAAAAGTAAAAAAATAGGGATAATGGGGTTCCCAAAGATCCAAGGAAAGATAACTGTGACCAGGCACACAAAACCACCAAAAAGTCGCACAGTGTGATTTTCAGTTAGAGCTCAATCAATGCATGGTCAAATTTTAGTTTTGGGTATTTCCTGAAAGAGTATACTTTCTTCTAAGTAATCTAAAAATTTGGAGGCACCAAACAATCTAAAAGTGGTATTTTTGATAGTTTTTCATTAGACTTATGTGTGTCTTCTCTGGATTTTGTTGTATTACTTTTCTTTTTTTACGACCCTGAATACTTGTCTCATTTTGATCTCCCATAAACTTTAGACGGAGTAAGTTCTTGCATTGATATTTGTGCTCTATGATGAACAGGATATGACTAATTAGTACGCTAAATTTTAGGACACTCTGATAATCCCTTCATAGAAATTTTCATTGAGTTCTAATCCTCCTTTTGTCACCTTAGCACAACACCTTGCAAGTCAGAGTGCTTCTATAGACTGCAAACTTTAAACTTGCATTCTTTAAACTGTGCATTTGTACAGTGAGTTAGGAACATCCAATGCTAATGAGTTATATATCATTTTAAAGCTGAGAATCTGCCATTTCAGAATCTGACCTTAACTAAAAATTCATATCTGGCGACTTTTTGGTGGTTTTGTGGTGCCTGGTCACAATTATGCTTAGCGATAACAAATTGGCATATCCATTTTGAGACCGCCGCTAATATTTCCCTTGGTTATGATGGAGCATATTGTTTCCGGAAGGTCATTCAAAACATGACCTCAGCGTTTGTCTATAGTTATAATTACATTATTTTTTTGACAATATGAAGGGAGAATGTGGGGGAGACAACAACAAACTGTCTATATGTAGAACGTGGTCTTGAAGTATGTTCAGATGCCAGTAACTGGCCGATAACATTTCAAAATTTAGATGATGGACATGAATAGACCAAAACGAAGAAGGTTGAAGTTTAAATACATCACGTTTTCCGTCATTTCTTTCCTCGTCAACGTGCTTCCCAAATAACATTCTTGACAACATTATCATGGTTGTTATCGCAATTCGCATTTCCTTTTAGGAAACTGCTGTCAAATACAATGACTGACAGTCTAGCATTTCACGAAAACGTCAAATTAAAGAAACTTGGGGGCAACTTCCAATAAAAGTAAAAATGATTTTAAAATTGTTTTTCTAGTCGCTGATATGATGTGATGCTGGGTAAATATGTTTTGAAAGAAACAGATATGACATGCATTTTCTTGTGCTAAACTTTTGGTTATTTTTTCCTCCAGTGTTTGCATAAGTCGCAATTTTCGGATGTTGACGTTAAAGGGTAATGCTGTGGCTGGTTGCCCAGGGCCTCGTTTCATAAAACTTGAAATCTATAACAAGTTACAATAATAGTTAACAGCTATAATTATACTGAAATACTTGCATCTGATTGGCTGAGAGCAAAGTTTGTAATAGATATGTGGCAATTCTAACTGATAATAAGTTTTATGAGACGGGGCCCAGGTCAGACTTTTATCAGGGTTCCGAATGATAAATGTTCATCATAACCCAATCTCATAACGCACTGTTATGAATGTAAAACTACATTTAATATTCATGATGAGCTTGTGAGGTAGTAGATCGAGAAGGAGCGAAAAAAACGACAGATTTAAGGTTATCGATAGCCTGATTTGTCCTAATCTTGGCTAATTTCTGTTAGGTGTGGGGGATAATTATAATGTTATCCTATAATCAACAACTGTCAAAACAACAACTGTCACTGAATTAGAGGAGGCTCATACAGTGGCGCATCTAGGAATTATGGCACCCGTCACAACAAAACAAAATTTGTCTTCCTCCCCCCCCCCCCCCCCCCCTTCTCTTTCTCTCTGTTGCGGTTTTTTTTTGCGCCCCCTTCGGTCACACCGCCAAACCGACCCCAGACCGACTCCAAACCGAACGACTTTTGGCCATACGTGCAATGTAACTTCTGCATTCGGTCTGGTGTCGGTCTTGCCTGTGTGACTGCCTACTCAAGACTCAAGACTACAAGACTACAATCAATATATCTCGAACAATAATTATTTTCGGAGAAGCGTATAAAAACTGAGTAGCGACCTGTAAGAAATGTTACATTTCCTTATGACTTATGAGGAAATAAATGAATTTGGATGTGAATTTAAACAGAATTATACGAGTAGTAGGCTGCAATTTAGTACGCTGCACAGTGTATGCAGGGCATGCGGGGCTGCCCCGCAAGATACATTCCGTCCCAACCCTGTTCATACTTTCTGGATACCCCACTAAATATTACTGGATTCTGACTTACATTCACATTGAACTCCAACATCGAGACCTACGTGATTTTTCGCACTTGACGAACACTTCAAAATATCAAATACGGAAGTTTACCTAACCGCAATAACACTTTTGCGGTAGATCTTCGGAATGGCAAAGAAATGCAACAATGGCGTGAGCCTGAACTATACTTTTGTTATTGAAGAAAAATGTAGATATTAGAAATGTGGATAAACGATTCTGTGAAGTTCATTTTGATATTTGATGAGTCAATGAGTCAATTATAATGCGATCATCAAGCTTGAACTTCAACAGAAAGGTGCGGCTTATTATTTGCACCATAGAATGGTCGCCAAACTACAAGGCATTTATGGGGAAACTTATAGAATTTCATGTTTCACGTGGCAATACGGATTAATAAATTTCATGTTATGTAATCAATAAATCACAGATGGTGTAGCGGGATGTCAGGCAGGGTACGTATCCCCAAATACCCTCCCCTTCCATTTCACCAAAGTGCCCCCTTTTGAGACCTATATGATTTTTTCACAGTGTACGCGTGTGCGGCCCTGAAGTTTGCCCTTTTATTTAAAGGTGCTGACAAGTCATATTTCCCCCTTCTTACAGGAAATAATAGGTATACTAACTCGGGGACTATTTCTCCTATAGGTCTGCCTCCAATTACTGTTCCTGACAACGACAGATGTCCTCTTTTCATATTTTGATTACACCATCAATCATGCATGGAGGTTAACTCTAAAAGAATATTTTCATCACGATTTTTGATTGTTAACGATGACCTTATTCCGTGTAGAAAATTGCATAAAACTACTAGTACTCTTTGTGAGGATTTTAGTTTCAAGTCACGGTGACGACTTTATGATAAGCAGGCGCGGATCCAGAGGGGGGCGCAAGGGGCGTGCGCCCCCCCCCCCCCCCGTTTTGTCTGACAAAGTATGCCTCCGGACCCCCTAGATGGCCGTTTGGCTTCGTCAAACGGAGGGTTCCTCAGTGTGCGCCCCCCTTTCTGAAAATCCTGTATCCGCCCCTGATAAGATGTGAGGGGGAATCAATAAAAGAGCACTTACAATGCAGCTCCCGAACACGGCCATACTGACGCGAACAGAGGCGTAGCGTGAGAGCAGGCGTTTCGGGGGCACTGGTGTCTTGGAAGGGGTAATGCTCTTACTGACTCAATGAAATGCGAAAGAACGATTCCATCGAGTGGGGTGAGGGTGCGGAAGGTGGTTCAATCATCTTCTTTTTTTACCCTCTCCCCCACACCCTCTGTCTCTCTTTCTCTCCCCCTCTCTCTTAAACAAAAATCGTCATTTGAGCAGGGGCACTAGCCCGCGTGTCCTTCTGTAGTTGCGCCACTGCATGCCAATTGATAGAGATCGGAGGCTGGTGACCTTTAATATTTAAAATAGGATTTCTGTCAGCTTTCGTACTTGTCTGCATTACAAGTACCCTATTTTCTCATTAAGTGGCCATTATAATACTCGTCTGAGTGCCGATTATTAGGCTCTACTTTACAATCAGACAATGGCGTGTCCAGAAGTTGATAAACATTCGACGGAATAGTTTATTTCCCCCGAGCTGGCGTTATACCAGGGCTGAAGGTAGCCCCGAAGACTCACTGGAAGTATTAATATTGAATTTTCCTGGGTCTTTAAAATGCGGGGGCCGGGGGCGCACGCCGGCTCCACCAATGCTAGCTAGATACGTCAATGGTATAAACAACCTATACGTCATGTATGTGTACAAGTATATTGAAAACGGAATAAACCGCAAGTTTCCCCCTCTACACATTTGAAAGAAGTTCTTTGCTTCCTAATGTTATTGATCTCATGAGTAATGCAAAATGTAAAGAATGCCCGCCCATTTCTGAGAAAGAAATTCCAAGGAATCGATATGCCACGTGGTAATTGTACGAAATGTTACCCCCCCCCCCCCCCCCCAAAAAAAAAAAAAAAGAGGGGGGTCAAATGAGAGTAAACATTCTCATTAGAACTTGTGACCTAATGAAAAAAAGGATGGAAATCTTTCGTAAAAATCCCCATGTTTTGTAATCTCAATTATTAGAATTGGAATGTTAGTTCAAACCATGTACGCAGGGATCTGGATACACCCCTGGCTGTTGGCTGGAATATATAATTTATTATTTCATGCTCGTTTGCTAGTAGAATATGAGCTTACACACGCTATTAGGCTATTAGCTGATTGGTGAGGAGTAGCCTTTGGTAAGGCATTAATCATCATTACCAAGTCCCTCGGAGAGGACTTAAAAAGCCGTCGGTCCCCTGGTTGCTTACTTACAAGCACATGCTTTCTTAGCACAACCTTCCTAACAAACAATATCAGGCATTATCTAAATTGATTTAATTAATGGAAAAATTGATTCATTTCTAATAGTGTATTAATATTTCTCATCCTCGTTTTAGATAATGCTTTTAGGGGACATTCTCCATATAATCTCCCCCGTCTTTTGGAGCGATCGATGCCGTCTTCATTCTCCTCCAGTTTAAACATAAAACTTAATGATTATAATTATGCATGTTTCTCGCAAATGGCTCTGAAGAGAAACATTCAAAACCGCGGCTCTGTATAAAGGCGGCTCAAATATTTAACAAAATAATAAGATTGTATTATCTCGTCACAGTATATAATATATACATCTATTTTGATTTACAGGAATTATGTTTATGTTTACGAATGAAATATTGATACGTATATCAATGGTTTCAATATAATACAATTCAATACAATTCATGGGGTGCTCGGAAGAGCTAGCCTAGGAGCTTTGAAGCTAACACAGGTGTCGAAACTTGATTGTAACTAAACGTATCGAATAATAAAATATTGCGGGAGAGAGGAGAATTATATATAGGAATGCTGGACAACGAAGCAAGGGTCTACGAACCTTCCACACGAGAAAGCAGAGTCAAAACGGACACCACGAACAACAGAAAAGCCGCACCTGCCTTAAAGATTCCGTGACCTGCAGTGCAATACTAATTCCAAATATAGAATTTGATAATTATACCATCAGCAAAATCTTCCAAAGTCTGTTCCGGGGCGCCAATCTAGTTTGGAGTCGAGAGTCAAAATCCAGCGCACGACGCCACCGCCGTTCAAAGCACCGCCTCACAGCGCGGTATAATAATAATATGTCATCACACCTGCCTCCCACCGTTATAAATGTATACCAGCCAGTGGGTATATTTACTCAGTTCTGGAAGAAGAGCTACAGGTATCTGTTTTCAGAACTTTGTTCTGAATGGTCGGCTATTGTCCGCCACTAAAGTCTTTATGCAGCACTATCACGAATTCTCTGGGACCAAATAAAATAACCATCACGGTTGACTCATTCACACGATCAAGTGTCAATGTATTTGATTTATTTAACACCTTTCTTTTAGTACTTCTTCAGCAGGCGGAAATCGATTGGGGGCAAAAGTCGGGAGAGAGGTTGTGAGCATTAAGATTCTGTTTACAAGAGTTATAGCGTCACACCCAAAGTCAAGTTTGTACGGCGAACAACAGCGAAGGTGGAAAAGATAGGTCACTATTTATACATTCAAAGTGATCACTTTATTTTTCTTTACGACTTGACTATCTCTCTCTCTCTCTCCCTCTATCGTGCAGATGCACTTTTTTCAATGCGAACTTATTATTTCTCGTGGGGTCATGGAGGGTACTATGTGGGGGAAAAAAATTCTGTTACGTGCCTGCAAGGACAAGTTTTTGTTTCTTTCAAAATTAACAAATACTATCAAAAACTATTTTCAAGAACTAGCATTTTCCGGCAAAGCATGACCATGACGCCGGAATTTAGCTTACTACAAACTGACAAACTTTGGAAAGATAATAAGTCATCACTAAGCTTACAATTGGCATATGATATGGTGATATATCAGGTGGACGAGTCATCATTATTGAATTGTGGGAAAAGCTGTGGACCAGAAATAGAAGGCGCGATAACACAGAGGGCTAAGAAAATCACGGGCACATTTCCAAAGAGACATCATTTTGGAACTCAAAATGCACAGAAATTAGGAGACACTACGAAAACCAAGTGATGATGATGATAATGATGATAATGATGATGATAATGATAATGATAATGATAATGATAATGATAATAATGATAATGATAATAATAACAATAATGACAATAATAATGATAATAACGATAATGATAATAATAATAATGATAATAATGATAATGCCGTAAAAACAACTAATATGCTATGTTTTGACAACTGATAATGCCAATAGTGTGATATAGGCTTTTAAACAATAGCGAGATATATCATGACAAATTCAACATTCATTGGAATTTATCGTATAGATGCATTTTTTTATTCAATGCTAACGTTTTATCTCTCGTGGGGTCATGTAGGGTACCATGTCGGGAAAAAAATCTTCTGTTACGTGCCTGCAAGAATGAATCATTCAAAATTAACACTGTCAAAAACAATTTTCAAGAACTAGCATTTTCCCCCAAAACATGCTGGAATTTATCTTACTATAAATTGTAAAGATAATAATAACAATGCAGCATGCCGTATAACAACCATGCTATGATTTGGCAACTGACAATGCCAATAGTGCGGTAGGCTTTTAAAGAGATAAAGAATTAGACCAACAAAACGTTCTTTTTTGTAAATCCTTTTCATGGTATACTGGTTACATGCTTCAGTATGTCAAACACCTTCGTAAACACTGCGTCACAATACTCACTTGGGATCAAAATCAATAAATTCAATTGAATTGTACTTTTGCAAGTTCATGGGAACGGGTTTTTTCAGCATAAAATACAAATTTAAGAAAAAAGGCCATTGTCTATAATTTTGAAAGAATCGGCCCACTTTTATGCCTTTTTACTGAAAGTTCATCATGCAGTGGCGTATATCTAGGGTCAGAGGGGCATAATCACTGGCGTAGATGGGGGGATACTGAAGGGCCATGACCCCTATTCAGCCACTAAAAAAAAGCAAGAGCGAAAAAGCGGGGGAACTGAGAGAAATAGGCCTAAAAAGGTGCTACAAGCCGTTAATCTGGCTCTCAAAATTTGCTAAAACGTTTTTCGCGCTTCGATATATATGATATAGATCTGTGTAGCACAATTCATCTGTCTATGCTGAAAAGAGTCCACAACATTAATTTTAGAACGAATCCCACTTTGCGCGCCGACCGAGAATCAAGATACCAAAACATGTCTAATTCAAACTCATTGACAACCTTTTGTTTCAAGTAGGATTACCCCGCCCCCCCCCCAAAAAAAAAAAGAGGATAAAGCCCTGATACAATTATATTCCGTCCTTCCACTTAGCCATTCTCCCCCCATCCTTTACTTAAAGGGTGACTAAAATAGAAAATTAATTGCCCATTTTTCGTGGGAAGGAGTCATCAGGAGCCAAAAATATCTGTCACCCAATTTTTATGCATTCAGTCGTATTTCATAATCAATTTTGAAATGTACACTTTTGCTGATTTACACAGTCATAAGCCCCGCCGCTAAAAAAAAAACAACATCGAAGCGACATCGTGATCACGTGATCTGTGACGTACGAGAAGTAAAGGAAAATATTCCACCCACCTATAATATACCGTGCACGCCCGCAGGCCTGGCAGGCCCAGCCCGGTACGGTGCCGAGCGCGAGCATGATATTCACCGCATCGACCATTTGCATTGCATATATTTTCGTGTTTAATTCCTCACAATCAAGGCCGTACGCAGAATTTTTTTCCTGGGGGGGGGGGGGGGGGGGGGGGCAAGATGATCGCTTTCAAAGGAACCCATAACTTGAAGTCTAAAACCCGATTAAAAATAAGTATGATTTTCTTTTCACTTACCTTTGGCTTTTCCAATGTAGTCTGATTTTTTGTGTTCCGTCTCCTTGATTGCTGATTTCATAATATTTAAAAGGAACCTGCAGACTTTACAAGCTCTGCTTTTTATGCAGGTTCCTTCATATTTCGAGCTCATTTATTGTCATTGTTACAATCTACTGCCATTGTTTGCTATACTGAAATTACTTTGCCACACTGTATTGTTATAATCAAATATATTGTCTTATATTGTGTTGATATTTCACTTATTTTGTGAAATATGAGAATAAAATTCAAATCAAATCAAATCAAATCAAATCAGATCCTTTTTTTCAACCTTTTTTTTTTCGTCTCCAGCAGCTTCACCCGTAACTTCACCCGCGGCCCCTTCACCAGGCCCCTCCCCGGCACGTCTTCTGCGAGGGCTTCAAACATAATATGTCCGAATTCCCCTGCCACTTGAGCTTATTTGCCTTCGGGATGTGATAAAATCATCTGATAAATCAGAGTTTGTATCTGGCTCAAAAAAGTCCTCCAACTCGGAATCGTGGTCACTTTTCATCTCTCTACATAAGTCAGTAGTACTACCGTAGTATGTAAAGCGAAGTAAAAAAAAAAAGCCGAAAGTAAAATAAAAAACAAAAGCGTTCACCAGTCCCTAAGTACGAGGGGAACATATTTGACGTATTAAAGATGTGTAGTACATTGTACAGACGCATAAAACGGCTGTGCAAGCGTTAAAGACCAATGCAAAACTTTCGGCAAGCTCAGATGGATGAGAATATTGTTTTTAAAAAGTTAAAAAACAAAACAGGAGTTGTATATTGGGGCTTAGTGTTCGCTGATGATTATTCACTCCTAAGACTATTATTGATTAATTTCCTTTTGTCATAAATTGTCCGTTGAACAGAGGGGTCAAATACCGCATTGTGTGTACAATGTTATATGCTGCAGTCTGCAGAACTTGTGCCTCATACACTCTTCATACATCACTTAGCCAATCAGTTTTAAGGAACGGTCCCAAAACCTCTACTTTTTCTCTTTTTTCGCCAAAACGAGACATAATTTGGACAATCAGTTTCCAGATTCGTGGTTGGAAGGCAAAAGTACATGGAAACAGCGCCCTTTTTCTCTCTAATTTAGTCACCTTTTAAGCTTATGAAAATGAGAGAATTCAGTGGTCAACAGGTTAATTTGATCTCTTCGAAGTCTTTGTGAACGTGAATAATATCCCGGCCACACCGATGAGACATGATACCAGCAAGTAAAAAAAAATACTCCAAATTGCCAAGAACTGATCAGTATACGGAATAAGTTTTGAGTCATTTTTGGCGGTGTCACTGGGTATAACTGATTAAATACCGTGATTGGTATTCCCTCGTAAGAACGTCGTATTAAAAGGACATTCTTTTTTTTATCAAATCGAAGTTCACAACGACGTCTATTGAAAATATTGTAAGAGGAAGATATACGACACCTTTTTTCTCGTAATACTGGTATCAAGACATGCAAGAAGGTTCAAACAGATGGAGTCATAACAGACAGTTTCCCTTTAAAGTGAACTTCGATGCCGCCACAATATACATGACAAAATATGCACTCTCCGAAAATATTCATCCAAACCGTGGATACGTACAATGGAGGATATTCTGTTATAATGGTAATTATCTTTCAAAAACCCAAATGTAACTTCGAAAAAGTCCACATGAATGATATAACAAAGTTCAAGCGAACAAATTTAGTGACAGAAATACCAGAACTGCGATGACAATTTCTTGACTGGCCGCGTGTTCCTACTACTAGACTCTGGTTGGCTATTATCTAGAGCCATGCATCTTTCACGATGGTAATATTATATGAAATTTAATAATCAGAATTAAGCGGAACGGTATTAAAATTGCCTTAAAGAGGCATACATTTGTGACACTTTTAAGGCTATATCTCAAAAAATTGTTCATCATGAGGCACGTTCATTTTTTTGTTTGTTTGTCGATTTATGAATTTAACTGCGCATCGTAAACATTCAAATGTTAAAACATCTCTAAATCTTTCCCGTTTACTTTGGCGGTATCAGACATCGACATCAAAGATCAAGGCAGTTTATTAATTCAACTGTACATCCTTTATAATATGCCAGGTGTTTGCATTAATCATCGTTAGTTGAGGCTCCATCTGCTTGAACCTCCTTGCTATATATAGTGCACTAAATAACCTAAGTACTGTACCATAGAACTGGCGGGAAATCTGGTAATCACTGGTAATCTGTAAATAAACACCCCCCCCCCCCCATCATCATCACGATCATAACTTTGGAATACAATACTCTTAAAATTTCTTTTCAAAAGGAGCATCGACGAAACCTATAGTTTGTCACGCAACGTATATGAAGCGTGATTCTTACAAATAGGCAACTGCAGACAGTGCTAGGTAAATATGGTCTGATAAAAGTATATAGCATTATTAGCGAAAGCATCATTATTCGTTATTATTATTCATATCACAGCAGTTTTGATATCGCACTGGCATGTAGTCATTTTGATTGAAAAAATATTATAACGTAATCATGTATGCAATTCTATTTCGTCGCAAGAAATAGGTTGTTATCCGACCCCCTTCCATTAAACAAATACGTAGTAATGATGAGGGTCCCCCAAAATAATGAAATAGGGTGCAATCATGTTTGTCTACAGCTTCTAAAACGATGATAACTTGCAACCCACAAGCCCGTTGTCTGAAATCCGGTTTAACTTTTAACTCTGATCTAAGTTAAACCAGAGTTAGACCGCAAGTCCAGTCTAAACATCTCTGTACAAAGTTAAACCATTGTAGCTTCATGGTTAAACCACGCTTATACTGCATGGTGATTATGTTAAACCAGAGTTCAGAATGTACGTGATTTTCTAAAATCCCGGTTAAGCGCAGATTTATAGACTGCATGGGTTTAAAACACACTAAGACCGTGGTTTATTAAGTTAAACAAATGTAACACCTTGTCCGAGGCAAGTAGACCATAACGCTCCTATACAGTACCTCTAAAGGTCAACAACTCAACTTAAATGGCAATCCGACCTTGGTAATAAGATGATTTGTGTGAATAACAGGAAGATGAAAGTTTGAAAGATATTGGATTAGGAATAAGAAAGTTATGGGTGTTTGAAAAAATGAGATCACCTAATCTATGCGCATCTCAAAATTGCCATTTGATGAGTCGATTGTGACACTAAAACATCATTAATTTGCGGTTTTCTCCCTAAGCACCATTTCCCTCGGGGCATCACTCCCAGTATATAGCAGATATACACTGTAAAATATATCTGTATTTTTACAGGGGGAAAAATACAGATTAGTTCTGTATTTACTCATAACAGCTACTCTGATGTTATTAAATTTTGTACATCAATGTCATAGGAAAAAGTTACAACCAATCTGTATTTTTACATCAGAAGTTATGGCGACTCTGCATGCTGACGCCAGATTTGCTGTAAAATTACAGGTTTTTTTTACAGTGTCATCAATGGGTCATCGTGAAAGAAAATATCCTACTGAGTAATACATTTTTAAAAATACATATATTTTTTTAGCCATTTTGTGTATTGGAGCAAACTACATCACAGTGACATTACCGATTCGGCCAATTTGAAATTCCCATATGTATAGTGATTACAAAATTCAAAACATTCATAACTTTCTCATTGTTTGTCCGAGTTTCAGTCAAACTTTCACCAGTCGACTTCTCTGTTTCCTCAGAATTAACTTGGATTTGCTTTTTATATTTGCGCGTCAAACATAAACAAAACTATTTGAGACATGGTACTGATACCACAAAAATATCAGATATCGTTTGACAAAATAAAATCACGTTTGATCTTCAAACAACACTGTGACCAGATATATAATTTTCAAGCACTAGTACCAACCTGCAACTATAATAAGTGTAACCCAATTGCAGTAAACAAATATCATGTTTCCCCTTCACCACTGTTTACTCGCAGAGATCCACAATCGAGGCAAACTATTATTCAAGGGAGAAATAGTACATGATATTTGCCTGTTCGCAATGGACTATTCGACATTCCTACATTGACAAAGGTCAAAAGTTTGACAGAATAAACAGAAATTCGGTCGCATAAAATCCACTTTTATGGAGGTAATAGATGACGGAATACTTTGGGAGTCATTTTATCGTTAGTAACGTACCCTACAAATCTAACGTTTTATTGTATTAGTTCAATGGTCAGGTCGTCAACACGTTTATTGGTGTATGGATATTTCGAAATCGATGCAAAACAAATTAAGTCTTTTTTTGTTGTGTGGGTGTGTGTGTGTGTGTGTGTGTGTGTGTGAGGTTCATTCTACGCTTGGCCCCTTTTTAATATAATTTCATTGTGAAAATTAGGTCAAATCAGACCCCTTTTGAAGTCGCTTTATCATTAAATTTAAGTCCAAAATCCCAAGTTTTTGAATATTTGTATAATTATATTGTTGTAGATTTCTGAACCGCCGAGGTCAAATAAAGCTCTGGTGATCAATTATAACCCCACCGAGGTCATATCACACTCATCGGTGTAATGACATATCAATGGCTTTAATTTTGTTTAACCATCAAAGCCTTCTGGAACAGCAACTTTTAAAAAGATCTACCCTACATAAAAAGAAAGCGAACGAACTTGCGGTCCCATTTATATATTCAGATGAATGATTATGATATAGTGTTCTCGGTCGGTTCCACTATTTGAAAACTACTATTTAAATATTCCTATTGTCTATTTCTTCTCTACACCATTGAATGCCCGCGTGAACATCTGTATTCGACTTATTTTGATATTAAACTTATTTTGAGATACACTTCAATAATAATAATACCACTGTTCTTGTATAGCGCATATCACATTATGATATAACGTCCCTATACGGTTCTAAAGGGTTTTGGATTCAAGTCTACTTAATTTTGTGTGAATTTAGTAATTCCATGTACCGGAAGTTACTTCATATCAATTATTAAAGGCCAACGTCAGTCCAAAATTTGGTTGATCTTAATAAACACAGAAAAATCAGAGAACCTGATCAAACACGTTTGAGGAAATTCACATAAGTAATAGGAACTTATGGCATAATTCTAATGACATACATGTATGATGATCAGTATGGCTCACGGAAACGAATTGGCAACACGGTTATGAGCTTGTGATACAACTTCCTCACTTTTCGTCTACTAAGTGGTATATTTTGGTATCACAAAAAAATTTTTTTAAGAAAATGGTTCCACAGGCCTTGTCTTCACTTTTTTTTTAAATTGATGGATACATGTTCAATTATTATTTATAATTATTGCCTCCGACCACAGTTACACAAAGGGGACTTGTCTCACAAGGCCAAAACAGGCTTTATTTTAAGTTCTCCTGTTTCATTTTTCTCATAATTCAACACAGGCTAAACTGTTGTTTTTTATGAATGTATATATCAAATATGTTTGTCACGTACAAATATGTCTACATTTTAGAAAATGAAATAAATATATGAACTGAGCTGAAAAAATGTTTACGCGCGTATATTTCTTTCAGAATCATAAAAATGGTTAAATCTCATATGAAATTCATCGTAAACAATAGGGTGACTTTTTTTTCTTTAGGGGTTGGGCGCAGGCACCTGGGAACGATTTTGTTACTGGGGGTGCTGTCAGCAAAAAAAAAAAAGGTCCTCAGCATTTTGGGGTCCCAGCACCCCCGGTTCCCAGGGGCCTGGTTGGGCCTGAGGTACGGTAACACATAATTAGCGTGAATATACAAGAGAAATACAACATGCTCCAACTGTGTTACGCAAAAATATTTACCTAATAGTGTGTCAATACCGTCACTAAATATCCACATGCCATTGTCACTGTGTTGATAGCTCAGGGCTACTTCATGGTCTGTGAATTTAATAAATCGGAGTATGTCACCTGAAAGCGATATTGTTGGTTGGTGCATCGTGGGCAAATGCTTTATTTACTTTTGCGATTCTTCCTACTAAATTGTAAAACTTATGAAAAATACTTTGATTCTCAGATAAATACAGATTTTGGAAATTCAAGGCCACAAAATTTGTGTGTATCTTTAATCAATTCAGCATACAATTGTTATTGTGCATTACAGCTGAAATTCCAGAACACCTTTTTAATCCAGAGTCATGAATCATTCAAGACACTGGACAGGAAAAGGTTGGCAAAAATAACAGCTGCAATACACCATGGCAATTGTTGTGTTCTGAATTAATCGCTGATACACACAAATTTTGTGACCTTGAATGTTCAAATTAAAATTCTAATTGAATATTCAAGGCTATATGTTAAGAAAAGTATTCAGAAAAATGTACTAAAATGTACTAAGTCAAATTATATCCTTTTACTTAAAAACTTCACTCTGATACGAGGTATAAGTTTTGAGTTATTAACGATCAAAAGTATCCACTGCTTTTTCTTACACGTAGTATAACGCACATGCAATAATTCAAAGCTTTTAATTTTTACTTCGAAAAGTGCAAGTATTTTTCGGATAGTAACGGTTCAATTTCGTTTTTTTTTTCTTTCTGCGATTTGGAACACACGAGTCTTCATCTCTATTATTCTCTCTAAAAAATTATGAGGCGAGTTGACTGAGTCGGTAAAGCGTTAAAGCGGTAAAGCGTCTGCCTGTCGAACCAAAGATCGTGGGTTCGAATCCACCCCGGGAGGATGACTGAATCATGCGTTGTCGTTGTGTGTTAACATGCCCCTTCCCCTGTTTCGTAGACGCAGGCTATGTTACAGTGGAAAAACAGTCCGTCCCTCGGATAGAACGTTAACTGGATCCCCCGTGTAGGGGAAAGTCACCACCTTTGTGCGTTAAGAACCCACTGCACTATTCGAAGAAGAGTAGGGGGAAACCCCGGTGTAGTGGTACACCACCTGCACATCCCAATCAGTTATATCGGAAGGAGAGAGCCGAAGGTTACAGTGATTCAGTTCGCTTTTCCGCTCCCAGGCACAGGTGATCCCAAATACTTAATTATAAGAATAAATACTTGATGATGATGATGATGATGATAATAATAATAATAATATATCGGGTGTTCTCTTACGTCACTCCCGGGGGAGTGAAATAGAGTGAAAGTTCACTCTTTTCTTTTAAGGGAGCACTCAATATTCACTCCTAAATAAGTGATCACTGACGTACGTAACTCACGGGGAATGAAGATAGAGTGAAAAATTCACTTTTTTTAAAAGATAGAGTATTTCCTTGAAATGCCCAATGCCAAAGCTCACCTGGTTCGAGTCAACAGTATTGCCCTTGAACTATCCGAAGACCCGTTTGCTCAAGTACTCGATACTGCCAAAGGTATTCCAAACCTGGAGATTCCCGAATGGCTCAGTCGTCGTTATGTACCGCGACTATATAACTTTTCTGCAGCACTTTGTAAAACTAAAGTAAACTCTGTGAAACGAAGAGAAGATGCTATTCACGTGGATACATGAATGTCCATTCAACTGTTCAATATGAACTTTTCAAGAGTATAGCATGGTTTTATCTTTAAAAGTTTCCGCCTGAAGAAGCAACTTCAAAGTATCACACCCAGCGTTTGCTCGTTCGTGTTAGGCTACCTTTCGCCCACACCGAGTGGTTTAGCTGTATCAACATATAGCATAAAGAATATGGTTGCTCTTTCAATCTGACTCTTGTACCCGAGCTTTGTATACTATGCTTGCTTAATCCCCATCGGGGTTGGAGAAAGAGAGGGAGAAAAAAGAACTAACATTTGCGTATTTACACAAGCGATGCTTTTTATGGTAGAAAGCAATTCTGGTGACCGAATTCCTGGAGTTTGGAAACATACAAGCAACGTGCTTGCGTTTGGAAGTATAGTGGTTTGGTGAGCTACAGGTCCAGTCATAATTGGAGTGCAGTGGGGAGGGGTGGAGGAGGGGGACTGGGGCTGTTGGGTGGATGAAATGCGAGGGAATTGGGAGATCGAGTGGGGATGTTTGAGAAGGGGGTCGGTTTATATCGTTTTCTAACGCGCTTTTTTCTGTCTTCTGTCCTCAGTTCCCCTCTCTCTCTATCCTTATGTCTGTCTCCTCTCCCCACTCTCTTCCTCTCTCTCTCTCTCTCTCTCTCTTTCTCACCCCTCTCTCCCCGCCCTCTATCCTCCCTTCGTGTACATGTAATTTTATTTTAGACCTTATTTGTGCCATTCGCTTCGGGTCAAGCGCCTTTGATATCCATATAGCTACGGGTAATATGTGGTTACCACAGACCAACTCAGGAAGCCGTTACGGTGACAAAAAAATTCTCTGGATTCAATCGATCCAAATGGGGTCTGACGCGTACACTCATGGTCCATCTTACCTCAGAGTAAACCAAGTGCAATTGTATAAACTGTATTTTCGAAATAATTCTACAAATCTTAAAGTGACAGTACACTGAAACTCCTAAATAGCGCCATCTTCTAACAGGATTTGGAAAGTGTTTGTGCCCCTCATTTTCCCATCATGCCCTATTCTAGTTTGTATAAAGCTTTGAATGCACCTGCAGGCAATTTTCCACTTTGCCAAGTCAAAATAATAGTTTGAAATATAAAATGTGCCGATTATCCAAACAAGCTGGTTGTCAAATCAAGATAAAACGCTATTAATTTTTTAATTATAATCTTGATTTAGCAATCACTGTAAGATGGCACCGTTCAAGTTCTACCAGTTTAATGCCACTTTAATTCAGTAAGAGTTCCAAATTTAATAATCCATGTCATTCACTAAAAAGCTCTGCACATGAAGTACATGTATACAAGCCCGAAGTATCTGTTCACTTTTGTGGCCCACGTTGCAAAAATTCGATATCACGGAACAATGAATGTCATTAACATCAAAAGTATTAATTTCCTTATTCATATACAGAACTGATCCAATTCACCCTCTAGAACTGTTTCAAGCCAGAAGGGCTTTAAGTCATATCATTTTGTACAGAGTTAACGCCCTTCTTGTTCCAAACAGAATATAGGGCTCAACCTGATACAATCATCGCAAAGCTAACATCGTTTTATGTACAATCGGTCACGTCAGGTACAAAATACCCTTGCCATGACTTGCCCATAAAGAGCCGAAATAATTATTACCTGTAGCTCTACTTACGCAATTATTCAGGAAACAAATACTGAAGGCAATCAAATACACGTGTCTTTGCAACAATATTAATACAGCATGTACAGTATGTACATTTTCCTTTTTATTTTTTTACTGCAAATTCAAGAATAGTACAAAAATAATGTTTCATCGAAAGTGGCACTTCTGGAAGTTTTATGTCTTCTGATACGAGAACCCATCTACGTCTTACAGGTCAAATTTCAGAATTTCACAAAATCGTGCGGCATTATGCAAGTACAACTCGCATAATGCGTTTTGTGCAAATGTAGTGAGAAGTAGAACGAATTTATGGAGCAACAATTGCGGAGAATATTTTTAAACCTCTTACTTGCCACAAAATGCTATTTGGCACATTCTCTGCCGTGCCATGTTTGCTAATCAGCACCAACAAAGAGGCACCAGTTAAGAGAAATATTACACTCCACATTACAAAAGTTTCATTTTCGGTCTTTATTGATTGGCTACAACCTTTTATCAGTACTTTTATGCTGCTATTTTCAAAATAATCTAGAAGCCTTTGGTAAAAACTATTACAATGCGGTGCGCGACGAAAATAGTCATTCAAGAATATGTATTTTCGTATACATGTATAAATAAAAACAATTTTTGTGGCGAAAATAGTAAACTATTTACCAAATAAGACTTGATTATAGAAGAAGAGGATATCACCCTATAGCGGTACAGTATGACACTTTAACACGGAACTTTTCAATAGACTCTTACGCAATACAACCATAAGGAAAATATTTTTTGTTTTGTTTAAAGCTCGGTAACTCATTTAAAAGTTAATACATTCATGTATTTCAACATTATAAGGCAGAACGTTAAATTTCGTTGGCAAGTCGCCAAGAAAAAAATAATCTCCCGTTATTTTCCCCTATAACAAAGAGATTTGTATACTGCAAATCATGCGTTTGTCAGACGGACTATTAATTAAAAATTGAGATTTGAACGATAGAAGGAAAAAAAAATCGTCTTTCAATACAATGAATGTTTACAATTATACGGATAAAAGAGAAAATCAATCAACTATTGAAAGGTGATAATTGAGGACGATTTCAGTTCACGCTCTAAATATTTCCAATCGCATAATATCCCATAGTGAACAGAACTAACGCCCACTCTACATTATGGAGTTGGCGTTAGTAGTTCTATTCCCTAGAGAGAGAGAGAGAGAGAACTATTTATCTCAATAATAAACATAATATGAGTTGTTTTTAAAAAATATCTGTATACGCGTGACCCTACTTTGTAAAAACTTGTTTAAAAAACAGTGTTTTGATATGATGTAACATGACACAAGGATAAATGATCAAAAAAGGTCTCATATCACAATTAATATACTAGTATATTAAATATAGTATATAATTACGATAAGAAATCGATTTATTCCATTTTCTGTTGTGTCAACTGGAAAAAAAAAAGTTGGGTAAAAAATGGCCCAATATGAGTGTAATTATGTGGCGAACCAACTTTTGAGCAATCCTAATATACCCAATCATTGTGGTCAATTTTAAGTAAAATGTGACTGTAACTGGGCAAAACTTTATAATTGGTCGGACACAACTTACCCTCATATACTGGGGTGTTTTAATTACCCAACGATTTTACATCGTACATTTTTATACATCAATAGAGTGACAAGGTGAATATTTCTTTGAGTAAGATGGTTTACTACCAACCCCCTCCCAACGCCTCCATTCAACTGAAGATGAATAATTTACGAGTCAGATTTGAAAATGGATAAGGTAAAAACAAATAAATAAATGAAATATGACATTCAGTCTACATTGTCTTTTAGTGCTTATAAATCTTCGACATTACAATGTTAATAAGATACTAGCGGAAACAATTGCCTCATAATGTTCAGTGCATCCATGATAACTTACGAACATATAAATAAGAGCAGTGCAAAGTATTTGTAAAAAGACAGAATGGTAAATAATTTTTATTATTTAATTTCAGATACACCTCTATGAGGTAGAAGGTAACTCAATAAATGTTAGTTTTCGTCAACTGTTTCATAATTATGTACTTAATCCGTTTCGGCGAATTTCATCTTAAACGCGATTTCTTTTTTAGCAAGGTTTGGCAATTTTGTTTACAATTGGCAGGGGTAAACTTTATGACAACAGTGAATTATGACATGATAACAACCCACAATGATTTTCAATTACAAGTTTTCTCAAAATGAAGTTCCACTGCGTGAGCTTATCTTCAGCAGAAATCAAACTTCTCTCTCTCTGAAAATAACCGGGTAAAAATTTGTTCGACACGAGGGCAACTATGTGTTCGACCAATTTGACCAACTTTGGGCAAACTTGGGTTATATTTTGCACAATCTGAAGTAATGATCTTATTTTATTTTGACTATATTTTGAATATTACCCAAGTTGGTTGGGCATAAAATTACCCAAAGTTGGTCGGACACATAATCACCCTCGCGTTGTGCAATTTGTTACCCTTAAAAAAAATTACACTGTTAAAGATGATTGTGGTGTAAAAATAGGCAGTATATAAAAATCTTTAAAACGGAAGACACCGTGGTCATTGAGGAAAGGATGACGTCAGTAAGATCAAATCTAAACGTCTGTCGATGACCTGAACCGAGCTGGCACAAGACGATAAAACGCTACAAAAAATAAAATAAAGACAAGAAAGAAAAGTTCATAATTAGACTCTCATTGATCTCGTGTTATACAGTCATACATTTAACTTAAATGTTCAAATTCGAATATGATATTCTTTGTCGGTGTGTCGGACCCTATTAAAGATAAAGAAATATTTTCCAACTTCACTATCGCGTCTACTTAATTTATAATGCCATCACCAAACCCCCAAACCGTTCTCGCCAGAATCACGTGAAAGTCAACTGATATGCGGTAAAAGTTTTCATTTTCTTAATCAGGTGACTGAAACGTTAACCTGATTATATCTCGAAGCTTCTCATAATTTTCAGTTACTATATGTTGTGCAAGTGACTTTGTGTTGTTTTGTTTTTGTTTTTCCCCATGTTTTTATTGCAAATGTGATTGTACACGATGGCAACAGTTGAATAGAATACATTTCACCCCAAATCCATATTCCTATCCTAATGTGCAGTCAGTCCTCTTTAATGTCCCCTAATGAAATAGGAAGATGTATATTTTAAACTAGATGAATTTTCGACCGCGCGCGGTCGGAATTTATGCCTCCGCCATCACCAGATTGGAAATGTATGGCATACATGTACACTCTAAAAAGGATTGGTCCAACAAAATTACAAATCTTTTCACTTAAAATGCACAGGAGACTGAAAATTTATTTCATTTCATAAATAAACTAGAAATATTTGATAACGAGGCTAAAAACCAGTAATTTCATGTAATTTTATGTAAATTGACCTCTGTGACCTCTGACCTTTGACCTACTTACCCCAAAATCTAATCAGTTCATCTTTCTATGGGGATACATACTGGTACCAAGTTTGAAGTTCTCACCTCAGACAGTTCTTGAGATATCGCGGTAACGGTACTAAAAACCAAGAATTTCATGTAATTTCATGTAATTTCATGTAAATTGACCTCTGTGACCTCTGACCTTTGACCTCCTTACCCCAAAATCTAATCAGTTCATCTTCATATAGGGAAACATACTAGTACCAAGTTTGAAGTTCTTACCTCAAACAGTTCTTGAGATATCGTGGTAACGGTGCTAAAAACCAAGAATTTTTATGTAATTTCATGTAAATTGACCTCTGTGACCTCTGACCTTTGACCTACTTACCCCAAAATCTAATCAGTTCATCTTTCTATGGGGATACATATTGGTACCAAGTTTGAAGTTCTCACCTCAGACAGTTCTTGAGATATCGCGATAACGGTACTAAAAACCAAGAATTTCATGTAATTTCATGTAAATTGACCTCTGTGACCTCTGACCTTTGACCTCCTTACCCCAAAATCTAATCAGTTCATCTTCATATAGGGAAACATACTAGTACCAAGTTTGAAGTTCTTACCTCAAACAGTTCTTGAGATATTGTGGTAACGGTGCTAAAAACCAAGAATTTTTATGTAATTTCATGTAAATTGACCTCTGTGACCTCTGACCTTTGACCTCCTTACCCCAAAATCTAATCAGTTCATCTTCATATAGGGAAACATACTAGTACCAAGTTTGAAGTTCTTATCTCAAACAGTTCTTGAGATATCGTGGTAACGGTGCTAAAAACCAAGAATTTTTATGTAATTTCATGTAAATTGACCTCTGTGACCTCTGACCTTTGACCTACTTACCCCAAAATCTAATCAGTTCATCTTCGTATGGGGATACATACTAGTACCAAGTTTGAGGTTCCTACCTCAAATGATTCTTCAGATATCGCGGTAACGAGAAGTGGGACGGACGGACGCACGGACACACGGACGGACGGACGGACGGACAGACGGACGGACGCACGGACGGACGGACAACCCGAAAACATAATGCCTCCGGCACCCACCTTCGGTGGGCGGAGGCATAAAAAACCCACACAAAGCCCCGAATTCACAGGAGTTTTGGTTTAAACCCCCTCCTGGGCTTTTTAAGCGTACGTGCGCACGAAATCCGATCCAATCATATATTTTCTTTGAGCGCGCGCATGGACAATGTGCGCTTATTTACGCTTAGTTTAGTACGCTTATGGAGGTTTAAACCTTACCCATTACCCAACCTCCTTTGTGAATTCGGGCCCATACGTTTAAATATGGTAGTAACATGAAGATTTGAGTTAACCCTTATACCACAGTCACACCAACGAGACCGACGCCAGACCGACCAACAACAGACCCAACAAAAAATTACATTGTCACCAATGGCCAAGAAGCAGTCAGTATGGAGTCGTTGTGGAATCGGTTTGGTGTTGTGACTATGGTACATATCAACAATTCCATGTTGTAAACTTGATTGAATTTCAGATTGCATATCATGTGAATTCACATACAGCAAAGGAGTCATTTAAATCAAATACGTGAGTGACATCGACCAAAGAAAATCAAATAATTACTCTTCATAATGCCAGAAACATAATACTGAATGATGTGAGTTCATTGTATTCGTCTCTGACTGACTAAAGATCACATGGGTCATGTTTATTCGGCTTGTGATGAAAACCTGATCGCAAATAACTCTGTCTACGCTGGATCTCAAGGAATTTTAATAGGAGATCACGTCGACAACATAAAAAAATGTTAAGCACAATTTGGTAGATTTCCTTTACATTAAAGTTCATTTGGGTCAATCGTAGACTGTGTGTGTTATTTGCCCACATGTTTTCATCACACATCATCAGTAGGCAGCCATAGATTTGCGTGACATGTGAGCACTAACAAGAACAGAGGCGTCGGAACGTCGGGCTCGGACAATGGATTGGCTGGGGGGGGGGGATCTTTTGTCCGCCAGACAAAAGATTCCCCCACCCCCTCCAATCCATATTTCGAGCCCGACATTCCGACGCATCTGAAAAGGAATGCACAGAATATGTCTTGTGAATTGTACTCATTTGTTTTCATTGTGTGACGTCATTTCACGCTTTTGTGTTAGAAGACACCTTTGTACCTAATGCAGTCACACGGCCAAACCGACCGATTGGGGGGGGGGGGGGGGGGGGGGGGGGGTAATGTAATGTTTCGTTCGGTCTGGTGTCAGTCTGGTGTCGGTCACGTCGATGTGTCACAAAGATAACAGAGATTTGTTTATTAAAGGTACACCCAAGAGCTGCCCTTAACGGCCACGAACATACTCACATGTACACACCATATAATTGGGTGTACCTTTAAGGGTTGGTCACATTTTGTCCTGCAACGATAACAAGATTTTGCATTAAAGGTACACCGCAGAGCTGCACTACTTTTAACAGACACGAGCATACTCGCATGTACACACCATACAGCAGAGTGTACCTTTAATTTAAAAAGTCTCGGTATTGTTATCGTTATCGGTCAGATGTGACCCAGGCTTAAGGTGCTTACTTCATGCAAGATTCCATTGTTTGCATGTATGTACGGAATGAATAAGCATCAAATCAAACCAAATTTACAACATGTGTATTTTATTTTTGCAAGTCAGACATGTATGTAAATAGATTTCCCACCGCACTCTAACATAAAAACGAATACAAAGGTCGCTGCACAGTATGTATCACCGATATAGGCGATTCTTTAAAAAAAAGTAAATAAAAAGGGGTGTGAAGTTCTCTGAATGTTTTGACGTTTCTGTTTAGAAATGAAAAATACACAGTAGGAGTCATTGAACGTCAAAGACAGCGGTAGTCAGTGGCACATTCATATCATAGTCGGGCAAATGACGCATATCGTGCAACGGATATTAAATCATACGACACAATAGACCGCTTCGGTAATGTATGCAAATTTATGCGCATTTCTTCTCTGCATGAGCACCTAGTGACGAGCTATTCTATTAAACCTGCTTTCTATAAATGAGCCTCAATGCTTGGAATCCAGTTTGCATACATTACTTGTTGCTACGTCCGGCAAGCCTCGGGCAAGCTTTCAGGTTGTCAAGAACAACCTTTGTTTGAAAGGTACGTATAAAATTTGAATACATTACCGACGGAAGCGGTCTATTGCAAGTCACGAGAACTTTGGAGGGATTTCACCTTTCTTTCTGTTTGGGTTTGGGTTTATTTTATTTTTTTTTTGGGGGGGGGGGAGATAAAATAAATCATGCCTCGTATTAAATTTATAAAATAATTTAATACTGCCAAATCAGTGACAGTTTTCCCTTCACATGCCTCCAGGTGTTGTTCCATGGAAATATGGACGGGGAAACGTACATCCCAGGTACAGAATTTCGACAACGCAGACGTACCAAGAAAAACACAACCATGGGAACTTTTTAGCTATTTTAAAACACAAAATGACAAGATTCAAGCAAAACATGCACGGTTATTTTAAAGGGGTTATTTTTTCTACGATTTGAAATGTCACTCATCGAAATTGGGTTTGTCTGAAGGTGTCTGTATCATGTTTATTTTGTGTGACGAATATTTGCAGGCAAAACAACATTGTTTATCTTTGTTGACAAGTTAAGCAATACATGTTTTCTTTGCGAATGTTTGGATGTTGAAAAAAGAACCTGGTTGTGTTTTGGGCCATGAGCTTTTTTCATGACTGACGACACTGCAACCAGTGCCCACAGTGCTAGCCAACAAATACATGTGGTTGCAGTACCGGATATAGGGCAAAATCCCGGCAGAACTCAACCTAGCATATCGTAGGAACACATTAAGTACAAAAAGAAAATGTGCCCTGAATTTTTTACCCCTCCCCCTGTTTAAACTGGAAAAGAAAACTGGAAATGTGATAACCTTTTTTTTTTCTTGCTAGAGAACTGTGGAGTGAAACAGCCCTCCAAAAATATAATCTTTTTGCTTCTCAGACAATGTTTGGACTCTACCCCCTCCCCCCCCCCCCCCCCCCCCCCCCCGCCACTGCAGAAGATCCTGGATCCGCCAATGGTAGAGAACCAATGACTTATAAAACAAAAAATCCAAATTTTTAGTAAATAAGTCCAAGAAAAGTTGATTTCTCGTCCGAAATTTTCGAAAATGACAATGTTTTTTTAATATTTTATATTTTTCTGTACATTCACATATAAATGCTACTGGGTCGATTTCAACACAGATTTTCTAAATTTCATTCGTATGTGCAATACAGAGGCTAAAAACACGGTGAAATTGCATCATAATCATGATTTTGTTACCTCAGATTCTTTTCTATTCCATTTCAAAACAAAAATATCAAATAATCAGAATAAAAAGTTTCTAACTATATGTTAATTGAACTATTTGACATTTGACCTTACACCTTATAATCCAAAAGTCTGATCACTTTATCTCCTCCTAGTCATGAATACAAAACAGTTGAGATATGGTGATAACAAAGGTAAAAAAAAATCACATACACCTGTATAATGACCTCTATGACCTTTGACCTACGTGAACAAAAATCTAATCAGTTCGTCTCACTATGGTGATGCATACTAGTTCCAAGTTTGAAGTTAATGGATCAAATGGTTCTTGAGATATCGCGTTAACAAGGCTAACACCTGCAATTTCAGAAATTGACCCGTGACCTATGATCTTTGACCTACATACCCAAAAGTCTAAACAGATCGTCTTCCTATGATGATACATACTAGCACCAAGTTTAAAGATCATACCTCAAATGGTTCTTGAGTTATTATGAGAACGAGGCTAACACCTGCAATTTCATAAATTGACCTCTGACCAGCGTACCCCAATATCTAATCAGTTAGTCTTCCTATGGTGATACATACTAGCACCAAGTTTGAAGTTCATACCTCATGTGGTTCTTGAATTATCGTGAGAAAGCGGGACGGACGGACGGACGGACGGACAACCCGAAAACATAATGCCTCCGGCACCACCTTCGGTGGGCGGAGGCATAAAAAAGGAGGAAGACCGAATAAAATGAAATAAGTCGGAGGGAAAGAGATACTAGGAATTAATTTGATTTGGCCTAAAACGTACCTGACCGTCTGTTTCCTTGGCAACACCCGAGACATCTCCATCCTTTGAATGTAGGTGAGAAGGGAACATAAGAAAAGAAAGCTTTGCTCCGGATCCATGCCATACCAAACGGGAGGTCGTAGCAGCGAAACACGAGTTCGTTCACGACTTCATTCTCCTCGTCGCTTCCCGAGAACCGCTGCCACTCTCCGATGCCCCTCTCTTTCTTTGTGCCTTTAAGTTAAAAAAGTGTTAGAACACGAATTCACTATTAAAAACTTAAAAAGATATATTGTATGCTCAACATATATATGCTCAACGTTAACACTATGATGGTCATCATCATCATTATCGTCATATTCCTCATTTACAACAATTACATCATCATAATCATCATCGACAACAATAACAATCACTGTACCATCACATTTATCATCACTTTACCATCATCATAAGATCATCGTTGTCATCATTATTGTCATCATTACCATCATCTTCTTCATTACTATCATCATCATCTTCATCATAATCATCATCCTCATCATCATCATCATCACCATCACCATCATGATAATCATCATCATCATCATCATCACCATCATCATCATCATCATCACCATCACCATCATCATCATCACCATCATCATCATCACCATCACCATCATCATAATCATCATCATCATCTCCATCATCATCATCATCATCGCTATGATCGTCCTCCTCACCTGGTATCGTATTGTCCAGCACAAATCCAAAAAAACCTCCTACGAACATACCAGTCTTCAGGAGTACAACTATAATCAAGTCCAACTCGTTCACACCTAATGCAAGGAACACAGATTACAGAGAATCAACAATAAGAATAATTTAAAACAGGAAAATAATTATGATAGAGGGGTATTTGGTGACAAAAACACCTAGAATAAGGAAGGACCACTTCAAGATTGATCTCTTACCGGTGTTGATGTATTGATCATTATCGCCAGACTTTATCCAGTTAGGGATACACAAACCCATGAAGAGGGAGAAACCCAGGATGAAGAGGTTTCGCGATGAGTTGAGGTCAACGAACTGTAGGTTGGATAATCCTACAGCTGCCACCATGCCTGGAAGAGAAATTTAAAAAAAAACATATCGGTGAAACAAAAGCTACGTTCATACGGGACTTGTAGTTTCGAAACTTTAAGTTAACGAAACAATCGCTCACTAAAAACGACGAGGGTTCACACGGGCCCGAAACAACGACGCTCGTTGTTCTGAAACTACAAGTCGAGTGATCGTCGTTTAGCACGAGCAGAGAGCTGAGGTCATCGTTAACAACGAGATTGCTAAACTTAAAAAATGTATTCTGTTCACACAGTCCATAACTATGACGAGGACCCCCCGCTGCTCGTGGTTTCGGCGTTAACTACAAGCTCGCTTGTGGTTCTGGAACTACAAGTAAACTTAAAGTTTCGAAAACTAAGTGTCCGTTCATACAGTCTGAAACTACAAGATAACTACAAGATAATTTAAAGTTTTGAAACTACAAGCGAAACTTAAAGTTTAGCTCCCTTGGTGTAAACCTGACTAAAGAGAACTGATTATCGGTAAGGTGGAGGTTTCGCGACGCGCATTCTTAAGTTTCAAATGAAAGAAAATTCTGTTTGAAACATGCCTTGTGTGGTATTTAGTACATCAGTGTTTTCACTGACAATTATGTGAAACAATTAAACTATATTAATGTGTGTTTTATTCCAAAGCATTTTCAACACCAGAACTCATCTTAACTTTAAGTATAAAGGGACGTGGTAAAGTGAAATTTGAATGAACTGCGTACCAACTGGTCGGATTGCGAATCTCCACATTACGTGGCTTTACATTTATTTTGTAGCGCCAACGGTAAGGTGGTCAAGTGTAAGAGATATATTACAAAAAGAAGAAAAGACTTGCAAGTTTCCAAATGAATTCCACCGTTGATACTTTTATGAGATTATGAATTTAAGCATTACTTGTTTTTAGAATTATAGGCTCATCTTGGTTGTACATTTAATAGAACATGAACACTATAAATTCCAGTAGATTCGGGCATTAGTGAGGCTTTACTGAAGTGAATTCAGAGAATGCCTACCAAACATGACGCAAAACATGCCACCAACGATGGGATCGGGAATCATGACGAAGAGGGCGCTAAACTTGGTAAACGTTCCCAGAATAATCATGATCGCTGCTCCGTATTGAATCACACGCCGGCTGCCAACCTTCAAATGATAAAAGAATATCAGAATGGACAAGTGAAATAACTAGGGAAGATCATTGAAATAAATTAATTTCTATAGGGAAGTAGGTGAAAGTATATACACAATACAATATTTACACAATACAATTTCAAACTACGGGGGGGGGGGGGGGCTATCCTGACCTGATATGCAAGGGGATGGGAGCAGCCCCCCCCCCCCCTTTATGACAGAACTAACCGTTGCTTTTTCCCCTTCATATATTAGCTCAAATTCAAGAAAATAAAGTATATAGCCAACATGCACTTTAAAGAACGGCCACTCTTGAATATACAACAGCTATAAGCAACTACTCTAAACTAATCTATCATGCACGACGTCTTCTTTTTTTCATTAACCATCCTCTTTTCGATTAGGATTAGACAAGCAAAGAAAAGCGTGATGATAAAAATTGTGTTGGGTACATATTCATCATCGTCGTCGTCGTCGTCATCACCACCACCACCACCACCATCATCATCGTCGTCATTATTAACATCATCAACACCATCATCATCACACCACCATCGTCATCATCACCGTCATCATCATCATCATCGTTATTATCACCATAATTACCACCATCATCAGCATCATTATCGTCGTCTTCATCATCATCAACTTCATCACCTACCTTTGTAATGCCGATAGCGCCGATGTTTTCACTGTACGACGTCGTTCCATTCCCCGATCCGATCATTCCCGCGATCACACATGCGATACCTTCCATACCTATCCCTCGATTCACAGCGTGGTTGGGAGGAGGCGGGGCTCCAGCTAGACGAGCACATGCGTAGTAGTCGCCCACAGATTCGATCATGGAGGCGATGACGCCGGCCAACATGCCAAAGACTCCGGCCACAGTGACGGTGGGAAGACCCCACTGACCTATGGACAGAGAGTATGGCTATTTCATTCATTTTACATACATTCCATTCAGGAGTTCCATTTCAGATTATTTAGACTTACAAACAACGATAACACGATTCAAATTCGGTGATCTCAAGGTGAAAACAAATACTACCACTTTACTTCTTCTATGAAAGTACTTTACCCCCCTCTCATTTGTTTATATTTAAGGTATATTTCAGGCATAGTTCCACAGATACTTGTAAAGAGTACTATTATGGATAGACTATGGAAAGTAACTGATACAAATACTAATGTAATGAAATGATTGCCAAAAAAAAGAAAGAAAATGATGATGGAAGAGATAGAAAAGGATGAGGATAAAATACAAAATGTGAAACGAAATAATACACTGCACTGAAAGGTACATAGGTGCGCACGCGCGCACGAGAGAGAGAGAGAGAGAGAGAGAGAGGGGGGGGGGGGAGGGGAGGAGGGGGAGGGGGAGGGGGAATACTTAAAAGGAATATTATAAAAATCAAGATATTTCCATACCAGGATAAGGAACTCGAAACCATGACGCCTCTTGAAGCACCCGAAGTCGTGTGTCCGTCCTGGCTTGGAAGCCGTAGTCATCGATCTCCGTTGGGAAGACATTCGTCGAAGTCAGGATGGCACAGAAGATCCAAGAGATGAGAATCGCTAGAATCACCTATGGTTTGACAGAATTCTATTATAATGGAGGGTCACTAGTGGGGATGTGAAATCCCTATTAAAATAATTATATTGTGGGAAAATTCTAAATTATTATGGCCTCTCGGCAGGTTTTTACCCTCTTGTTTTACTTCTTGTCGACATATTTGAAATTCTGAGTACTATCCTCCGGCCCCATCCAATTAAAGTAGTGTGGCTACGCTCCTGATTTAGTGTTATACGTCACTCCTATACATATTTCACTTAAATCACTTGACACACATACAAATTCTAAATCACTATGGCCTATCGGCGGGTGTTTACCCAATTATTTTTAGTCCTTTTCGACATGTTTGAAATTCAGAGTACCACCCCCCCCCCCCCCCATTCGAAATAGTGTGGCGACGCTCCTGATAGAGTGTTATAAGTCACTCATAATACATATTTCACTTAAATCACTGGACACACACACAAAGAAAAATGTCATCAAACTATCTACTCTATTTGAGAAGATGGGTACAATCCACAGATGGCGCTATTCTATAAAGGCATCAATGTCGTTATAAAGTTTCTCTCGAGAGCTGCTTCGTTGAGCATTTTAACCATTTTGAACAAACAATAAATAAAAATAAAAAATAGCAACATTCTCGATTTCATATTTTCGCGTTAGCTATATGAATTACTCACCGGGAATAGTTTGAAGATGAATACGTTCTTCGAATGGCATCCACGATCTTTCGTGAAGCGGAAGAAGGGGACTCCGAACCTTGCGATGTACTGCGAGAATATCGTCATCAATCCGATAGTCCTGCAAAATTACAACATCGGAAGAAGTAGAGTCCCATAAATGTTCGATCCTAGATTTATTTTTCTATTGAAAACAGAATGTCCTTTAATGAACAGATCAGTTAACAATTCGAAGAAAAAAAAAACACGATTAAAGGCAGATTCAAATCAAACTTTTTAAATTTAGTACCCCAACACAAATTTTAAGCAAGTTTCTATATAAATTATCAATCAATAAAAAAACAAAAGTGAATGGGAGTCTAAACTTTCTTACCAGGGCCCTGTGTCATAAAACTTGTTATCAATAACTAATCACAATGACTTTTAAAATATATTGAAATCATAACACTTGATTGGCTGAACGCAAATTTGTCATAGATCTGTTGCAGTAGTTATAATGATAACAAGTTTTATGAGACGGGCCCCTAATACAACGAAGAACAGATATCCACGTCGGTCACATGAATTGGTCACATTGCAGTCTTCTGATAGCATACAAAACCACATTAAGTGAAAGAAAGCTCAGAGGTACCACGTCTTTCTTGAGGGGGCGAGGGGCAAAGCCTCAAAATTAGTCCAAAATGGTTATTGGACTGTTAATGAATCTTTCACAAGAAAAAAAAATGTAGTCCGTCTGTAGTGCGTTTGCGTTTGCCCAAAATAGACAGAAAACGGAAAAAATAAATACATCGGCAAAGTGTATTGTTTCTCCAGCCCATTTAAGTAAACCAGAACTTAATTACAGGAAAATTCTCTGAGGTTAAATCGGTTTTAAAAACCAAGGAAAAACGGCTGTGCAAATTAGCGCAAGTTTCTGGAAACCCGTTAAAGGATCATTTTTTTGTGTTGTAATTTATTAAACACAAATCGGCACCTACATGATTCCCCTTGTGAGAAGCTCTCCATTTGACTTCAGATTTCAGATTTTCAGATTTAGATTTTATTTCATTACATTTTCATTTTTCAAAGTACATGTATATAACAATATGTATTGTGCAATTAACAATATACAAAATAATTGACAACACAACTTAGTGCAGAAACGTTTTCGATCATAATAGTGGGCTGATCGCTAGAGTTAATCAGTTGCAAATTTGTTTAATATTTAACAACTTGAAAGCATTATAAATTCCTTATCATTTATCAAATTACCTTTTCGCTGTTCTGTATCTCCTATTTCCTGTTTTTATTAAAGGCAAACTTGATCCCAGGATGGGCCTTTCCTCAAAGATTTTATCGACGTTATTATTCTTCTGTCGATCATACTTAATTTCAATTCATCAAACTTTACTTTTAAATATAAAGTTGAGTTCTGGTCATAAGATTGAATTTTGAAAGAAACTGTCTCAAAGCAATTGGGAAAAGGTTGATTATATAAATAGCACAAAAGAATTGATGTATGCTGTAAGGTTTTGGAATCACAAAAATGATAAGAAATTGACTCAATCCTACTGGGAGTCACTTGCACTGCACACAGAAATGTGTATATGGGACTACACACAAATGTTCGGCCTGAAAATTTCAGCTGTTTCTTGTCATATTTTGAATGTGACGCCATTTTAAGAGCAATCCTTTTCAGGGGACATTTCTACTATGATAATCTTCCAAAATAACATAAAAGGAATGTGAAAGCTCACAGATTATGTTTTACCTTTCTCAGAATTAACTCAAACCTATATTACGTACCTTTATTATTAGTGTGCCTGGTACATTCAGTTCTCAAGCTGTATATTGGTTCTTATGGAAGCATCATTTTCCATTTGAACGATTATCAAGTCGATATTCATAAATTTTCTTTACATTTTCCTTGTCAACATTACAATATATATGTCTTTCTATATAATGTTCACTCTGTTACTATAATCCATCTGTTTACCTTTGTATATACAGTGCGTCCCAGAAAAAAAAAAGAAACCGAGACTTATCGATGTTTAATTATATCTTAATCACAATTATGATTAATAAATGATACATATTTGTAAAGCTTGGATCCTCTTCTTTCATTTGATGCCACTCATATGATACATACTCCACACATGAGTGAATGAAGACAATATGAAGCAGGGCTACAACAAAGTCGTTCGGCCAACGATATTTGAATTTCAAATGAGAAAGGGATGACAAAGCTCTGGTGGTGTAAAGTGATGCTTGCATTTCATTGATTTAGACTCCCAGATCGTCCCAATTCTGTTACTATAAATACTCGTTGCTCTGTTGTTAACTGCATGGTCAAGTAGGTTAATGAAAACGTACCTCACTATCAATCGGCTTTTATCATTTTGTACTCACCCATACATTTTGTTGACGATCAACCATGCATGAAGTATTTTGTCTTGCTTGTTTATTGCTAGGACAGGCAGCCAGTGCAAACGGATTCTTATTTACAATAATGGAAATGGAAGCATCACTTTACACCAACAGAGATTTGATTTGTCATCCCTGGCTCATTTTGCCCGATTGAGGTGCCATATGAAAGGGCAGAAAATTAACTTTCTAGAAATGTGATTATCTCTTTGAAATTCAGATATCGTTGGCCAAACGACTTTTTGGTAGCCCTGCTTCATATTATTCACTCATGCGTGAAGTATGTATCAAATGAAAGAAGAGGATTCAAGCTTTACAAATATATGTGTCATTTATTAATCATAATTGTGATTAAGATATGATTAAACATCAATAAATCTCGGTTTCATTTTTTTCTGGGACGCACTGTATATATATAATGTGATGATAGATATAAATGATTTCAAATTCAACTTACATGAAAGCAATGCCCCAGTGCCCCGCAGCGAAGTCGGCCGCCTCCTTGAAAAGAGCGAGACCGATGAGGCATATAGTCGGGGTGATGGAGAGAGGGCCGATGAAACGAAGCATGATACCGATGGTTCCAGTGAAACCGATCAACACCTTTAGTTATACAGAGAAAGAGCGAGAGAGAGAGAGAGAGAGAGAGAGAGAGAGAGAGAGATTTAATGGGAAATACGACCTTAATCGTCAGTATATGAATTAGGTATTAGCAATATATCATTAGAGGAGCCAATTGGTGCATAAGTGAAAGAAATCAGTCTATCAATATTTTGGGAATTTCAAATTGACCGAATCGGTATTGTGACTGTGATATTGGCGGGTCAAATCTCCTATTTCTCCAAAATGACTAAAATTTATTTTTTTAAAGTATATCCTAGGTATAGTTATTTTGTTTTTGTAGGACTTACATGTTTATTAGCATGTTACCTATAATATATTTTGATTACTGCCCAACCGAAAAAGCGACGTATACTAAAATTCAATTGTTATAAGGGTATAAATTTCATCCCAGTAGAGGTTATTGCAATAACTGGAGGCCGGGCAGACAGACGGACAGCGCAAGAACATGAAAAATGATATCATACAACATGATTCATGGCTATTCACATTCAGTTTCATATTCCGCAACGATGCCAAGTGGCCTTCGGGCATTTTTGAGTAGAAACTAATTATACCAAACTGTTTATTAATGCTGCTTCACTTTCGAAATACAAGGTTCTATACCAAAAATGGTGTGAAACTATAAGATGGAAATAATAACATCAGGGGGTGTTTCATAAAGCTGTTCGTAAAGTTACGAATGACTTCACAGTGCAAGAACTGATCACCAGTCGTGCGTAAAGTCGTGCGTAACTTACGAACAGCTTTATGAAACACCCCCCAGGTACACAAAAGACCTATATTTGCCTTGAATAGTTTCTATGACGTAAACAAGTTGGGGGAAGTACCTGAAAGAGGGAGGCCACCATGATGTCACCCTGTACCTCTCTGATTCGATCTTGAAAGATCGCAGTCCGGTTTGCTAGCTCTTCCGTTGAAGCGTTTACTTGGAAATAGAAGAGAAACAGAAAGTCAAATAATTATTAGAAAAATCGGGTATTGACATATATTTTTATTTTTGATGATGAAGAAATATTATAACAAATACAGTAGTACCAACAACAAATATAATAGATATTTTTAACAAATCAATCAAATCATTTAATGTTAAGAATAGGTATATTGTGTAAAAGCTTAAAGGGTTGGTCACAACCCGTTGTGCACCTCCGTGCGTGTGGCCTGCGACGGATTTCGCAGAAATCCTTGCGTCGCACGCACGGGTCTGCACGTTTTTTTCCAAGCATGTAGGACCACGCAGGACACGCAAGGAGGCTGTTGGACATGTCCAACAATCTCTACGTGTGGCTACGTGTTCTGACGAACGCACGTGACACGCACAGCCATCGTGCTTCCTGCACGTGCTTCTTGCGACCATCGCACGGGCTCCTTGCGGTGGTCTCACAAAATCCATGGCTCCATACGGAGCCGTGACATGTCGCGCGTCGGTTGCACGTCGGTTGCACGTAACTGTACGGGGCTGTACGTTCGCCGCAAGAGTTCTTGCAGGTAAGAGGGAGTGTGTTAATGAGGAGGGTGCAAGACGCCCAAGAGGAGGTGCAGAAAGGTGCACGACTGGTTGTGACCATGACAAAAGAAGGACGTACGAATCGCAGGAGTTGGCCCACAGCCGATCGCAGCTGCGGACACGCATTTGCAAAAACACGCACGATCAGTTGTGACCATAGCATAAAGGTTGGTCACAACCGGACGCACACCTCCTTACGTGTGGTCTGCGACGGATTTCGCAGAAAATCCTTGCTGAGCACGCACGGGTCTGCACGGGGTTTTTTCCAAGCTTGGAAGAGCACGGAGGACACGCAAGGAGGCTGTTGGACATGTCCAACAATCTCTATGTGTGGCTACGTGTTCTGATGATCGCACGTGATCAAAATCATTTAATATTAAAGGAGAATTAGGCTCAAAAATAAAGACGATAGTGTTCAAAGGTGTTATTTATTCCTACTTGTTAGACTATTATGGCTTCCCGTCAAAATATACGAGATCGATACGAATCAAGATTTTCTGAGCAAAATTTACCATCTGCTAGCAATATGTATCGTCTGCTAGCAGCACATGGGGGCTGCCATTTTGTTTATGTGTACAAGAAGATTTTCTTAATCCAAATGCTCAATTGCCTTTTTCAAAATTAAAAACCCATTTGAGATTAAAAATATAGAATAGATATGTCAATTTATTTTTAAACTGAAGATTTCCTTATATATTTCTGTTGAAAATCGATATTCGCTTAATAGAAATCTATTTTCTCGATACTGGACGTATGGGACGGAGCAAATTAATTCAAATTTTATGGATGCTTCTTCCCTGAGCATCTATAGCGGTAAACTGTGCTTTCCGATAATGGACTTGAAAAGTCGGAATGCATGCTGCATATATTATGTTCTGCTCTGTTTGGCAAACCCAAGAAAATAGATTTTTGTTAAGCAAAACCAGACAATTTAAAAGTATCATTTTAAAGATTTAATTTTTATAATACATGTAAACACCCACTTTATATTTTTCGTCACATATGGGATTTTAGGTAATGAAGAAAATCAATTTAGGATTTGGATTCAAAATATCTTCCTGACTGGAACACTTCTCAATGGTTCATGTACAACTCCAAATCAGCAAGAAAATGGCAGCCCCCATGTAAATGAGTAGGAGACGATACCGGGTGTTGGAATATCTTTATTTTATACCATTTTCTGATATCTTATTAGAAAATGATTTAGGCCAATAAGTAGGAATATATTACACCTTCCAATATAAGTAAATTTGGAAACCGGGGGTTAATTCTCCTTTAAAAATAGGTGTATTGTGTAATAGCTTTAAGGTGAGTCACAACCGGTTGTGCACCTCCTTACGTGTGGTCTGTGACGGATTTCGCAGAAAATCCTTGCATCCCACGCACGGGTCTGCACGTTTTTTCCAAGCACGTAGGAGCATGACAAGCAAGGCGGCTGTTGGATATGTCCAACAATCTCTACGTGAGGCTACGTGTTCTGATGAACGCACGTAATACGCGCAGCCATCGTACTTCCTTCACGTCTTTCTTGCGACCATCGCACGACCAGTCGTGACCATACCATTAATAATATCTTACCAGCGAGAGGTGGTGGACAGACCCCTTTCACACTCAAGATCGCAAATGTGGGTGCCAAGAAAGAGAACGTTCCGCCCTGGACGATTGGTAATCTGCAAAGTTTAGACAGAAGGATGACAAATAATCGATTAAGAAATAACGACATATCGACGTTTTCGTCCATTTACGAATTTCTCCTCTAAGAAGGACCTTATTTAGGCCTGGATAAATTTTCTTTCCTAATCGTCGGATATTTTTGGATTTCGGAAGAATCGCGTTCCATTCAAAACGCAGCGGCGTCGTTAGAGGGGGATATAGGGATGCGCCACCTCTGTCAGCAAAAAAAAAGAGGGGGAGGGAGAGGGAAGAGGAAAGAGAGGAAAAAAGAAAAGAAAAAAAAAAGAAAAGGGAAAGGAAGGGAAAAGAAAAGGGAAAGGAAGGGAAAAAAAATCAGAAAGAATAGAAGGAAATGAAAAGGGAGGGACAGAAAAAAAAGGTAAAACTGGCAATTTTGTTTGCTCGCTCGATTCGCGCGCTCGTAAAATCACTGAAAATTCATCAACCTTCGGGAATGGGCTGCAGCCCCCCCCCCCCCCCCCGAGAATTTTCAAAGTTCCGATATTCAGGAAACCACCACTTCATGTTCGGCCAGCAAGGAGCCAGCATATCCACATAATTTGGGCAGCGAGGTTCCCGGATAATTATGTAACTTATGTATACTTTCACTACTATACATTTTAGAAATTTAGAAATCGACAAGTTGATATTCGGGATTCGGAAAATGGATCCGTATGATCAAGAACTCGTTTATTATTATTTTGGGAGGAGGGGAGAGAGCATATTGGTTGGCTAATTCGGGTTTCACCCCCCCCCCCCCCCCCCCCCCCATTCAAAATGTTCTAGCGACGCCCCTGGACCGACATTATAGGTTTCTTGGACTGTATCATATAGGCCTTACTCACCTACTACCAAACGTGGTTTGAAGAAGAGTAGCGATACCAGATACGAAGAAGATGGTGGCTATCAGCTCAGCCTGTGTGACGTAATCATCATTGATACACAGAGCTCCTTTGAGAAAGAGAGGGACAGCTACGGTAGCTCCAACCATCGTCAGGTAGTGCTGAATGGAAAGAGGGTGTTAAACAGGACACGATTAACTTCTGATTAAGTCCAAGGTATTCTGTCCCATACGTTAATGACCACATTTTTGGTGGCAAACCTTATGATTGCATTTGAAGCCTTACTATAACTGGGGTCATATCAAATATTCACGAAAAATATTAGTTTAAGGCGAAATAAAATATAATTCCTCGTTTCTCGTCCCCTCCTCCTTCATTTTTTTTTCGGGCCGCCTCAATTTTTTTCTTATTTGATATTTTTGTTCTGAAATGAAATAAATCAAAATATGAGGACATCCAAACAATGAGATAACAAAAAAAAAAAAAAACCATTAATTTAATGCAATTTCTTTTTGGTTTGAGCCTTTGAAGTGCATGTACAAGTGAAATTAAATTTTTGAAAATGTGCTGAAATTGACCCAATTGCATGTTTTTGTATTGAGAAAATGTCAAATGTTACATAACATGGAGCCCCCTCCTCCTCAGTTTCGAAAAAAATTGGACGAGAAACTAGGAATCAATTTTACTTGACCTAATCATAATTATGTTCATGACGCTTGGGAAGGCATGGGACATAGAAAGACCAAAATACATTGGACTTGCCCGCCAAAACCGCTCGTTTTTCAGACTTTGGATGTTCATAATAATTATGGATGTTCCTGGATATGATACAATTTGTGCGTCTTGGTACAAATGTTTTCATGAGATTTAACCCTTGTTGCGTGTATTTCAGACTAAAAGATGGTGACCAACATGTAGACAATGTATTTGTGAACTGTTCGTTTATTAGTATCACGTGTCAAGAAAGCTTATAGGATCCTAGGAAATCCGGGGCGTTGATGGACGGGGTCTTGGTGTCACCCCCTCCCCTATACTAAATTTCTGTCAGCAAAGTATTTTTGTTATTGGCAGTCTTATATCATTCTATTTACCCTTGTGGGCATCATGAAATATGATATCTTTTTGATGCATTACAGCCCCAACCCATTTTAAACATTTTGGCGACACCTCCTCCCCACCCCCTCCTCCAGAAAACTCACCTGGACGACCAACTTTGGACAATAAGCATTCAAACAAATATCTACATAATTTATCAAAGTCATTGCCATTAAAAGCAAACTAACATTTTAATCAGCCTTCTACATTGCACCGCAACACCCAACCCCCGGTCCTTAAAAATATATTTTGGGGGCGTCCCCCCACAACAGAGAAAAAGAAGAAAGAAAGAAAGAGGAAAATGGACTACATCCATATTAATTTACCTGGAAGCCAAGCAAGATGGCGGTGTACCAAGCCGGGACATCATCAATACCATAGCTCAGCTCTCCCTTCAGTTTGGTGAGGATCTCGTGGGCGTCCTGGCGGTGGGCTGCAGGGATGGGGTCATCCTCTCCCGTCTCAGCCAGACCAGTCTCCACATCCCCATTACCGTGGTTCATTATTGCCATGGTATCGGCTGGCTCGCCTGAGCTCTCGGCACGATGCTTGCCCTAGGGGAGTATTGGATTTTCAAGTACAATTGAGGGGAGAGGGGGTTAATTTGGACTGTCAACATAAATTTTGCAGGAGTGTCTCCATATTTGCCAAAAGTTGGTGGGCGAACATTTTCTGGTAGGTTTTATTATGTCCCAGGAATATGATATGATTTATATTGATTGTATTAAATCTCGAGAGGTCCTCCGTCAAGGGTTAAAAATACTGATTTACATGTATTTAGGTCGAAATATCACTTCCTCCTCCACTTGTCCATTTGTGAAGGTCGGCGAGATTTAATACAATCAATATACAAAACCTACCCGGAAATGTTCGCCCACCAACTTTGGAGGATTTCGGACCCCCTGATCTCCGCATATAGATTTAGATGCAGATTCAGATTCAGATTCAAAATACAATCACTTCCTTCTCATAATCAAATAAATACAAAATGAAATGTATATTCACCACAAAAAATGGTGGGAGGAGGCGAGGGTTCCAGGAAGCACATGGCTTGTGGTGGGGTGGCCATTACATACAATAAATACGGAATGATTACATGTAAACAAAGAAAACAGTTCCTCGTTTAACTTTTATTCGTTACAAACCGGTCAATGAATAATGATGAAAAAAACGAAACAGACTAAAAGTTAGGTGAGGGACCTTAAACAGTAATAGGCTAAATTCTCCGCACTCAGTCCTCGTAAATTCAATCAATCAACAGAGGAAACGAATTTTAAATTTGGGAAGTTGGAAAGAGAGAGAAGATTGCAAGGATTGGAACGGACTTGCAGGATAGAAAACAGAATCTACGGATTCACCAAATCGAATTTCAGCGTATAAATTTATCGTTATTAGTGTCTGTAACATGCATGGTATTAAATACGATTTACAAATCTATAGTAGTATAATAAATTTGCATTTGGAATTTCACAGTTGAAGGACACTAATTAATATTTTGTGAACTATTTCAAGATATCAATTCAACGCCTCTGGAGGTCAAGCTAACCCCGAAAATAAGTGACTGGTGAAAATTTTCTCTCTCTCTCTCAAAAAAAAAAATACAAAGCGTCAAACTGATCATGTAAAATGCTGACCAAGAAATCAATTTTAGAGAAACTTCCAAACAAGCGGCTTATAATTATGGTCTAGACAGAAATAACCGTCCGTTATGGGGAATGATTTATTAAAACTGACATTTTGTCAACCTTCCTCATCTATGTACCGAGGTTAGTGGAGCCAGACATAGTAGTCTCAGTGGAACAACCGATGATACAGGGAGAATGAAGCTTTTGGTCTACTTATGCTTATGATGATACATCTGTTCATACATTAATTAAAAAAAACTTGATGAAGGTGGCTCACATTAATGATGGTTTGCCTACAAAATAAAGGGTATAAATGGATGCTACTTCACATTAATATTGTTGATATAAATAGTAAAACAGCATGGAAATGGAGCCACAAACATCATGCGATTTAGATATAAAGTATGAAAAGAAAATGATAAAGAAAACTTACGTTATGACTTGCAAGTTCAATATCTCCTTTCTTCGTCAGTCCATTAGGTGCATCCATCGCATCAGTTGTATGTTCCCTCGTTGTGATTTCTCCCTAAATAATGTTCCTCTGTTATGATTGGTGAGAGGATGATGTTCCTCTGTTGTGATTGGTCAGAAGATGATGTTCCTCTGTTGCGATTGGTCAGAAGATGATAACTTCTCAGCAGTGATTGGTCCCTAGATAATGTTCCTCTGTTGAGATTGGTCAGAAGAATGATGATGTACCTCTACCGTAATAAGAAGATGATGACTTATATGCTGTGAATGGTCAGAAGATAACGTTTCTCTCTTGCAAAGTTGCAATTGGTAAGAAGATGATGTTTCTCTTTTCTGTTAGGAAATTGCTTTCAAATCTCCACCGTGGTTAGCAGATGACTTTCCTCAGCAGTCTTTGAATGGTCAGAAGATTCACGGACACCTAAACAAGAAAATCATATAAACGAATCATGTTTTAACTTTTACGGCTTCTTCGGATGACATAAAAACGCTACGTTTGACATCGAAACCAGAGCAGTTACACCACATCAAAACCACCTTTACCTTTCAAAACTGGTCTTGCGTTGATTTTGAAAGAACACAGCGGAAAAGCGGAATAGTATATGACTGTTTGCCCCAGCAACAGCTAGAAAGGATCACAGAGATTTAAAAGAAAACCAGTTTAATAGGCGCCTACTGATTTTGTACCTTTTTAACTTCGGAAATTTTTTCCAGAGATGACTGAGAGACAGCGGAATGTTTAGGTCTGTTTTGTTTCACAATATCAGACGACCGGCCAAGTGTGGGGTGCAAAAGCAGCGCGTTCACACATCAATCATGTCTTTGTTTTTTTATTGTTGTCTGAGCTAGCAACCGCTATAAAGAGTTTAGGAAGGAAGAGACACATCACACGTGGCGTTTAAAATTGATAAAGAGAGGCGGTCAACATCGCTTGAATCGTCAACATGTATATTTTCAATTGTTGATTGTTCATTAGTTCATATACCTTTTCTATCAGCAGAATGGAATATACATTATCGAAGTGCGTCAAACGGAAAAGGGTGGACGTTGCAATCGGAAATCGTGATCTCTAGTTTTGCCGTTTTACCCACAAACAATTAAGGAGTATATACTATACAGTGAATTGATTATGAAACAAACCTATATGGTATCTATTAGATTTGTCAATAAATTATTTATAAATAAATGGGAATAAGAATAACATTTCTTAAAATGAATGATATTTTACCGTTCGGGTTTATGGGCTGGTCTAAACAAGCAGAGAAATTCTCTCTGGAAAATGCTCGGGGAACTTTGGGTGTTCATCAGAGATAAATTTTTTTTTTGATTTTTGATAATTTGAATCCTTCCTAGATTGGATGCGGCGGAATTGGGGAAAGGCAGACCGGAAGGAGGCACCCCCCCCCCGGTCCAATAGACCACTGCAAGTTGTGTTAATTTCTTCTAGACCTTCACACGGGGAAGGGGGGGGGCGCTAGTCAGCTCCAACACCACTGGCCGTTCTAACTATGACTATACTCACCGACAATTTTTACATTTGGCAACGTTTTTAATTTGATTTATCACATACAAGATTAATGTCTAGACCTGTCACCGCCAATAATATTTCTTGTCACAGCATGGGTAAATTTGGGTGATTTGTTATCGCATACTCATGTGACCTTCTGATCTTTTACGATGGTTTATCAGATCATATAAACAAACCCATTTATCGATAAAACTCTGGAAAGAAAAACACCACTAATACATGGCCAAATTCTCATTGGCAAAAAATGCATGTGCTCAGTATTCTACTTCGTGGATACATCGAATCGATGACATGGGAGAACTGAAGATTTCTCCACCACCACAAACAGCAACAACAACAACAAAATACCGGGAACTCCTATATTTTCAACAAAGTTCATAATAAATGTAATTCTCACCACTTTGCAGATCTCAGAGCTGATTTAACGGAAGGTGGAAATTCAAAAATGTAGTATCAAACGATCTATGAAGTCATGAGTTCTCGCGGAGCAAACAATAAAAATCTTTGAAAAATACCACGGTGAACGTACGGGGAAGGGGAGCTAATAATTCTGCCCCCGGCTCTTTTAGGGTAACGTTTGATATAATTTCAGTTTTGCTCGTGAAAGAAAAAAGATCCTACTGAGTAAAAAAAAACAACAAAAAAAAGAACGACAGTAGCATAACATTGAAAGTTAACCTGTATACCACTTTCTATAGTAACAGAATTCCATGATACATGCGACACATCTGTTAAATTATTTTGGCGATTTCGATTATCCTATCTCGTTCTATTGCTTCGGTCAAGCGATTCCCGTTTTCATTTCCCCTTTAGCCTCAGTGGTCCCCAATATCAAGTTCAGTCTTTCAGCAGAAACCAGATGGCATATCTGCAAATATAACAGAACGGGTTAATCTTTACGCCTGGTTTCCATCGCAACGAATACTACAAATTTCGCCTTTTCTGTGAGCATGTTGCAGGCTTGGCAAAGAAGCATATTTCTGTCAGGTATGGCAGGAAATGGTAAATACACATGGCAATTAATTCCGAGAATACATTTAAAAAATAGGCTGTGGTTACTATGGCAACATTAGACAAAACTGTAACAGGCTACATACACGTACCAGGATATCCTATAGAACACGCCAAAAAACGAGAAAAAAGATCTAAGAATATAGAATTTACAAATTTAAGTCATCATTAAGCAGAAGAATGCCAAGTCGTGTTTTTAATATTAGTTTGACACACATACTTCAAAATGTGTGCGATAAACGTGATCAAGTACTAGTCTTTTAAATCACATATACTGTATAAGTTTTGAAGAAAAACATTTTTTTTTCCTATACTGCGTGATTCAACAGGGAAAGGCTTTGGAATTTACTAGAAAGTACTTTTAACTTGCGATTTGAGACATTTATAACAACATGAATGTTTGAAGCTTCGTTCATTACCATGGCAACGAACAGTCGATAGTGGAATGATTGACAAGCATCAATTTCATGAAATTTGACTGCGATCTCTTCCTAGCGGTTTGTCTGGACTATGGAGGTGCGTGGTTGCAATTGAATACAATGAGAGGAGGAGGGGCACAACTCAATGAGAACAGTTTTTGAGTTATTAAGAAAAATAAGAATATTTTGATAAGTTTCAAGTTTTTTCATCTTTGCAGGGAACGTTTCATATATACATGACCATACATTATTAAAACATGAGGATGAAAACAGTAAGTCTCTTTCAAAATATAATTTGTTTCTTGATAATGATTATAAAACTACTCTGATGGAGTTGGGTCCTTGTTCCTCTTATGTATTCAATTGCATGTGTCCCGAACACCTCCATCACTATCCAATGTTGACTTTCACTTGTGAAGATCAAACTCTTACAAAACTACCCGACGCCTTTTGTATGTGAGTATTTGTAAGGAGGTTCAGACTTTATAATAAAGTAAAGTGCTCTTGTTTATAAGCAAAACAGAGACAAGCAAGTGATTTGGAGGAATCTGTTTCGCTCAGCTCCCAAGGTAACATATATAATTGACAGTGGCGGATCCAGGGGACCGCGGGGCGCTTAAGATTCTCTTTTTTAGGGGGCTTGCCAGAGAATTTGGGAGGAAAAGGACACCTGAAAACCCTATTCTTCGTTTGTTTTGTTTTTGTTTTTTACTTTGTCTTTTATTTTAGCTTGCTTGTCAGAGAATTTTAGAACTTGCACCCCCCCCCCCCCGGCCCATAATTCCCATACCAATAAGTTCACAATTCTGAAAAATCATTCCGAAAATGAAATAGGGTTCGTATTTTCTAAAATGAAAAAAAAGGTTCATAACTTCGAAAATGAAATAGGGTACATTATTCCGAAGGTTGGTAATTTCGAAAACTTATGTAGGGCTCTATCACATTTTCGGAATTGTGGACCTTGCGAATAATGAACCTTCGGAGTAATGAACCTTCGGAGTAAACGGACCTTCGATGAATATACGAACGTTCGGAGAACTGAATTATGAAGCTTCGGGAAAATGGCATGTATAACCCCCCAGGCCAGAGAATACTAGATCCGCCGCTGACTGATGTGGATTTATTCAACAATAGCAGACAATCACACATCGAAATCTCCGGAGGATTCCTTCCTTCGTTTTCGTGCCCTTGACACCCGCCCCAAAAGTACTTCTTTTTGTTAAGATTCGCGCTGAAGAGACGAATCAGTGCACTTTTCTTTTAATTTCTGAACAAGGTCCACTGATTTGCAGGATCTGTTCCACTCAGCTTTCAAGGTAATGCCGCGAAGTGAACTTGGACTTCAGTTGAAGAACATATCAGGTCACGGATACTGCAATGAAAATTAAAGACAATAGGCCTACAAGGTGTTTATAGATGGTGATCGTAGAGAATATGTAGGCCTACTTGATGAACATATATTTATCCTCAGTCGTGGAAAGATGGGGGGGGGGGCAACCGGCTATGTCCCTTCTTTTTTCTTCAAAAAGCAAGCTTTTCCTAATGTGATGACCACCATGGTCACTGTGTCGTATTTTAACCATATTATTGCATCAGGAAATCGGAAAACTAAGGAATTATGTTAAATTACCCCCTTCGAATTTTACTCCCCCAAAACCTGTTTATTACCTTTTAATACCATTAAACTCAGCAAAAGAGGTCTACATCATTACACTGTGCCTTGGGGTACAGTCCAGACAAGATAGCAAAGAGTACACGTCGAGACTACAGTTCTCGGTAGAGAAAAACGTCACTTGATCTTAAAATGGATATTACTAGCCATCTGTTGCAATTTTCGCTTGCAGGACAAACCCGGTTTCAACACAAAATTCAAATTGAATTTTCGACGTACGCCTCCAGCGCCCAACCCCTTGCCATTTGGGCGTCAAATTTTATGATGTACGTAAGATGTTAAATGGAAGTCAATGGCTCATTTACAACCCCCCCCCCCCCCCCCCTCCCCCAGCTATCTGTATCCTGCATTAGCCACTGGAAAGACAGTGTTTGTTTGTTGTTGTTTACTATATTATGCACAGCTTAAAATTACCACGCCTATAGGAGATGCCATGATAGGGCAAAACAATTTCAAATGGTATTTTAGTGTCAAAATCTTTCTAGATTTCTCAACACCCTTAACTTCAATGTTCATGTTCCCATCAAAATAATGAGATTCACTTCAGTCTTCAGACGTGCTTAAAGTGGCATTAAACTGGTAAAACTTGAACAGCGCCATCTTACAGTGACTGCTAAATTCAGATTATAATTTGAAAATTAATTGCATTTTATTTTGAATTTTGGAAGTTTGGATAATAGGCAAATTTTAAATTTAAAACTATTATATTGGACTTGGCATTGTGGAAAATTGTGTGCAAGTACATTCTAAGCTTTTACAAACTAGAATAGGGCATGATGGGACATGAGAGGCACAGACCCTTATCAAATCCTGTTGAAAGATGGCACTATTTTAGGGCTTCACTTTACTGTCAATTTAAAGCTATCCTTGAATGTCGGATTTTGGCTTTCACGTTTGGCACTTCTTGGTGTGTGAGTGTGTGTTTCAAACTAGATTTACCCCCTTTTGTAGGACGTTATATGCTTTCATGCATTGCTCCTCCGCCGCTTTTTACAAAGAATTCAGTCTTCCGAAGTCCTCCTGACTCTTGATTCTCGGTTTAAAAAAAAAACAAAACAAACAACAGCAACAACAACAACTAATTTGGATTCTACCGTTGATAGGGTTTTCCCCCTGAAAAGTACATCAACCGAAATACCTGCCATAATTTGCCATTTCCTTCTAACTTTCCTATACGGAGGAGACAGACTTGCGGATGGTTTAATTAATCATCTGACTTACGTGGATATATTTCCACAAAACGAAAGTTAGGCAACACAGAGCCATCCTTTTTCGAAAAATTATTTTTAACAGAATTTTAAAGGAAACCTCACCCCAGAATAAATATACATGTAGGTATGCTGAAGATGAATTTTATTCCAGCCTATTGATCTACAATATTCCTTACGAAAATGAACAAGAGATATAAATGAAGGTATTGGTATTATGTAAAATCTTTTAGCATGGCATGGGGCCACCCATTTTCTTGATAATGTGACGTACCAGGCGAACTTTACCAAGGAATCTGTGATAATTCTGTGATTGTACAAATCATGAGCCAAGCTCTCGTTGGAGAGACCTCTACTTCGTAACGTACCGTGCACCTCTCTGCTTATGGTCTACGACGGATTTCACAGAAAATCTTTCTCGAATGCATCTTTTTACATTTTATAATTTACATTTTATTTCAATTTTCATTTTATTTTAAAAAAAATCTCAGTTTTAAAGTAAGATAGGAGTATCAGCTCCTGATCTGTATAAACTGATTAGTGTGGGCAGTTCATTCTATTGAGAGATGAATTAAAGATAAAGTTGATTTCTGGGTCCTGTTTCATAAAACTTGTCATCAATGACAAGTTGCAATAACTGTTATAAGCTACTGATCCTTGAATCTGATTGGCTGAGAGTAAATTTGTCATAGAAATGGGGCAGTTGTTATTGATAACTAGTTTTGTGAAACAGGGCCCTGGTCTGTATGAATTGAAAAGTGTAGGCAGTTCATTCTGTTGAGAGATGAATTAAAGATATAAAATTGAGTTCTAGTCATGAGATTGAGTTGTGAAAAAACCTGTCTCAAGGCAATAAGCCACTTCGGAGATGCAATCTGAGCATGAGCAGATAAAGGTCATCTGTACAAAATTCTAAAACCCACTGACACTAATATTCGATATGTGCTCATGAATGTCATGTAATCATTATTCAATTATGCACTAATGGTGCATTCCATGATATCCAGGTGGAAGTATTCTTTTTAAAGGGGGAAACAAAAGCTATTCATGAGGCACCTCTATCACTCCCAGAGTTATTTTTCTGAAGTGCACATAAAGGGACCTTCCATGTCTAAAATATCTGTGGATATTTGGGGTCATTTGTACCATGCGCTAACCCCGAACTGGCTTATAGACCGCTTCGGTAATGTATGCAAGTTTATGCATAGCTTTCAAAGAAAGGTTGTTCTTGACAACCTGAAAGCTTGTCGGGGGCTTGCCGGACATAGCAACAAATAATGTATGCAAACTGGATTCCAAGCATTGAGGCTCATTTATAAAAAAGAGGTTCATGGAATAGCTCGTCACTAGGTGCTCAGAGAATATAAGTGCATACATTTGTATACATTACAGAAGCGGTCTATTGGGAAAGATTGGTTATATAGCAAATAAGAATTTGTGTATGCTGTAAGGTCTTGGAATCACGAAAATAATAAGAAATTGACTCAATCCTGCTGAGAGTCACATGCACTGCACACAGAAATGTGCATATTGGACTACACACAAATGATCGGCCCGAACATTTCAGCCGTTGCTTTTCATATTTTGAATGTGGGGGCATTTGAAGAGCAATCCTTTTCAGGGGACATTTCTACTATGATAATCTTCCAAACTAACATTAAAAGAATGAGAAAGCTCACAAATTATTTTTTACCTTTCCCAGGCTCAACCACACATGCCTACTAAACACACGCAGTAAATCACATCGCTGTATAAAATAATATAGCTCTAATTATGGCAAATGTTTTTATTCAATATTGAAAGGAAAACATTTGCTTGTAAGTTCTCTCTCTCTCTCTCTCTCTTTCTCTCTCTCTCTCTTTCTCCCTCTGTCTTCACCAGACCTTGATAAAATTATTAATGTGCAATAAAACAAACAACAAAAAACGTACAACAATGGCGAATTTAAAATCCATTATACTGTACATGTATATGGTACAGTCCCCCAATTACGTTTCATTATTATAAATGTTGATTGTGGTGTAGGAGTAACAAAGACATAAATTCCTGCGGAACAAAATTATTATCATGAGCAACCGAGCAGCAGTAATGCATCTTGTTGAAGTCGGAGGGGTGCACTGTAAAAAATATTTGTATTTTTACAGGGGAAAAAATACAGATTTGTTCTGTTTATTATAAATACAGCAGTTGTGATGTTATTTTTACATTTTTCCCGTAAAAGTACCTCATTTGTAATTGCGAAACTGAGTTACATCAGAAACTTGTGATTTTAAGGCAAAATAGGGTTTTTATACAGTTTTTGGTGTAATTTTACAGTTTAATTTTTTTACCTTAATGTATTGTAGGACTCGGGTTCCAACGCAATTCCAGCACACTCTTAAACAGAGCAGAGACAGCACAGCAGAGGTGTTGTTCAGATGGAAGTCTACTGGCTAACTCTATGTAACCAGGAGGTGTTAATGTGTAATCGGTTTACATAAGAACCTGTTATCTGAATTACAGATCTGAAATGTATGCTAAAATTACATACAGCATGTTTTTTACAGCAAATTTCTGGCGACTCTGCCGACATCAGATTTTTCTGTGTTCGGTGTGAATCCGTTTGCAAAACAGACGTAGTGTATGACAAGAAACAACCTTCAGTTTCAACACAAAAACGGTGATCTTTTTCTTTGAAATTTTCAATTTCAAGAACGATTTAAGTACAACAAGTGCAAGCTAGTCAACCATGCCTGTGCATAGGAGAAGCACTTCAAGATTGTACGTATATAGAACCAATTAGGAAAAGTAATGTATGTTTGTCAAATACCTGATTTGGAATAGCAATACTTTGCGAGATACGCTGAAACAATAATAAGTACACTGAAAAAGAACTTACAGAACAGTGTAAACAAAGTTGATAATAAATAAAGTATGTTTATCACTTACCTTCTCCTGTGGAAGTATTACTCGAGATAGCCGCGATCACCTCACAAACAACTAACGTCTGACGATGGCAAGTTTATATAGCCCTGGGTACGGTGAGTTAAAAAAGAAAGATCCCTCATACTGGTCATGCGCACTATTCAAAGCTCCTATGGTACATATTAATACGAACACAGTGAGCAGGTTATTTTATAATCAGTTAAGGCAAAATAAGAACATCATACAGTTATAATTATAGACAAGAACCCGACACAGGGCACCTGGCTGTTGCCCAATGTATGCTCTAAAAAAGTCTAACCAATATCCGAAGAATAGCATTTCCATCAAGCAAACAAAGGTTTAAGTTAGTGTCAAACGCAGTGATGCTTATAACCGCTTCAGGCATGAGCTAATAATGACTCCAATGGACGCTCGACGCTCTCCCGCACCACTGATCATCATTATGCTTTCTAAATTACGGATTACTTTATTTCATAACAGTCATGATAGCACATGGAATGACAATAGAAATGAAGTTCAGTGTGTCACTCGTATTTGCTTGTGCGACTTGATCGTTTTTTTTAATTTTGTATTTTGTTTTGTATTTTTGCATTTTTACGGTACATGATGATAATGATAATACATCATTCATGTTAGTAACACTGGTTTCTGGTACAGATCTCATGTCTGTCAAACTCGACCCTCTAGGCGCTTCATCATCCCGTCTTTAGTATTACGGCGCTCTAGGAATTGTTTTCTGCCAGGCAAATGTAGATAAACGTTGTAAAATGATTATTGATGTGGTGGGGACTCGAACCCCATAGCTTGTGCTCCACAGTCCGGTAAATTATCCACCAGACCACACCAATACAGATTATGAACTGATGCAGACGCCAGTCGTCAACCGGAGCCCCCCCTTTCAAAATCTTGGATCAGCCCCTGTATAACTCATTTAATTCATATTTTGAGCGGCCACACCTTTCCCCACCCACCATCGCCATCGTCCCAATTCCATCATATCGTTTTGTTCTGTTCGATCAAATCGGAATGGCAGAAAAACATGTCATCAGTTGTCAAGGAAACTATATTCTACTCTTAACATGTCACTTGTCATTGCAATTTGAGGGGTCTTTTCACTCCCTCAATAGACGAGCAGCTATATGGTAAACAAGTGCGTCACAAGAGCGAGAGCGTCGCTTGGTTTGACACTCTACTCTCATTTTTATTTATTTTTATTTTTTTTGAAAGGGTTGTAGGCCCAACAAGTCAAGCCTTAGCTTGTGGGCTTTTAAATCGTGAAGATCCTTTTTTTCAAATCACTTTACTTCTACGTGTAATTCCATTTGACTTTATCATTATCTGATGGAGGGAGAAGGGGTAATATCGAATCTTATCTTCTGGCTACAAAGTTGCTCCGACACCAAATATTCTCCTGACGACCTTCCTTGGTGCCGTCATTGCTGAGTTATACAATGGTGACTGTCTGATGATATTATCGAAATACTCCTTAGCCGTGACTGTTCTTGAACTTCACAGATTATGGCTCGAATGAACACTCGTGAATCATTGAAATCGTATTTAAAGGTGCAAATCGATCCCCCAAACTATATGCCGTTGGGCAAAAACCCATCAATATTCAACGCACATTCTGGTATTGTGATATTGTGGAAAAGACGGGAAAGGGAGGAGAAGACAAAGAGGGCAAGCTAGGAATCTTTAAAAGGAGGATGATACTATCTTCCCTGATGGTCTTGTCGTCTCGCATTTCATTCAACACATAGGACCAGTTCCCCCCCCCCCCCCCCGCCACTGTGGCGGATCCAGGGGGCCCGGGGGGCTGGGACTCCTCCTCTCGGAAAATAAAAGACAGCGCCAAATGCTGATGACCTTTCTTTCTTTTTTCTTTTCTTTTTTTTTTTTTTTGCTTGTCAGAGATTTTTTTTTAACATTTGGCCTCCTCCATCACAAAATCGTGGATCCGCCACTGCCCCCTCCAAACACACAAACCAGAACTCCCTAGCTGGCTCCACGCTACACCACTGCTACTACATCTCACATGTTATAAACTTGACTCTTTCTTCTTTGGTCCTTGACACCAAATGAAACGATCCGTGTCTCCTGAGTATGAACAAGGACGGTGATAACTCCTTTAATTTAAAGGTATGAACTAGAACATGACTGTTTCGTAGATCGTGGAGCGAGGATCTATGAACTGGCTCGAAGTATTTTCGTTTAATATCCATTGCGGCAAAGATTTGGGTTTCGTTACATTAAAATATATAAAATAGCTTTCACTGATAAATTATAATATCTGCTCATTAAACTATATAAACCCCTGTACTATTCATGAAGATTTGTATTCCTTTATTAATTATCATTTCGTCACTCTTAATAAAAATTAAATTTCTAAACTTATAAACCCCCTTATATACCCCTTTCTTTCGTGGAACCATGGTCACGTGGTCGCTGTAGCATTGGCGAATCAGAAAGAACCTTAGCAAGTATAGCGACACGTCTTACAATCGTTTGCAAGGCTCACGACTATTATGCAAACGCTTGCAACTGTTTGCGGAAAAAATAATTCTGTTTGCGAACTTCTCTGCAACATTTTAGGGCACACATAAGTAATTCATCCGCTCGCAATGCATGCCGGTGAGGCGGAGCAAAGATTATTTAAAATTAATTGATTAGAAATATTCATATAAAATCGATTGATTGTCCTCAGTAAATTTAAAAAGCGTAAATGGTGTTTAATAGACATACTCTTTTCACTTTGACACCTTAGCCGAAGTTGGCTAGCTTTTTATTATTTTTAAAGGATTTATTTTATCACTGGTGCACTTCCACTGTTTCTATTTGCAAATGGGCTGAAATTTCGGCTAGCCTTGTTTCAGCCTAAATAACTTTTTTTAACGCCGGGAAAGTGCCCAAATTAGGTACTTTATTTGAGAGATATTTATATTTTGTCTCTATTCTGTGAATTTAAACGATTTCTACCGAGGGGTGTTCAAAATATGATTTATAGACAACCTTCGTTATAGCACGTGAGTGAATGGGGCCGTGAATTACTTATGTGAGCCCTATACGAACCCTGACGAAACCCAAATTCCCTACATTCGCAAGCATTCGCCGCTCAGTGAGATACCCGCTTATGTCACGCCATCAAGCTTTTCTTATGTGAAAATCTTTCTTTCGTGTCTTTATGATTCATTTACGTTAACTATATAATTAATGTACTTGATAATGTATTAATATTTGTTTTGTTATGTTGTAATCAGTTTGTAAAATATGTTTGAAGATTTAAAAAAAAAAGATCATAAAGAGAAATCAATCAATCAATCAATCAAATAAACAATTATAAAGAGTCGCGATTCATCCGGGTTGATCACCAGTCCTCCTATCAATCATAAACTTATAAAATCCTTTCTCTTTGGTACAGAGTTGCGATCGATTTGAATCCATTGTAACCGTGGTAACTGTTTATGAGACGGGGGCAAAGATCTCGGCTAAAAAAAACCGTACCATAAATATTGGAACTCGACATAATAAGCCAAGCTCGTATTATTGCCAAGTGAACAAACTTACTGATGTATTCTTTTTATTAGTTTTAATGGGAAAATTGAGTTCTGGGAAAGTTGACAAATAATTTGTGAGCTATATATCTCATTCCTTATGCGTCAGTTTTGGAAGAACATCGTTGTAGAAAAATCCTCTGAAAAGGATTGCTCTTCAAATGCAGTGGCGGCTCCAGGATTTTTAAAGTGGGGGGGGGGGGGGAATGGGGGGCAAAAGAAAATGTTGGGGGCAGTTTATTTCATATAATTCAATCTCATGACCAGAACTCAACTTTGAATTTAATATAGGTTTTCTCGGCCAACTTCGTAAGCTTTTCATTCGTTTTGATACATGGGTCATTCAAATTCGCGAAATACCGATGTAGGCTTGAGAATGTCATTCAAAATGGCACTTCGTTCATTTGAATTACTTCTTTGGTCAATGGAATTTGCACTTGTATCATTCAATTTAACAACCGGTTACAAATGCGCAGTTTGCATTCAAATTCGTCAACGCTGGCAAAGCGGACGTCCGGATCATTCAATTTCACACCTGGTCATTCAACATAACAAAGTTTTCATTCAAATTCGCCTATCATTACAAACATATGGTATATGCACATTTTTCTCATCTAACAAAAGTGATCTTTATTCTTTATCACTATCCGGTGATGTGTTTTGCATACCACCTAAGAGTCATGGGTATCAACAGACGGGGGGACAGGGGGGGGGGGGGGGGGGAAATGCCCCCCCCCCCCCACCCCACGATTAGGATGGTGATTGTGATTATGACTGTGGTAGAAAGACTACATATAATGTACACAAATATAAATGGCCCAAAAGAGATCATGACCGCCGAATAAATTTTCAACAAAAAAATGAACAAATAAACAAACATCAAAATAAAGCGATGTCCTAGCATGTAATGTCCCACACCACACACTTTGCTAATTCTACATGTCGGTGATGTGACTAGGTATAAAAAAATATATATATGATCGTTCAGTTGCTAAATAGTGTTGATTTAGTGGGTATACAACCCTAGTGGGAGCAAGTGAAATGTTTGTTGCTCACTATACCGTATAATTTAAAATGAATATAGCACGGAACGAAGCTAACGTATTTATATGAAGATTGGGTGAGATTAACACAATTAACGTGTTTATTTTGTCTGCAAATCGTGTGAAGTTGTATGCAAAGAAATGAATTTGAATTCACGGAAGGCGTTATTACGTAATCGCGAATCGTCTCGCTTTAATTTGAATGAAAATTCTCCAAAGACGAAACACGTCTTAATTTAAATGCAAACAAAATGTTTAAGAATGACAGTTTTATGAAATCGAATGCTAAAACACAAATTTGAATGATAAAACACAGCTATACGGTGGCAGAATCGGTGAATTTGAATGCACAAAAAATGAATTAGTGTGGCCAGCTTACGAATTTGAACGAGAAATCCTATATCCCTTTACCGTAATTTACTTAAAATTCCTCTTTATATAGATGCCGACATGAATAATGACAATAGTCATAACAATAGAATATATTATCATATATCTTTGGATGAGCGCACAAGCATTTGCACATGCTTTCTGCTTGCTCTCCAAAATCAGCTTCTGATTGCTTGTTATTTTTTAGGGATTTTGTATAATTTGTGTTACTATCTTCTTGTATTAGTAGCCTGGAAATTACTAGACAAGTTTGAGTTCATGAAGTATTGTTTTTAAGTCATTTTTTGATGTGTTACGTCTTTGATTTGATAGTATCTGCAGTATTTGGTGGGCATGTATCCCCATGCATGTAACTCTATGTAAGTTAGTTATTGTACATAGCCTGCCTGACTGAACTTGAATGTACATAGGGATTACAGGCTATACACAATGAGGTCTATTCATTTTAGTGTCCTTTTTGTATTATGTGTAGGCCTAAGTGCCTCACTGACTGACTTTGTGCGATGCAAGGAACAATCTTTTTTGCAGTCCTTTCATTATGGTTCCTCCATGAGAAAGCACTTTCTAAAGAGGAGGATCGCATATCACCCAAATTGTACAGCATCTTTCCAAATAGAACTCTTGCAAGCTGGAGATGTTCATCCCAATCCAACACCGGACAGAGATGACGGTGATACGCTCTCGTCTTTGGCAAGACACCATACTGCTCATCGTCTTCAACATGCGATTAAGTATTCCCCAGCTGAACTCCTGCAACTGAGACATCCAAGGATTCATCTTGCTGAGGATGTTCACAACATCATTCATTCACTTGGAATTCATCGAAGGAGAACACGAAGAGGATCTCGAGGAGGTAAAAGAAAGAACAGTATCACATGGAAGAGACAAGGTAATCCATCTTCAAACTTCCACCTCTGCTCATTGAATGTTAGGTCTGTCTGTAACAAGACTGCTTTGATACAAGATTTCATATGTGATAGCAACGCGGACTTGATTGCCATGACAGAAACCTGGCTGACGGACAACGATGCAACGTACAGTTCTTTATGAACTCATCCCTACTGGATATAGTTTTGTTCACCAACCACGAAAGGGTCGTCGTGGTGGCGGAATTGGTCTCGTTTATAGAGACACAATCAATGTCCATCGAGCTGCTGCTGGAGAAAAGAACTCTTTCGAATTTGCAGAATATTCTATTTCATGTAAATCATTTCGTTTACAAGTAATTAATATCTATAGACCCACCCTACTCAGAAATTCACCCAGTTACAGTTACAGCGTTTGTTTCAGAATTCAGTGACTACACAGAGTCATTTACTGTCAAACAATCCTTTATTAATCGTAGGGGATTTCAATATTCATGTGGACACTACGAACGCAGATACTAAATCCTTTGTAGATCTTGTTGAATCTCTTTGTTGTAAACAGTTGGTTATTTTTTTTACACATGTACATGGTCACACCCTTGACCTAATGATATGCCGTCACTCTGATGACATTGTACTAAGGACACCATGGCCACATTGTTCTTTGATATCTCATCACATTCCAGTTATGTGTTCTGTTAATTCTTATAAACCTCCACTACCTACTAAAGAGATATCAAATCGAAAGCTTTCTGATGTCAATAGATTGAAGTTAGACATAGCAGAAAGTAATCTTTGTAAGCAAACACCTAATACCCTCTCTGAACTAGCCTGGTTGTACGATATCACGCTCAGTGAAATCGTAGAGAAACATGCTCCTGTTGTCACAAACAGGTAGCTGTACGTCCTCAAGTACCGTGGTATACTAAAGGTATTAGGACACAAAAAAAGGAAAAGAGAAAGGCTGAGAAGCGATGGTTAAAAACAAAGGCTGATAGTGACTGGGATAAATATAAATTAGTTCGAAATGCAACAATACAACTTTTGAATAAAGCTCGTAGAAAATATCTTAGAGATCTGATCATGGAGAATAAACTTAAAGGAAACTATTCAAGGATGTCAATTATCTATTAAACCAGTCAAATAAACAACCTGTGGTACCTTGTAATACTGATAAACTAATAAGTTCGTTAATGACTTGGGTGATTATTTTTGTGACAAAGTTTTGAAAATCCGCAAGAATATTGAAATAAGATTAGATGCGATGAGTGAACCCAGGACTTATTCTGGATCAACTTACCACGATGTTGATGTTCTGAGCAATTTTAAATCTCTTTCGGAGTATGAAGTTGAAAAACTTATCCTTAACCTCAGTAAAAAGTCATGCTCATTAGTGCCCACACAACTCCTACTACAATGCACTAACATATTGCTACCTGTGCTCACATCATTAATCAATCTTTCTCTTTCGACTGGTCATTTTCCAATGTCATGGAAAACTGCTCTTGTCACACCATTATTAAAAAAAAACCTGGTCTTGATGCAGATTTTAAGAACTTAAGGCCTGTAAGCAATCTGAAATACATCTCGAAGCTGGTCGAGGGTGCTGCTACCCGGCAAATCATGGATCACATCAATCAAAACTCACTTCTACCATGTACTCAGTCTGCATATAGACAATACTATAGTACTGAAACTGCATTACTAAGAATAAAAAGTGATCTGTTAATGGCCATGGATTCTCAGAGGGTTACTCTCTTACTTTTATTGGATTTAAGTAGTGCGTTCGACACCATTGATCATTCTTGCTTATTGGAAACCTTAAATACCCATTTTGGAATTGATGGTGTCGTCTGGAGTCGTATCTGACAAATAGACATCAAAAGGTCAAAGTGCCTTTCGGTGTTCCACAGGGCTCTCGGCTAGGTCCTCTGTTGTTTACCTTGTACACTGCTAACCTCATTTCAGGTGTCCAAACGAACTTCCCCGAGATATCTTGCCACTGCTACGCAGATGACACACAGCTCTATGTATCATTTAGACCTGATGAACATGCTCAAGAGCGATGTGTACTACTCCTCGAAACATGCGTCAACTATGTACGTGGATGGATGTTGAAAAATAGGCTAATGCTCAATGATAGTAAAACAGAATTAATGATCATTGGCACACCTAAACAGACATCCAAAATCAACTTAAATGGCGTGTCAATTGGAGATTCTATAATCAAACCATCTGTGAATGCAAGGAATCTCGGAGTACAGTTTGATGTGCACTTGAGTATGGGTGATCATATCACAAATGTCTGTAAATCATCATACTACATGATCTATAATCTCAGACGTATTCGGAAATACTTAAATAAGGATATTATGAGAGATATTGTTCATGCATGCATCACTAATAAGTTGGACTATTGTAATGGTCTACTGTATGGGATCCCTGACTGTCAAATATCGAGACTGCAAAGAGTTCAAAACACTTGTGCAAGGCTGATTAGTGGCTGTACCAAATTCACCCATATCACCCCAATTTTGAGAAATTTGTTCGCCGAAGAATAACTTTCAAAATCTTGCTTATTAGGTGATCTGTCGGTATCGACAGATCACCTATTAATTTTGTCAGAATTTTCTTCTTTATTAGGTGGTCTGTCGGTATCGACAGATCACCTTTTAATTTTGTCAGAATTTTCTTCTTTATTTTTATTCTTTATTTCTTCTTTTTATAACAAATTTTTGTACCCACCAAATCTCAAAATCGGCCAGGTCAATATCATCGAGTTTCATGTCATGTATGAGGACAATTATGGACATGATCCATTAACATTTTGGAGGTCATCAGGTCATCGTGACGTCATCAAGACGCCATTTTGTAAATTTACAAGATCGGTTATATCTTCATAATCGATCATCAAAAATCAACTATATTCACATCACATAAACTTCACATGACGGGTCATCAAGTCATGTGCTCACAGGTCATCTAGAGGTCAGGACGTGCGCGTACGCGCGCGTCAAAATTTAAAAATGCTCAAAATCACATAGGATCAAGTCTGCACACGTTTCAGGTCATTTTGAGCATTTCAAAAATATCCGTACGTAAGCGTCCGCGCGCGCGTTTTACGCGCGCACAAGTCGTAAATAAAGTTAAATCGCTGTTTTTTCGATTGATTTGCAATCCTGACACTTTTCTTCATCATTTCCATCAACTTGGAATCAATTTCAATCAATAATAAGGTCGTACGGGCGCGTCAAAGTTCAAAATCCGTGCGCGCGTCTATGGCGAAAATAACGTAAAAACGTGCAAAAACATGCCTCTACAAAATTAACTCTAGCTCTTTAAATAGTCCACAAACCCCCAATTGTTTTATCATCATCACGTAGGGTATGAATCATAGATTTCATTTCATGTATCATTTGACCCTTATAAACATTATGACGTCATCAAAATGGCGCCAGAAGTCAAAATTTCCAATTTTCATGTTTTGACGTCGTCACATTTATGCAAATTTGGCTCTAGATTCGTAATTATTAGTCGTTTTTCGCCCAGATTTTGCTATGTCATAGCTGAGACAATTCTCTACGAGATCAATCATCACGGTTTTTCATTTTGATGACGTCATCACAGTGAAATTTTCAATTAAAGATGCCATGTCAGAATTTTCCCTATTTGCGTGTTATGTCTATGGAAGATGATTTTTTTTCGAATCATGAATCTACATGACATTGTTCTCTGAGCTGTATCACAGTTGTTTTTGGTCTATTTTCTTCCAGATTTTAGTATGTTATAGCTGATACTATAAGCTTTTACAAGTGTGGTCTCCAATTTTTGATCAGATGTAGGGATCATGCCCAATTTTTCACTACAAAATGGAATTTCAGAATCCCGTTTTTCGTTTACGTGTTATCTCTATGGGAAATGTTTTGGTATATTGGTCAAAGCACTTGCCTCTCATTCCGGTGACCCAGGTTCGATCCCCGGTGGGTCCATTAATTTTTAAATTTTTTTTGGCTTCTTTTTGCCTTTCATTGTACCATCTTATTCGACTATTATAACATAAGCAATCACAAACAAAGTAATAAAATGTCTTATTTTGCATGTTATGTCTATTAGAAAGTAGTGTGCAGTAGTTTATGTATAACCCTATGGAAAATCTGATTCCCTGAAGTGTATTAAAGCTATCCTGCAATATCATTAGTCCTATTTGATATCACAATTTCTCAAAATGATAATGATGTTGATGATAATCATGATGATGATCATGATTATCATCAACATCATTATCATCAACATCATTATCATCATCACTGTCATGATATTCATGATGATGCTGATGATTATCATCAACTTCATTATCATCACTGTCATGATGATATTCATGATGATGATGATGATGATAATTATCAACATCATTATCATCAGCACTGTCATGATGATATAATGATCATCATCATGATTATCTTCAACATCATTATCATCATCACTGTCATGATGATATACATGATGATGATGATGATGATATAATATCATCACCGTCATGATCATCATTGCTATTATTATTGTCATCACCATCATTATATCACCTTCATCATGATAATCATCACCATTATCATGATTGTTATCTTGCACAAATATTATCACATCTTCCAATGACCGTTCCACACATTTTCTACATTCCTGTCCTCAAGAAGCAGGCATGCGTGGCATTCTTGACTTCCTATCTTCAGTTTAGTATTTCCCCCATTATTATGATCATCCTGATTACAATGATGATCATACCAATTGAAAGACAGACCACCTAATTCGTCCTCATGACGAATTAAATTCTAGTTTTTATTATTATTTCTTTTTATTACACATTCTTGTTCCCAATAAATCTCAAAATCGGCCAGGTCAATATCATCGAGTTTCATGTCATGTATGAGGTCAATCATGGACATGGTCCATTAAGCTTTTGGAGGTCATCAGGTCATCGTGACGTCATCAAGACGCCATTTTGTAAATTTACAAGATTGATTATATCTTCATAATCGATAATCAAATATCAACTATATTCACATCACATAAACTTCACATGACGGGTCATCAAGTCATGTCCTCACAGGTCATCTAGAGGTCAGGACGTGCGCGTACGCGCGCGTCAAAATTTAAAAATGCTCAAAATCACGTAGGATCAAGTCTGCACACGTTTCAGGTCATTTTGAGCATTTCAAAAATGTCCGTGCGTAAGCGTCCGCGCGCGCGCTTTACGCGCGCGCAAGTCGTAAATAACGTTAAAACGCTGTTTTTTCGATTGATTTGCAATCCTGACACTTTTCTTCATCATTTCCATCAACTTGGAATCAAATTCAATCAATAATAAGGTCGTACGGGCGCGTCAAATTTCAAAATCCGTGCGCGCATCTATGGCGAAAATAACGTAAAAACGTGCAAAAACATGCCTCTACAAAATTAACTCTAGCTCTTTAAATAGTTCACAAACCCCCCAATTTTTTGTCATCATCAGGTAGGGTATGAATCACAGATTTCATTTCATGTATCATTTGACCCTTATAAACATTATGATGTCATCAAAATGGCGCCAGAAATCAAAATTTCCATTTTTCATGTTTTGACGTCATCACATTTATGCAAATTTGGCTCTAGATTCGTAATTATTGGTCGTTTTTCGCCCAGATTTTGATATGTTATAGCTGAGACAATTCTCTACAAGATCAGTTACCACCGTTTTCCATTTTGATGACGTAATCATATTGAAATTTTCAATTAAAAACGACATGTCAGAATTTCCCCTTTTGCGTGTTATGTCTATGGAAGATGATTTTTTTTCGAATCATGAATCTACATGACATCGTTCTCTGAGCAGTATCTCAGTTATTTTTGGTCTATTTCCTTCCAGATTTTAATATGTTGTAGCTGAGACTATAAGCTTTTATTAGTAAGCCCGCCAATTTTTGATCAGATGTCGGGATCATGCCCAATTTTGAACTACCAAATGGGATTTGAGAATCCCGTTTTTCGTTTACGTGTTATCTCTATGGGAAATATTTTGGTCTATTGGTCAAAGCACTTGCCTCCCATGCAGGTGACCCAGGTTCGATCCCGGTGGGTCCATAACAATTTTTTTTTTTTTTGCTTTTTTTTGCCTGTCATTTTACCATCCTCTTCGACTATTGTAACATAAAAAATCACAAATCATGTAATAAACTGCCATATTTTCCGTATTATGTCTATTAGAAAGTAGTGTATAGTAGTTTGTGTACAACCCTACGGAAATTGTGATTTCCTGTCCTGTATTAGAGCTATATGGTTAATCTCCCAAGTATCCTGTATCATCATTATTATCATCACCATCATGATCATCATCGCTATTATTATATCATCATCATCATCATTCTATCATTATAATCATCATAATCACCATTATCATCATCACCATAAACATTTTACAATGACCGTTACACATTTTGCTACATTCCTGTCCTCACGAAACATCTCCATTCATGGTATTCTTGACATCCTATCTTCAGTTTACCATTTCCCCATTTTTATGATCATCCTGATTACAATCATGATCGTACAAATTGAAAGACAGATCACCTAATTCGTCCTCATGACGAATTAAATTCTAGTTGTATATAAGGCGCTTCATGGTCAAGCTCCTATGTACATCAGAGAATTGCTGAATCTCAGAGTCAATCAACATAGTCGAAACCTGCGCAGTTCCCAAGATACTCTGCTTCTCCAAATTCCATTCGTAAAAACAAAAGTAACACTGGGTGGTCGCTCATTTGCTTGTGCAGCCCCTAAACTCTGGAATAACTTGCCATTGGAAGTCAGGAAATCCCCATCTGTGAATATGTTTAAATCAAAACTCAAAGCATATCTATTAAATTAATAACAAGCATATCAGGAGCTCATGCAGCGCAGTAGAATATACAAGTTGTTGGATAGTTAGTGCGCTTTATAAATGTATTATTATTATTATTATTATATTAATCCTTTATTCGACAATATTCCTAAAGTCAACTTGGTCTAAATGACGAGGAGTATACAAACTATAAGGAAAACAAAAGATATTTTATAAGATCACATTCAGTGTTCTTAATCATTTCCAGGCTTCCTATACTTATTACTCAGTTAAATCAAGGAGAAAAAAAAAATATTTTCAGCAAATTAATATATTGTTTTGTAGGAATGCCAAATGATATCACTAAAAATCTGGTAAATAATTTGTATTCAATTGAATTTATTGATTCATTTGTCATAATAAGGCCAAGTAAAATTGATTCCTGGTTTCTCATCCGGATTTTTTTAATTAGGAGGAGGGGTTCCATTTTATTTAATATTTGATAATATTGTAACACCAAAAAGTGGCACAGACAAGAAGAACACCATATGCACACATGATGGTTGTGTTACAGGATCTTTTATTGCAGGCTAGCATTTTGCATCTTGCAAAATCATACCCGAACCCTACAAGATAAAGATAAATGCACATGATAATACAATGAACAATCTTAAACAGGAAATAAATACTAGCCACAATACATTTGGGCTCTTTAACAGTTGTGTTATTATGCTTTGAATTAGATTAGGGGTTTTGAAGCGAATTATACAAAACAATAAAAATGATATATATCACAACGCTACTTCAAGTAGTGCTGAATAAACGCTCATTCGACCTACTCTAGTGAGAGGATAAACGATGGGATAGAAAAGAGAATATAAGATATGTAGGAGAGAAAGAGAGAGAGACTATACAGTCTAACAAACCCGCGACAATAGTTTGTAGCAATCCTGATCTACTAACATGTGTGTTAGATTACTTCATGGTTACATTCAAGGTAGGTTTGCACCAATAAACTTGAATGTTGTCAAGTTCAACATTATCAGAAAGATTATTTAACCAGTAAACAATAAACATAGTTCATTAAAACAAGAATCAACATTAAGTGCAGATAGCAGTTATAATATATTCCGACATAAAGATGCATTGATTTACAAATCTAAAATCTAACTTACCCCAGCTGGAGTCTGAGAGTTGAGAACTCTGCTTTCTGAAATATATGTGTTGCTTTCTTGAGATATGCTGATATAATGAAGCAGAGGAGGGTATTCTTGGTCCCACTCACCCCTACTGGACATGAGTGAGTCATGGAAAGTGTGTCCTTAGTTACCCCTATTCATTACCAAAACAAACAATTGCTACAAAGCCAAGTGCAATCTGGGTTTAGCTTAATTGGCACCAGTAACAAAGGCCCTTAAAAGCCACATGCATCAACGTGGAATGCATTTTAAAGGTGTTATTACAAATTTGGATATATTTTTCTGTCATTTCTTATTTATGTTCAAAACCCAATGTCAAATGTTTTTTTTTTTTTTTTTTTTTTTTTTTGGGGGGGGGGGGGGGTTGTTTTGTTTCTTCGTCGTCTACAGAAGAAGGAGGAGGGGAAGAGGAACTACCCAACATAACATCTTCTTCCATCGGTACATAACTATAACAAATTACAAACAAAAGATTTTTAAAAATTCAGAACAAAGTAACATGTAACAATGAGATCCATGGTCAAGTATACATTACTGTTAATCATCAAGATAACTGCATTACTATCTTCAAGTTCAAATGTCACTTCCTCGAAAAGAAATGTGATATGTGACAATGATAACATAGCTGTTGATGATGATAAAGTGATATTTGAAACATTAGCAGATACCACCTTCCCATACGTTAACCCTGTCTCTATCACAAGCTGTGTCGTTTCTTTTTGTTTGTTTGTTGTTGTTCTTGTTGTTGTTTTGTAGGGTGGTGGAAATGTCCATGCTGAAATACATTATGCCAGGACTGCCATTTCTTTCTCAAGATTACACGTAAGAAGACGTGTGTGGCATGGAATTGTTTCCTCGACCAAGTTATCACTCGAACCAGGGAGATGGATCTCTTAATAGTTACATTTCCCTGTTATGTAGGTCCAATGAGTTATGCTCCAACCAGGGAAGTGTAAAGAGAGCTCTAATGCCAATGGAGGATTATTCATGCAGGGAACAGAAACTTGAGAATTATAGACAGCTGCAGTTGTTATGCCATAGCCTGCAATTTCTTGTTCGGCGCGGCCCCGACCCCCCCCCCCCCCCCCCCCCCCCCCCCTCTCTCTCTCTCTCTGTCTCTCTCATGTCTTGTTCTGTCTCTTTTCCGTCTTTTTTGCTATTTCTCTCTCTCTCTCTCTCTCTCTCCCAGCTTTCTTTCTACTTATTAATTCTCTTCACCGATAAACTCCAGATTAAGCCTATCTTAGTTCGTTATTTTAAAGTTGTTTCTCTCTCTCTCCCTCTGTCTCTGTGTATGCGTGTGTGTGTGTGGGCGTGTTTAGCCGTATGTCCGAGGACATTTTCGGACAGAGAACAACAAAAAAAAAATCATGAGAACAATGGTCCTTGAACGTCGAACAATGAATTTGTGCCTTATTCCGTCGACGGTCCGGGGACGGAGGAACAATAGAGGAACAATACTTGTCCTCGGAAGTAAAGCCATGTAAAGCTGTATGTGTGTGTGTGTGTGTGTGAATGTGTGTTGGTGTGTTGGGGAAGGTGGGGGGGGGGGGGGGGGGTGAGATGTCATAATTTTTGATTTGTAGCACTTTAGCCAAGAAATATGTACGTGAACCATGAATAAACTGTAATTCGTTGCTTGAACCAGCTTCCATCTCCCTATTGAGTTAATCCTCGGTTGTTACAAACATAATTTTTTTTCTTCACAAAATGCAGTAAAACGTACGTTAGATTGAATATGGTCATACCCCCTTTATAATCAATAAGGAAGACTGGTATAACCTTTCAACTGTATATGCCAGTAACAACTAGATACTAGTATTCGAAAACAACAACATCAGCTATTACAGCATTCATTCATCATTTCAAGGCAAATGCCAGCAGGTTTCATAAAACCTGCACAGGTCAAAGGTGTGATTTCAAGGTCAAATCTGACCAATGACCAACTGCAAATGAAATACTGCGAGCGAAAGCGTTTGTAAACATGTAGCTATTATATGCCTGTATTTTGTGCACATATGTTGTTCTACCCCTTACAATAATTATCACGACCTTATGTATACAACCTCGCTCATTCCTCCATCTTATCAAACGCTATAATTAGAATAAAAGTACATGTTCATATATTTTTTTCAGTAGGGCCAGTACTCATTTGTGATATATGAATATACGGTTATATTCCCATTCATAAATGCCACAAAATGTTCATAACTGTACTGTTCTTTAAAAGTTAACCAAGTTATATCTAAAATCAAACAAAGTCAAACAGAAATATGTCACCCTTTGCAAGACTCGAGAAACAAATTAATGGTGAAAGCTAATAATGGCATAATGATGGTACGTCGTTAAACTAAAACAAAAAAGGGGCTTCATTTAAGTTCCTCATTTCGATTTTCATCCAATCTAATTCCACAAGGAATCGAACTTAGGTCCTTCATGTCCATGCAAGGCTAATGCAGGCCTGGCTAATGACTGTGTTCCTGTACACGATATCCTCATAATCATGAATCATTTCGATTCTTCTTCTTAATGGTCTACTATATTTACTGTTTTTAAATGTTCTTATTGGATAAAACAGTCGATTAAATAAAAGTACAAAACCATGTACATCACAAGTACGACATAGAAGTTAAAAAAATAAACGGTCACCCCGTTTGAAATAATGTGCAAATAAAAACAGTAGTAACAATAATGATGGTGAAGGAATAGTGGAACAGCAGGAAAAAGATATTTAACCTTCAATTCAAACTCACAGCTTGAAAACAATTTTTTAAAATGAATACCCAATTACTATATATATATATATATCTATACTTACTTGTATCCTCATGTGTTCAGCACGGGCTTCTGCGCTCACGGTCCAAACATCAAGCTGTCGTTTTACAGGTATTAGAAAACTTGCTACAGTGTCGAATTGTGTAAACTGTCAAGAACTACTTGTTTGATCATGACTGTCTGCAGTTTGTAAAGTGTCAACACCTGTCTTTTGTCCGAGTCTCATCTGTAACACTTCCCTATCTCAATGTCCAATAAATTTAGTGTGTATCAGCGACTGATGAGAACATACAATGAGATAGAAAACGGATCTTAAAAGAACTGGATCATGGAAAGTAAAATGATCTTGGGTCGCCATGCGCATGGTTTTGAGTTCCTTTTGTCCAATTTTTTTATATAGCTTTTAAAACTTGCGTTGAGCTGATCGAAACTGCTTTGGTAGAGACCATTATATTAGGGAGTGCTCTTCCACCTCCCTGATTATATGCAAGGACGATGGAGCCAGCGTGCTGGGAATGACTCCCTGGTGCAATGCCCTGGAGTTACACTCTACCCCCCCCCCCCCCCCCCCCCACCCACGCCACCTATAGGACCTCCGTCTCTCTATCTCTCTCTCTCTCCGATCTCGGCATCTCTCTCTCCATTGCTCTCTATCCCACTTCTATGACGGGCACTTCTGACCCACTGTACATCTCTCTTCCTACTCTCTGTATCCCTCCCTCGCTATCTCTCTCTCTCTCTCTTTCTCTCTCTTTCTCTCTCACCTAAGCTTCTCTCTGTTGCTACTCTTTCTCTCCTATTTTGGTTTTGTTTGCAGCAGCTAAACCAAGGAAAATTATTAATTATTGATGGGAACGATAGCCCTGGTGCCCTGCTCTGCATGGTGTCACACCCATGACCCCACCCCACATCCACCTCGCTCCAAACCTTACTTTCTAATGTCGGTGTGATATGTATTTCTCTCGTCCTGATTCTCTATTATTTCTTTTGTTTTTTGTCTCTATCTTTCACCATCTCTCTCTTCCTTTGTCCCTTTCTTTCCTTTCTCTGTTTCTATCGCTGTCTATCCCCACGCCGTTTTCTTTCTCTCTCTCTCTCTCTTATTTCTGATTTGATGTCCATGATTTATTGATTCGTCGAATTTCCGCTTAAATTTTATTTGCTGGTTCTTTCGTTCGTATCAATGACATCAATATATCCTGATCTGCGAAATTCCGATCATCGGATCATGTCATATGATATTGATAATAAAACATGGTTCTTATCAGTACCGTATTTAGAATCATTACGCAGGATTAATCGTATATGAGTGCCATGTTCACGGAAGTTGTTATCCGAACGATGCAAACACGTCAAATCTATTGATCATTAGCGGAAATCGCTCTTAAAATGGGAGGGGGGCAAGGTAAAAATAAAATTAAAAGGGTCATCAAATTTGTTTTAGATGCCTTCTTTTTCCAATATTCTTTGACCGAAGAAAAAAAGTTGTGGGAATGAGGAAGACATGCGGTATTGTGTCCCCTCTCCAAATCTTTGGGGACGTGTCCCTCGCCCCCCCCCCCCCTCCCCGCCCCCTCCAGTTCCCCCGGATTTCTGCCTGATTTCTGATTAATTATTCTTCCGCCTATGTAGTTCTTTGCATCTTAAAATCATTTGTCTAGAGTCATTCTGCTTCAACTCCTAATCAAATTCTTAATAATGATACCCTCCCCAGTATTTAAAAAAAAACACACACAAACGGAACGCTACAGTCCTTTACAGTTTCACTTTATTGTTTTATGTCTCACATTGTCTTAATGTTTTTCGCAAAATAAGACAAACAAACATGAATTCTATTGTGAGACTAGAACTGGGGAGCGTTTCATGAAAGGAAGTTGTCGGATATTTCATCCGACAACTGTTATAAGCTACTGAAATCCTTGCATCTGATTGGCTGAGAGCAAATTTGTTGGATAAAATATCTGACAAGTCCTTTCATGAAATGCCCCCCCAGGAATTGAGCACCTCAATAATTTTGTTTGCATGCAGTGTTCTTTGAAAAGACTGAACTAAAATAAGGGTGAAATATGGAGGATCCTAAGGTGAAAGACACTCTAACTTGTAAGTTATAGGCTCCAAAGGGTAATTTTATAGTCTTTGAAACTCTATATTATTTATCCAATCCGGTTTGTTCAAGTAAGTGATCGATACATAATGCCTGCCACTGGCTCTATTACATAATCGTATCCGGGTGACCAACCCCCAAAACCATGACTCCAGTCAACTGCCCTCTATAATAGGACAAATTTCCCCGAGACAATTTCATATTAACCCTCAGACAACTAACTATACTGGTGATATAAACGGTTGCCCAAGGGGCGTCGCTAGACCATTTTGAATGGGGGAAGGGGGGGGGTTCGGACCCACTTTGTCGACAAGGAAGCTAAAAAAGTTCATACAAGTACCAAAAAAAAGAAGAAGAAAGGTTATCAATGTTTCAGATTTGTCAGCAGGCTATAAAAATGTTGAATTTACAGACAAAATATGTTCACTGGGGGTGTCACCCCAACCTCACCCCACCCCCACCCCACCCCCTCTGGCGACTCTCATGTGTTACTTTTCCGTCGAGTGTAATCTGATATGTACAACTCTGTTCTGATATAATGTGCCTCTGTTTTGTTGAATTCGGGACATATTTAACATGCTTCCGGTTGTTATGGTTGTGTTTTGTTTTGACGGTAATCTCATTCTATTTCTATATATATGAATTTGAATTTGAATTGTAATTGTAATTTGTGTTCGGGGTAATTTGGCCGATGGGTAAATGTCCAATGAAGTACATGGGTATCTGGGGGATTTTGTTAGTTCAGGCAGTGTTCTGCATCGTGTAGACAGAAATGTAACTTCCCTGGTGAAGACATAAAGAGTAGGTCCTGTCGTAGAGGGCAATACTTCACTTTAAAGATAAGAACCATCGATCTCTACCTTACGATAACAACATGTAAATCTCTATACCAAAGCGCTGTGATCTTAGACAGTGTCAAAACAAAAACATTTTGATATCAGTTAATGTACATTTATAAATCAAGTAAAGATCTTATATATTTATCTGAATAATAAGCAGATAAAGACGTTTCAGCTTGATGATTTTAGGACAAGTGGCAGAATCCGGAATCCCAAATGCTATTTGAAATGGACCATGTTGATAGGAATTGAAAATACGGAGAAAATTAGATCTCCAGAATGCTGAATAATGAAGGTTTGTTAGTTATCATGTAAAACAAGTATACGAGGTTATATTTCATTATTTATTTAACACCATGCAGGAATGTTTACTTGCCATTATCAAAACGTTTATAATGGGTTATCAAAGTGAATAGAGTAAAAATGTAAATAAGAGACGCTTATCAATTGAATTATAATTTTAAAAAGGACTTATGATTAGGATTTGTTTTCCCTACCTAGAATCCTTATCAATAGGCACCAAAATATTTTATATATGAAAATCATTATCTCATGTTTTTCTCCGACTATAATTATGTTACTTATTCAATAATTCATTACCATAAAAATGAATTAGAATTATGCGTCGAGTTATTTTGCGATAAATACTATTCTGGCTTTAAAATTATTAAATGTCGAAAATAATATTTTTTTGTACAATAAAATATTGTTATCGATGCATGTATGTCATTATGTTTATCGATACATAAATGTACCTATCGATTTAGGTTTATGATTGTAACCTTGTACCATGTATTAAAATGCAGCTAATTTCCACTCATGAATAGACAAATAAAATGAACCTATGAACCTATGAACTTATGGATGAACATAATTATACTCCTCAAATTTACTTACCAAGTTTTATTTGCTTAGAAATCCACTATACAGGGTGGCCCAGAAAGAATGCAACACATGAGATCTACAACTCAAATGAAATCATTGACCTAATATCATTGACCGGATATCATTGGTTTTTATTTCATCTGGTATGAAAAATCTTTTTCGAGTAAATTGACAACAAAATCATCCATTTGGGGTCAGGCGTTTTGATTCTACAGCTATTTATGTGAGACAATGTCATAATAACTTTATGGAAAGCTGTTATTTTTCTGCTTCTTTCAAACCAACTTGTAATCAGGGTGCTGGACTTTCCCTTTAACCGAGAACCGCTCGAGAGAGGGTTCACAAACAAAAATGATCTGGAAAAGTGCGGAATATGGCGACATTCTTGGGCAGACCCCCCCCCCCCCCCCCCCCCTCCCCGTGGGCACCTCACAACGCACAAACCATCACAGCTTGTAGTGCTGAAGTCCACAAGACAAGCTGTCTACAATTCACTTCTTAACCGAATCGCTCGAGCGAGGGTACAGTTCCTTCATAATCATAAGCACAAGTCATTCTGAAAATGTGCGGAATATGGGCGCTTTTTGGCGGGCCCTGGTCACTGACGAACAGTGTCGCCCACCTCACGTCGGCAGCCGCTAAGGTTGGTCACCGCGGACCTGACGGGTTCCGTTTCGAGTACGTGCGCGATGTCCCGAACTGTCCCTGTTTCCTAGGCTTCCATCGGCTGAACATCGTCGGGGGCAACTACTGGATGCAGCCGATGCGATTAAAGCAATATCCCCATATATGGCTGATATACAACGGTGAGATCTATAACTACAAAAAGGTCAGTTTCATGTTCTACGGGGCATGTCAGCTTCCGATGTAGACTTACTTCCGATGTCATGGATGTAGCTTACTTCCGATGTAGACTTACGTACATGAATGTACATTCATTGTGCTTGTTATCCCTGATAGCAGAAAGTGTTAAAAATGACGTGATATTTACGTCGTGGTTTTCGTCTTTTTTACGTCCTGTAATTACGTCAATAAGACGACAACTTGCACCAACGCAAGACGTCAAGAGGACGTCTTATTTTGACGTCATCTCTACGTCTTCATTCCTCTTCCCTGATAGCAGAAAGTGTTAAAAATGACGTGATATTTACGTCGCGGTTTTCGTCTTTTTTACGTCCTGTAATTACGTCAATAAGACGACAACTTGCACCAACGCAAGACGTCAAGAGGACGTCTTATTTTGACGTCATCTCTACGTCTTGTACACTGTAAAAACTAAAGTGTTACTTTTAGGGGCATGTACTGCACCTGGAATGCACCTGGAATGCTGTTTATAACACTTGTAGTATGCTAATTTACCAGCAAAAAAAATGTGACCGTGGCGAGCCTCGAACCAGGTTCCGCTGATCGAGAGGCGCTGACGTTACCGATGGACTAACGAATGCTTCTTGCAATCCAGTTTAGTCATGGGAGTCAAGTAGATAACATGAACTATGTGGTGTCGTAAATTCACTATGTAACAATATGATCTGCTCTAAAGCTTAATGCCAGCAATTCTCGATCAGCGGACCCTGGTTCGAAGCTCGCCCAAATCATTTTTTTATGAATGTTTAGCAGTTTAAGGAGCCGGTCCAGATCCCAAGAAAGTGCTTAAATAGCACGCTGTGTGCATTCAATAGCACTCTGAGTGCAGTCCCTATGTATGCCCTCAAAAAGTGCTATATACAGCACTTCAGTTTTTACAGTGTACAGATGACGTCAAAATAAGACGTCCTCTTGACGTCTTGCGTTGGTGCAAGTTGTCGTCTTATTGACGTAATTACAGGACGTAAAAAAGACGAAAACCACGACGTAAATATCACGTAATTTTTAACACTTTCTGCTATCAGGGATGTTTATGTGAGTTATATGTCCCGTTTCATAAAACTTGTCATCAGTAACAACTGGCACATTTCTATGACTAATTTGTTCTCAACCAATCAGATGCAAGGTTTTCATTAGGCTATAACAACTATCGTTACTTGTTATATTGATAACAAGTTTTATAAAAACGGGGGTCCTGATTGGGGGAATGGGTCGGAAGTAAAATGAAACTTTTCAATTTGCCTCCAGAATTCTCTGACAAGCAAAAAAAAAAAAAAATCATTCCAAAAGGGGACACAATGTACACTATTCTTTCAAGGGGGGGGGGGGGGGGGTGTCATGGGCCGGAAGTGCCCCACTCTAAATCCGCCACTGAAATACATTGCCACGCCTCAATGAAAAATAACATCGTTTTGAATGTTATCAAATCATAAAACACTTTACATTTTCATTAATATCTTCCGGATTTCTTTGAAACATGTATTCTAAATCTACATAATTATTACTGATATAAAGTCATGCTTGCCTGTACAAGCTCTACTTTTTATACTAGGTGTAATAAAAAAAAAAAAAAAAACATTTGACACTTATGTTTATTAATAACTCCACAGATATAACTCGTATCAGACCGAGGTTTTCAAAATGTAAAACTGAAGGTTGTCACATTCATTTGAAAAAGTTTTTGTTAAATTCCCTTCATTAATATTCTTAAAATAATGCTCTGAATATAATGATTAGATTTTCACTTTTTAGAAAATTGAGACCACAAATTCTCTTGCTATCCAGTGTCATTGATGATTCATGACTCTGGTGTTTTAGAGTTTCAGTGAAAATCTAATTAAATATTCAGAACATCGTATTCAAATCAAAGAGATTTCCTAAAACTTACTCCAAATGAATTTGACAGCCTTCAACTTAACAAGGTGAAAACCTCAGTTCGGTGCGAGTAGTAATTTTCGAGTTATTAAAGCTTCTGCGAGAAGCATAGAAATTGTGTTTAACTTGTTTAAACACAACAGCCTGACCGAATTTTGAAATATACCTTTATTCATCCACGGGGAGCTATATATTTTCTGAACAAATTGAAACCAACTTCATGAGATTCCGTTTCCTGTGGAATGAGTAACAGCGTCCCGAATGTTGAGCCCCGGTGGTTTTTCTGACGAGGGCCCCGTCTCTGAGGAACGCTACTTTGCGGGGGGGGGGGGGGGGGGGTGAAAATTTGATGACGACATATCGTGTAGACGCACTCGGAGCTGTATACATGACATGTCGTCACACGTCTAGCGACCCCCTGCAGTTTCCTCTGTTGTTACGCCATAGGGAGGGGGCGGACCAAAAAAAAATTATCTTTTTTATTTTTTATGGATAAACGGAGACGAAAATTTATGAATACCCAGGGTAATTATATTCTTTGTTTACTAAGCTTTACGTCAATATATGGTTGTTTTTTGGTCAGGCTGAGGTCTTTAAAATTGGTATTTGATTTGATTTGATTTATTCGTCAGGTATATTACAATACAAACATAACCAGGTACCATGACAGGATAGCCCATGAAAGCCGAAATGGCTTATTTCCAATGGGGTCCTTACCTAAATAACTGATTAAAAAATACACTAAGAAAACACATTAGTACGGCTACAAGACTATCGTACACGTACGACAAGTAATAAGAATGTACTAAAGTAGCAAAATAAAACATTTTTATAAAGTATGCGAAGATTACATAAACGTGAAAACAAGACTTACTCAACGGAAAAAACTATATACAGAAAATCATAATGAAACTATCGATAATAAACGTTGGTTACATAAGTCATATAATATAGGAAAAAACCATCTGAGCTACAAAAAGGAGAGGAGAAATATAGTTATGGAGCAGACACATTTTTCAGATGATGCTTCAATACCCTTTTAAAATGTAAAAAATTCTTAACTGACTTAACATGATTTGGGAGGGAATTCCAGAAAAGAATACCGTTAAAATAAAAGGAATTTCCAATTTTACCTTTCCGCTTAGGCACTATACGAAATTAAATTGACTATTTCTAGTGTCATGCCCATGAACACTTGAAGAGCGAGTAAAATTATTTGAAATATAGTGATCTGCATTAGAGTAAAAAATCTTATGTACATGGTGAATTAAAAGTTGTTGTGATCTAAGGTTTACATGAAGAAGACAAGCTGTTTCAAGTTCACTCTTCCCAATGTGTGTTCTTGGTGGTAAGTGATTGATAAATCTTACAATCTTATTTTGAATTATTTTTAACTTGTTTTGATCCACCTTGCCTAGACTGCAGTACCATGCCGCATTAACATATTCAAATAAACATTGTATTAAGGAAAAACTTTAAATGCGTCTTGATTTTAAGTTCATGCAATTTTGATAACGATACAAGAATTTTAGACGAGCATTAGCTTTTTTGACAATACTGTCAACCAAACTTGAGCAAGAAAGATCACTAGCTATATTTAGTCCTAAATACTTCACAGAATCCTGTCTCTTAATGAGTTGATTGTTATAACTTATATTGAAATCATCAGTATACTTCAGCCTACCCCGCGAACAAAACAAAATACTTTCGGTTTTACCAATATGTAAGCTAAGCTTATTTGCTGTCATCCAATTAACACAGTTTGATAATTTTAAGCTAAGTTTTTCCCCGATCAGCTTAGGATCAGTACCAGAATATAGTAACACACTATCATCCGCATATAAAAGTAATTTACTGTCGTTGACACAAACACACATATCATTAATGTAGCACATGAAAAGAATAGGACCTAATATGCTCCCCTGGGGAACTCCCCATCTTATGGGCATAGAATCGGAGAGTACATTTTGCAACGAGACAACTTGATGACGATTGGTCAAGTAAGACCTAAACCATTGCACACATGCAGAATTTAAACCCATTACTTCTAATGTACTTAACAGTATATTATGGTTAACGGTATCGAAGGCTTTTTGCAAGTCAAGAAGAACCATCCCGACAAAACGTCCTTGGGAAATTTCGTTCCTGACAAAATCTAACAGGTGAATAAGACAAGTTTCAGTGGAATAACCATTTCTAAAACCAGATTGAAATTCGTATATTATTTTGTTTTCTTGAAAGTAGTTCTCTAATTGGGCATACACACATTTCTTTAGGACCTTCGAGACTATACTTAAAACGCTAATCGGTCTATAATTGCTAACATTAGTTTTATCTTTCTTTTTATAAAGGGGTGTTACTTTTGCAATTTTCATTTCATCAGGGAAGGTGGAAGTTGAGATAGATAAGTTAATAATGTAAGTTAAAGGTTTATACAAATATTTAGCTCCATCCTTCAAAAATCTGGCAGGTACCAAGTCAAGCCCGGTACTTTTTGATATTTTCAACTTATTTAATTCATCTAAAACAAACTTTTCTTTGACAGGAGAAAAAAGAAAACAACCTTTCGACACACCCTTAGTGTCGTATAATTTTTGTAATTTAACACTGTCCGTTCCAAATTCATTTGCGTTGCTATCTGGCAGATTACTAGCTATTTATCCAAAGAGGAGACATATATTAATCAATGCAAGTCAGTTCCAGAGCCATGCCATATCAGCCGACGGAGAATTTTCAGTTTTCAGATTTCCAGGCATCAAAACTAGATCCCCTGAAAAACGAGCGATTACATCCGGGATATTTGTGACGTAAACGTGCGGACATCTAGAGCTCTCTCGATGTTTTGTTTACAATAGCTTTTATGGTAATTCAATAATAGTGAGAACGCCAAAATTTCGAAGGAAGAATGTCTGGTGAATATTGCAACGATGATTATCATCCTCGATATGAATATTGAAATTGATGATGAAGAATATAGCAGTGATAGTGACATCGATGAAGATGACGGAGAAATTCAAGGATTTGACGATGAAAATGGAGGTACATGTAGGTGTGTACGTACCGGTACGTCGCACTTTGCATCTTCGATCTAACTTAGATATATTGAAATATCCACGCTATCAATTTCATCTTATTCTTAGTATTTACTTAACATATGTTTGTGATAACAATTTATGCATTTCATTGTCATTTGATGTAATTTACACCTTTTTTGTATGGTGGGCTCCAAAAATTATCCAACATTTAAATAAAAGTAGGCCGTCAGTTCAAAAAGGTTGAGAAGTGCTGGTCTAGACTAGATCGATCAGCTTATCATCACTCAGTCTCAGAACAATGTCAATACATTTTTATTTAGTTAGACTATATACAAAGTACAAGTGGTAATGCTAAGTTATATACACTAAGTATGTAGATCTATGTCACTAGTAGTACCTATATACAGGCGCGGATCCGGGGGCCCAGCGGACCCGCCCCCTCCCCCCCCCCCCCAAAAAAAAAAAAAGAGGGAAAGAGAGAAAGAGAGAAGGAAAAGAAGGGAAAGGGAGAGAAGTGAGAAAAGGAAAAGAAGAAGAACAAGAAGAAAATTTGAAAAGGGGAAGAAAGAGGCCAGGGGCCGAAAGGGCCTTGCCTCCCCCCGCGCCCAAAAATAGTGAAGGAAGGGGGGGGGGAGAAAAAAGAAGGCAAAAAGTGGAAGGAGTCCGGGGCCGAAAGGGCCTTACCTCCCAGGGTGTAGTGTTGCCTGTTGCCTCCCCCCCCCCCCCCCCATAAAAAAGAGAGAGCAGGAAGGAAAGTAGAAAGAAGAAAAAAAAGGGAAAGAAAAGGAAAAGAAGAGAAAGGGAGGGAGGAGAGAAAAGTGAAAAAGGAAGAACAAATTAAAAGAGGAAGAAGCGCGGAGGCCGGGGGACCGAAAGGACCTTGCCTCTCCGTTCTCCCTCCCCCTCCCCCTCCCCGGCCAAAAAGAGGGGAGTAAGGGGAAGGGAAAGAGGAGAGAATGGGAAAAGAAAAAAAATGAAATGAAAGAGGAAGAAAAAGGGGGAGGGTCCAGGGACCGAAAGGGCCTTGCCTCCCAGGCCCCCTTGATAACAGATGGGTGAACATAATTTTGCTGTAAACTAGTTTTGCTATATGTGCTGTATAATTAAAATGTTTTGTTTGTTAATTCTATTATGTGCTGTATTTTGTTGTTATTAATGTGTTTATAAAGTATTGCAAAGTCAAAGGCAATATTTAATAAAGATATTTCTATAAGGGGAAAAACTCGGGCCTTCCCCCCCCCCCCCCCACCACCAAAACGATAGAGAGAGAGAGAGAGAGAGCGAGACGGGAAAGGGATCGAAAGAGAGAGAAGGAAATAAAATAAAGAGAAGGAAATAAAAGGGGAGAAGAATGGAAGATCAGGTTTTCCCTCGAACAAGGTACGCTGGTGCAGATGGGCGAGAGAGAGAGAGAGAGAAAGGAAAGGGAAATGAAAAAAAAGAAAGAAAGAAAGAAAAGGAGTCTGAGAGAAGAACAGAGGAAGAGCAAAAAAGGGGGGACAGCGGTGCAATCGAATGTTTATCGTATCGAACATTGGTTGGGATTTGCAACTTATTTTACATCTTTATTTTCTGTAGTTTGTTGTCTATTGTCCTCCGAGTCGAATCGGTTTATAACCTTCACTATTTGCTGGATTACAGGCGCACGCCACAACGCCTAGTTCTTTGTATCTATAAATTATATCAACAAGATAAATGCGACTGCCTATTATGCCTCCGCCCACTTTTTTTTAAGATATCGCGATGTAATTTCATAATAACTTGGCCTCTGTGACCCTTCAGTTTTGACCTACTTCAAAATTTAATCACATTGTCTTCCTAGTCGTTTGATGCAGTTGAATGACCTCACATTGTTTATTTATCTATTTTGAAATGTTGAACTGGTTTTTTTACAGACGTGTATCAATCAGATAATTATTTACATCTGGGACCGACCTTTAATATCACCATCTAAAAGACGTGACTCAGACTCGATCTAGGGTTCTCTGATTACAAGGCCTATTGCTTTTGCTGTGTATCTTTTATAATTTCTTGTCCTATGTATATTTGAATTATGCTTTTATAATTCATCATGTATCAGCTATTAGCTGTCATCTTGAACATCGTTCAATAAAAGCGTATCAAATCAAGTGTGAACGTCATATCTCTTATGAAATAGTATGCATACAGCATACTAGCCAGTGGAACTTTTTTTTTGTATGAAAGAAAGTGTTTGGAACTTATAGTGCACATGATGCAATTTCAGGTGCGATTTTTCTTAGTGAAACGCCTTGCCATTCTTGTGGAATACTGGAATACTCTCTTCTTTTTTTAAACATTTGTTTAACCTTTTATACAGTAATACAAATATGTACAAGCCAACTACTTTTGGTTTTAATCATGTCAACGGTTATCCTTAAGACGTTTAGATACTGTTGATGATATTTCCACCTATTTTCAACAATATAGTGGAAAATCAAATTTTAACATTTCTTTTTTGAATCATACCGTTACCGTGTCCGATATTGTCTTTATTATCTCGTGCGACAATTAATGACTGGTTTGCACAAAAAATATTAGTGCTGTTCCTTTTGAAATTTGATTTACAGTATATGCCATTTCAGTCTTTTCAGATACATAACTGTTTGATATCTTCGCCGACTGTCGCCGAGGAGTAATGATTTGCCACAGTAATGAGCCCTTAGTACGGCTCCTGGCTTCCTGCAAGAGCCGACGCATGCTAATAAGGATTCACGAAACTCAGTGTTTAGGGCGGATTTCGAGGAAGTTAGCGTACATGACCATAATGACACCATCAGAAACAGACGTTAGTTATTACCGAACAAAAGATGAATAAGTAGCCCCTCGAAATCATAGGTGTCAAATTGTAAATATTTTCTTTCGGAATTTAGAAACTTTAGTCATTATAATATGATCTGTATGGACTTTAAAATTTTCAGAATGTTCTTCCGGCGGGAGTGAAAGCCCTTTATATGCTTTTGCACCCCCCCCCCCGAGATCGAGCGTCAGATACGCCATTTGTCACCATTATTGTAGCAATATGTAGCTCACATGATTTAAAATTTGCCCCCCCCCCCCAAGAAACCCTGGATCCGCGCTTGCCTATATAGTAGGCTAGACCGAAATTCTGACCCTCGTTCGTTAAGCCTTATAGTCACAACTGCCCGTACGGGCTTGTACGGGTGGTTTACCGGCCGGGTTTACGGGCAGAAATTTGGGAAAACGCAAGGGGGACGCAGGTTGTTCGTACGGAATTTCGAGTTCGCAGGCAGCACGCTTAAAGCCGTAGGCCGAAAATGTGTATGCACATTATTTTCTGCGTTCTCGCTAAGACAGGCAGCCCGTGGACAGGACGTAATGAACACTCACAGTCTCCGCAAGAGGGTAGTGTAGATTTGCCCTTAGCGGATTTTTTATTGTTATTGAAACTTCTCACTGTATAGACTACATAATGGTCACAAATCTAGTCTTAATAACACCAGTCTCAGAAAACAACTCGGGATTAGTGACAAAAATCAAGTCAATGATTGAGCATGTATTTTGAGTTATACGGGTAGGCATGTCAACCAATTGCTTAAGACTATATAACTCAAATAGGAATTGTAATTTTTCTGCAATTGTATCTCTTTTATCACTGATAAAATTACAGTTAAAATCTCCCAAATAGCACAATTAATATTTTCAGACATTACTTTTGCAAGGCATGTATCAAGTTTCTCAAAATAATCTATTGTCGAATTCGGTGGCCTATACATTGAACCTACCAATATAGGAGGTTTGTGGGGATGACAGAGCCCCAGCCACAAACATTCTAAGTCATTACTGTTTAAATCATGCCTTTGCTTGAAATCATACTTATTGGATATAAAGATAAAGATAAAGATCCTTGAAGATAGAGATAGAGGTATAGTTTGAGTCATTCCAAAAATATATATTTGTAAAATGTTAAAAGTATCTACGCATTTTTGTTTATAGTTAGCTGTTTATAGTTGTTTATAGTTTATAGTTAGCTGGGACTCTGAGCCCAATAAGATTTAATTCATAAAAAGATAGTTAAACTTTGTTAATGAATCCAGATCTAAATCCAAATCCAAGATCAAAGGCTTAAATAGTCATAAATTGACTGATACGAGCCTCAAAATCAAAAAAAAAAAAAAAAAAAGAGTTTTTTTTTTTTTTCACACTTGAATTTCCAGTGTCTTCAGGAGGTCCGACGTTTCTTCAAGACATTTTCTAAATCAGGACTGACTCTTGAATCACAATGCCTGGAGCAAGAGAGGCAGGGGTCAGAAGAGAACACGTGGGGCTAAGAGGGTGGAAATCCACCGCCGACCGTACTGTCGCCGTACGGTTTTAGTACGTTCATCTTGCTTTAACCCTACTACCGGCGTGAATGTGGCGCAACAGGCCTGTACGTTCTTGCAACACGTACGGTGTACGTGCGATTAACGGACGTGAACCTTGCGTCATCTGCACGGAGCACATACAAATCGCACTGCATTTGCACGTTACACTCACGATTAAATTTCCGACTGAGGCGTACTGACGCTTTGCGTGCCGCAAGTTAACTGCAATACATACGTGCTCCTTGCGTGCTCCTTACTACTTATACTCCCTGTGCGAACTGCCACGGACCTCTACGTTTTTTCCAACCCCGAAAAAACGCAGAAACCGTGCGTCCTGAAAAAAACGTACGGGCAGTTGTGACTAAGGATTTAGCTCTTCACTAAAGCCTAGGTCACAACACGCCGTACTTGCAAGTGCGTGCTGTCTGCGTGCAAAAACGTGGGCAAAATTTGTGGATCCGTACGTGGTGAGTACTGCCTCCGTACGGATTTGGGGCACGCAGACAAGACGTAGAATTTTTAGTGCAGGAGGAACTTTCGCTGCGTTCAGGCTGCGGGCGGTCTACGGATTCACCCCCAGTACGGGTGACGTGCGTTGACGTACGTGCCCTCTGCTGCTAACGAGCGCACAACGCACGGACTCCGTGAGTTTTTGAAAATTTTTCCCACAGTTACTTGCTCTACGGACAACGCACCTAGCACGTGCGTGCTCCGCACGTGATAAGTGCGGGTTCCGTGCTTATTCGGCGCTTCTCCAGTTCAATTGTCCAGTGAGCACGCAGAACTCACGTAAACCGCACCGAGGAAGTACGTGCTATACACTTACAACGCACGTTGTGCGCGCTGATTTCTGCAAGATAAAAGCCGAGCAGACTGACGAATATCATCATTTCGTCTCCAAGATCCCCAAGAAGCTTAACAAAAAGGGGTCAGCTCAAAAGACAGCTAATAGGGCCAGAGAGGCCCAACAGAAACGGGCCGTAGATGATGTAAAGGCAGGCGACGAACAGATGAGGAGCGACATAGGGCGGGAAAAACTCACGTTTATCGCACTTGCACGCACTTACTCCCTGCAAGTCAGTAAGGACACCGTACATTAAAGTACGGCCTCCGTACGATAACGAGGCAACCGCACGGCGATCGTACGTTGTAAGCACGTACAACTCACATACCAGGTGCGCAACGTACGATGCACGCAAACAATCAAGTCCAGGCGTGGCGTGCGGGCCACGTACTTACACCTTAATTGCGTTGTAGTGCGTGTGAAGTGCGTTGACGTACTCCTTCCCTGCTCTTGCTACTCCCTCCCCACGTTGTCAGAAAAACGTGGCGGATGTGGCCTCCTCAGAACACGTACGGACTAAAAACACGCACGGCGGGTTGTGACCTAGGCTTTAGAGACAGAACCCGACTACACGCCGACGTGTAGTTGAAAAAATCGCAATAATCTGATTTTTCTTCATATATCTAGATCTACATATTATTATTGAATTGGTTAGGCCTAGGCTCTACTTACCAATTTGACTGAATAATCCGTTTAAAGCTCCTTTTTCAGGTAATTCAGCGTCCAAGGTTTTCTCCGTTTGAACATCTTGCAGCCGTATTCAAACTGTGTAAGTCAATGTGTACTCGGTTTGCACAGCAGAGTGATACGACCGTTTCTGTCGCTAATTGAAGAGCTAACGAACAAGAGACAGAATTTTAGGTCTACTAGTAGGCCTATGGAGATTATACTCAAGATAACTGGGCAGGTTTGAATTGTACCTGATGACTATGGGGTAATTGTTTAAGCAGGGCCCGCTGGGAGAACAGTTCTTAGAACTGAAGTGCCTACCCCGGGTAAACAAAACTAATAAGCCACTTCGGAGATGCAATCTGAGCATGAGCAGATAAAGGTCATCTGTACAAAATTCTAAAACCCACTGACACTAATATTCGATATGTGCTCATGAATGTCATGTAATCATTATTCAATTATGCACTAATGGTGCATTCCATGATATCCAGGTGGAAGTATTCTTTTTAAAGGGGGAAACAAAAGCTATTCATGAGGCACCTCTATCACTCCCAGAGTTATTTTTCTGAAGTGCACATAAAGGGACCCTCCATGTCTAAAATATCTGTGGATATTTGGGGTCATTTGTACCATGCGCTAACCCCGAACTGGCTTATTATTATAGGTTTTCCCGGTCAATTTCGTAAGATCGTCAGTCAATTTCATTTTGCGTGCATTAAATTTCAAGGATTTAGGTCGCGCACAGACGATTTGTAATTCAAATTCATTTTCATATCATTCGAATTTGTATTTATGTCATTTGAATCTAAGTTTTTGTCAATCAAATTCGCACTAAATGCACCTAGTTCGCAAAACGTTCATTCAATTTAGCAAAGAATGGCAAGGGAATTGCGCAATACTGTTATTCCAGCATTCAATTTCATTTCGGATCATTCAACTTAACACGTTGAGCATTCAAAATCAAATGTAGTTCCAGTAAATTTTGTCAGTTGATAATTATTTGGTATTTTGATTCTTTCCTTATGAGTTTTCTGCACAAATGGGTGTGTTTTTCTATAATCAATAACATTCTTTCTTCTGATTTATTATTTTTATTTTATTTTCTTCTGATTTATCATCATTTTGAAATTTAGTTCTAGGAATTTTTGTTCTTCATTTCTAACGTTTATAGTGCCTGCAGAATTGCAGATTTTCTTGATTGATTTTTATTTTTTTTTCATAATCTTGTTTTTTCATTTATTTTCTTGATTGATTTTTATTCTTATATAAGTCTGTCGTATAAAGGATTTCATGATAGCTGCAACAACTGTACATGACAAAACATGTTATTTTAAACATTACGACTTGAATAGATGAGCAAAAACACACAAACGCTAAATACATGCTAAATTGAATGAACTCATTACGAATTCGAATGCCCACGTGCGAATTTGAATGCTCGAAAAGACGCTTCCAAGCGAGGTAGCGAATTTGAATGCTCTCCACGCATATTTGAATTTGAATGATGTAAACGCTAAATGTCTTGACCGAAGTGCGAATTTGAATGACCTCAAAATGAATTTGAATGATAAATTTCATGGCACAGATCTTTTTCGCGAATTTGAATGACTCCCTTATCAAATTGAATGACAAATCTGCGAAATTGACCGGGAAAACCTATATTATTATGTGTCATTTGATTGATGATGATAATAAAATATTATAAGTGCCATTGTACTATAGATCTAGGTCTAACTAGAGTTATGTAGTAATATAGTATGACTTAAATATTGCCTATACACACCTTCAAAGTAATAAAGAAAAAAAATTAAAATTAAATAAAGAAAAAACAGATGCACCTGTGGAATTCAGTAGGAAATTGCATCCATGCAGACAACTATAATATCCTAGGCATAGCCAGATTACGTGAAAATTGTGCAGATTTCAATGCTGCTAAAAAAAGTGCTATCGCATATTCAATTTCTGTTGCGTTGGCGCTGTGTATAGTTACACTGCAGCTAGACGGAAAATCCCTCTGTTTGGAGGAGACTTTTGTCACTTTATTGTTTTGGTCGCTCTCCTCCTCGCGAGGGGGTTCAGCGGAGCGTCGTCATACCCAATAGGGACTTTTAGAATTGCACGTCCACTTAGTCGACTGGTACGCAAGGACATCATTCTACGCCACTGCGCATGCGCCACTCGCCCTCTCCCTGTCCTCCTCCCTGACTTGCAAAATCGAGAACGTGTTCACTTCGTTTTTGCAGTGCTCCGAAATCTTCGACGAGGTTCACGTATATGACGTCATCAGAACAGCTCAACTATTATGCTCATCCTCAAATTCGGATTGAAAAGGTAAGTTTTCAGTACCTTTTCTTGTAAATTCAACAATGTTTTTTCTTCGCCATTTCTAACTAGAAATTTAAAAGAGACCAAGGCTATACAACTTATCTCACGACTTAATAAATTTGGCGCGCCGTTGAGTGTGTACTTCCGGTTGACGTCGACGGTACGTACACGTCGAGTGAAATCTAAAATGATCAGAACTGTAGTCAACATGGGCAGTCGACGACGTTGACATGCGCGAATTAGTCGACTGGGACGAAGTACTAGTCCACTGCTTCTAAAAGTCCCTAAAGTCCCTATTGCCAACGACTTCAATGCAGCGTTCGGACAGTAGAGAGACTGCGGGAGCGATACAATAGGGATTTTTAGAATTGCACGTCCACTTAGTCGACTGGTACGCAAGGACATCATTCTACGCCACTGCGCATGCGCCACTCGCCCTCTCCCTGTCCTCCTCCCTGACTTGCAAAATCGAGAACGTGTTCACTTCGTTTTTGCGGTGCTCCGAAATCTTCGACGAGGTTCACGTATATGACGTCATCAGAACCGCTCAACTATTATGCTCATCCGTTGAGTGTGTACTTCCGGTTGACGTCGACGGTACGTACATGTCGAGTGAAATCTAAAATGATCAGAACTGTAGTCATCATGGACAGTCGACGACGTTGACATGCGCGAATTAGTAGACTGGGACGAAGTACTAGTCCACTGCTTCTAAAAGTCCCTAAAGTCCCTATTGCCAACGACTTCAATGCAGCGTTCGGACAGTAGAGAGACTGCGGGAGCGATACAATAGGGATTTTTAGAATTGCACGTCCACTTAGTCGACTGGTACGCAAGGACATCATTCTACGCCACTGCGCATGCGCCACTCGCCCTCTCCCTGTCCTCCTCCCTGACTTGCAAAATCGAGAACGTGTTCACTTCGTTTTTGCGGTGCTCCGAAATCTTTGACGAGGTTCACGTATATGACGTCATCAGAACCGCTCAACTATTATGCTCATCCGTTGAGTGTGTACTTCCGGTTGACGTCGACGGTACGTACATGTCGAGTGAAATCTAAAATGATCAGAACTGTAGTCATCATGGACAGTCGACGACGTTGACATGCGCGAATTAGTAGACTGGGACGAAGTACTAGTCCACTGCTTCTAAAAGTCCCTAAAGTCCCTATTGCCAACGACTTCAATGCAGCGTTCGGACAGTAGAGAGACTGCGGGAGCGATACAATAGGGACTTTTAGAATTGCACGTCCACTTAGTCGACTGGTACGCAAGGACATCATTCTACGCCACTGCGCATGCGCCACTCGCCCTCTCCCTGTCCTCCTCCCTGACTTGCAAAATCGAGAACGTGTTCACTTCGTTTTTGCGGTGCTCCGAAATCTTCGACGAGGTTCACGTATATGACGTCATCAGAACAGCTCAACTATTATGCTCATCCGTTGAGTGTGTACTTCCGGTTGACGTCGACGGTACGTACACGTCGAGTGAAATCTAAAATGATCAGAACTGTAGTCAACATGGGCAGTCGACGACGTTGACATGCGCGAATTAGTCGACTGGGACGAAGTTCTAGTCCACTGCTTCTAAAAGTCCCTAATGTCAGCGTAGCCAACACCCGAACGACGGCTGATCGTACACTGCAGCAGCACAGATGTAACGTCGTTAGACTTAACAGCTGAGTTAGATCTACACACGAACACAGAAAGACAGATAAGTGATAAAATGTTGCGAGCAAGGCTGGTTGCGACTACGGCCGACTACAAACATTAATTTTTATAGTCATGTACTCGGCTGTAGGCCAGGAGAAATAAAAAAAGAAAAAAGAAAAAACTAGAAATGCTTTACAGTCAGTGCCCCAGCAGTTTCTCCGATTGCGCTCTAATTAGACTATACTAGTCTCTCATCATACTAATAGCGCGCGCGTATGGCACGCCCTTTTAACATTTAATCCTATTTCATGATATCAAGAAATCAATGCTTGATATCATGAATTAATTCTTGATATCAAGAATTCGATGTCTTGATATCAACAATTCAATTCTTGATATCAAGAATATGATTTTCTTGTGAAATGGCAGGAAAGTTAGCAATTTTCCGGCCATTTCACAAGAAAAATACCGTATTAACAGAAAAACGACCAAAACTTGTAATTTTACAAGTCAACAAAACCTGTTAATCTACAGTTATTTTTTACAGTGCATGTTTAAAATACGATTTCGGGGGTTCGGGTGATGATATCATCAGGTAAATCGAGTCGTATGGTGATTGGGAAGTGTTGAACTATCACAAAATGCGAAATTCATACGATTTCCCGAATAGACATTTTTGTTCTCGAAGGAACTTTAACGAACAAAAGTGTCAAAGATTGGCCTTCGCCTTAAATTGACTTTCTTTCTTGGAAAGATAAGAAATTGATTAACGTGGAGAAGGTTTACGGTTCACCATGTGTGTTGGTAGGAGGAAAGGAAAAATAGGAAATTAGAAATGGATAGACGAGAAAGGATGACAAGAGAGAAAAGAAGAAATATTCTTTCGTGACAATAAGTGAAGTCCTGAAAAGGACTGTAAACCAATAGGAAGGTTTACTGGTTCACCAGGTGTATGAATAGGTGAAGGGTGATGGATGATCTGTAACCAGATGAGATGAGATGAGAAGACTTGGTTGATGATCGAAGGATGAGTAGCGATGGATTGAGTAGGAGGTTACTCGACGTTTCGGACAGGTTGACTGTCCGTCATCAGGAGTGAAGTGTGCTAGACGAGCGGCGGGGTTTTATGGTGTGTATCGATTTTAGTTATATTTTCTAAATTGATTTTAGTTATATTTTCTGTTTTATTAATGGTTTATACATTATTGATTTAATATTTTCATCATATCCGCAGGTCCAATCGGCTTTTAGTTTCTCTTACGAAACCGAAGTGGACGGGAGGCCATTATACACCTCTTCGTGAAAGGAGGGGCTCATTTCGCTGCTTCTATGCTAGATGGGGTTTTTGCGTTCTGTATACTGGACACCAGCAAAAAACAAGTATCATTCTATTTCGTCCAGTTTTTCTTTTCATTTATTAAAGGCTTTATTTTTTTTCTTCCTTCCTTCTCTACATGTCATTTCATTTCATGTGGTGTAGTTTATACCGATCCTATCCGCGAAAAGTATGCTACAGGTACAGCGCATTTTCCTTGTATAGTTGCAAAGCGCTTCACAATAATATTTCTCTCTCCAAAAGCAGTGTATAATTATGGGTCACTGAACCCTTTCATGACAGGAATTATTTAAGGGCTAAATTGATCACATTTTGTTCTTCAAATTGGCAACAATAATTTTTTTTCAATGCTACATGGTTCTAATAAAATGTAATATCTTTGAAAACAACATACATGGTCAGGAAGTTTGTTGAAAAGTTAAAAATTAGCAGCTTTGATAGAAAACAATGATTTTAAACCTATCAATGTGTTGCAAGTTTAAGGATTTTAAAGTTTATTCTCCTAGCATCAAACGCAATATGCTAATGCGACAAAAATGGACACAGCGTGTGCAGAAATTTGTGCTCTTTCTACTCGAGCATCTGGTATATTTTTTAGGGTTCTAAATCAAAAGTTATTGAGCCAAACCACAAAAATGTAGTCAATTGCCTAGAAAAGGTTAAACAATATCCCCGTTAAAAGTACTAACTCAGCCACCATCCATGTTGTCTACTCTGAATGAAATTGAATAAGATTAATTATGACGGCTTCACCACCTTATTAAAAAAAAAAAATCATTTCGATCTTCATACTATAATGTGATTTCAAATATCTGAGTGTGTTTGTGTACTAGATGGGTGTGCTTATGTGCGATAATTTTGATTCAGTATGTTGGTTTCATAATCTTCTATTAATGAGATCGCAAAGACTTCCAGGAAATCAGCGTATGGTAATTTCTTTAGCCTTGTGCGTCATCCTTTGAAATTTGCGAAATTACAATAACACATAATGTGAACATGATTTCTATAGGTACGTTCACACGTAGAGCGATAGCATCGATGCTATCTAGGTTTCGAGGTTACTATTTTGGTGATGACCAGATAGTTTTAAGACCAAACGCTGTCTGAACGCAGATAGTCACGAGATAGAAGCGAGTTGGAGCTAGGTTTCCAAACTATTCTGGCAGCGAGTTTAGCAGGAGTAAATCTCAGGATCCAGCAACAAAGCATCGATGCTTTGCGGTAGACCACCCACCACGCTTGTGATTATTTGTAATGTGAGCGCAATCGCTGCTATCTTCACTCGCAACTATTATAATTCTGTCTGTTTCATGTGGTGCTATAATATAATGTAATGTATGTATTCATGTGATGTACCCTCTTCCCTAGTTTTTTTCTATTATCATTCTGTCTGTTTCATCTGGTGCTGTAATGTAATGTCAGTGGCGGATCCAGGGGGGGGCACGTGCCCCCCCCCCCCCCCGGCCCCCCATTTTTTTTTTTTTTTTTTTTGCTTGTCAGGGAATTATGGAGGGAAACTGGACCCCCATAACCCCCCCCCCCCCCCCCGAGCAAATTTTGAAGGTCTGGCGAAAAATAATTTTTGTCGACGAACCCCCCCCCCCCCCCCCCCCCAACTGAGCCACTTTTCGAGAAGCTGCCGAGACAAAAAAAAAATACGGATCTACCTTTTCCAAAAGTTGACAAACCTTCATTTGTGTGCCCCCCCCTCTTTTACTCAATCCTGGATCCGCCCCTGAATGTATGTATTCATGTGATGTAGGGGTTAGTAGGCTACTGTGTATACTGTGTGGTAAGGGAGGGGGTTGTTTTTTTTTTTTTGCTTTTTTTTCTTCTTTTTATCTTTTTCTTTATATGATGTGGTCTTTTGATATTGATTTACATACGTGCTTACCAGGGAATAGTGTGCATGTGTTTTATTTTGGTATAAGATTGGAGTTCAGTCAATTTTGACATGTACAAGGTTTATTTAAAATTAAGTATTGTAACACATGTATTTGCTAGTTGATTGTATTATCGATATTACAAATGAATTGTTATTATGTTATTATGTTGATTTATGAAGACAAGTAAAATATTATTCAAAACAAAAACTTCGCATGATATGACCCCTGTGCACAAACTTCCGCGCGTTTTGACCATGCATACCAATTATACTCGGGTCACTCTGTGTGGCGCAGTAATTATTGTTTTGGCAGCGAGTGAGCGATGAATAGTCACGAGTGGGTGATAGAAGCAAGTCGATCATGGCCTGTCTGAACGTACTGGAAATAGTTTCGAAACTTACATAGCATCGATGCTATGCACTACGTGTGAACATAACTTATGAGAACTTGAAATTGCCCTTGAGTTCATTTATTGAAAGTCTTTGCGATCATGTTTACTTTATTTTTATTTTTTTTCTTCAAATTTCAGATTATAACGTAATTTCAAATATGTGTGTATGGGTGTGTGTGTGCGTGTGTGTTGGCTGTGTGTGTGCGTAGGTCTGATATGGGGTCGATATATTTGTAACTTTTAAAATATTATGTTACAAGGCCCAGGTTACACTAATATGGGCAAGATGCAATTGCCTGTAACTCTAAATGTTATGTTACAGGGCCTAGGTTACACTGATATGGGGTCGATATATTTGTTTGTAATTCTTATAATGTTATGTTACAAGGCCCATGTTACACTAGTATTGGGTAGATGCAATTTTTTTAACCCTAATGTTATGTTACAGGGCCCAGGTTACACTGATATGGGGTCGATATATTTGTAACTCTTAAACTGTTATGTTACAAGGTTACACTAATGGGGTAGATGCAATTGTTTGTAACTCTAATGTTATGTTACAATTAGGCCCTGGTTACACTGATATGAATAGTGTACTTTGATTATTATATCCTCTGTAGATTCATGTCGGTCGTGATACGTATGGCGTCAAACCTCTCTTTACCTCGACACCCGATGATTCTCTCCTACTCTGCTCTGAAGCCAAAGGTATAACATCGAGGCCCCGTCTTAGAGAGTTGCGATTGATTGCAACTTCATTTGAAATTGATATCGATCGTAAATCCGCAGAGAAGAGGTTATAAGAGCCTGTAAATTTGCAATTGATCGGAGGACTTGCGATTGATTCGGATCGATCGCAACTCTCAATAAGACAGAGCCCTGATCAGCACAAGAGCTTTTTTTCTCCTACCCACCCCTTATCATGAAAGAGAGCCAGGGGAGGGCCAGACGACCCCCCCCCCCTCCCCCAATCATAATAATTGTAATTTTGTCATTATTATTTAAAGAGAAGGTTGAGTTCTGGGGACTCGGGTGAAAAATAATTTGTGAGCTTCCTTTTACACATGTTTTATGTCAGTTTGGAAGAACATCATGGTAGAAAAATCCCCTGAAAGGGATTGCTCTTCAAATGCCCTCATATTCGAAATATGACTATAAATAACTGAAATGTTCGGGCCGAACATTCATGCCACTTGTGTGTGTAGTCCCATATACCAATTTCTGTGTGCAGTACATGTGCTTTTCAGCGAGATTGTGTCAATTGAAAATTGACAATGATCCTGACAAAAAAGAAACTGCAATGTAATTTTCAATAATTCTTATGCATAAAGTTGGGTAAAGTAATAATGTTTGGTATCATAAGAAATGGCAATAAATTTCCTACAAGTTTTGTACACAATATTTTGCGAAAAAATAGATGGTGCAGACATTTGAAAAGTAAGCATTGATCACATTTTGGTAAAATTTTGAAAAGAGCTAAGCCCCTTGGCACAGTAAGAGTTAATCGGCCTTCGCTGTCTCTCTCTCTCTCTTTCCAAATTGAAGATACAACTTACATACACAGTTTCTTATCTATTTTGATGATTCCAAAACAACACAGTATAAAGCAATTCTTATGTAAACATTGTCAGCCTTTCCCAAATGCTTTGAGACAGTTTCTTTCACAATGTAATTGCATGACCAGAACTCTACTTTATTTTTAAACTTATTTTATCATTTGTCAACTGAAACTTGACAATGATCTTTCATGTTTGGATTTTAATATAAATGAATTTGGGTTTATTGCCACGAGAGAAGACGGTCGAGACCCCCCCCCCCCCCCCCCCCCCCCTCGTTTCAGACAACCCTGGATCCGCCCAAGCTGATTAAAATAGGGAGGGCGGACGCGATACATTAATCGGCCTTCGCTGTCTCTCTCTCTGTATACCATTGTTTACATTTAATTAGTCTGAGATCAGTAAAGTCTGCTAGCATGATTTCGTTTGCACTCTATCAGTCGCCCCCCCCCCCAACCCGAAAAGATATTTGCAGCAGCAAAATAATATCTCCTTATACCCAAAACATATCTATAAACGTCATTTATTGGGACTTTGGCTTTGCTTTAGCTTCAACCTACCCTATTTTGAAAGCTACCACCATATTTCAATATCATGACTTGTCATCGTTTTCCTCTTTTTTTTTTTTTTTAGTTTGTTTCTTTTTGAGGGGGTCATCATGACAGGATAAAAATCGAAAACTTACTACATTTTTTTGAAATAATCTAAATTTGACACGTAGTATAAATTAAGCCATTTTGTTTTTATACAAACCAAATGTTTATTAATTAATTTGATACCTATTTTAGTTCTTCTTGTCTATTCGTGTTACATACTCGATGATATTCCGAATCTCTGGAGTTTCAGAAATAAATTTGGTTTCATTTGATCAAGTGTCATATCCTCCCCCCCCCCAAAAAAAAAAACCCACACAAAACAAGACAGACAAGCGGGGGTGGGGAGGGGGGGGGGGTCCTGCTCAGAAGAAAAGGGGCGGGTACAATGTACCTGGGCAGCCACGCCTGACATTGATCGACTTCAAAACTGTATAACTGCTTGGTAATACTGCCCAGGTAACAGGCCCATGTGGGGCCCATATGGGCATCATCCGGGCCATCCGGGCCATCTGGGCAAAAGGGAACCCATATAAATCCCATATGTATCCCTTGTGGGACCCATATGGGTTAACCCATTTTGAGATCTACTTGGGCCAGCCCATATGGGAACCATATGGGAAAAAACTGGGAAAACCCATATGGGAATAACATGTAAATGCCCATATGGGTATCATATGGGAATAAGATGGGCAAACCCATCTGGGAAACATCTGTAAATGCCCATATGGGTATCATATGGGAATAAGCTGGGCAAACCCATCTGTGAAACATATTCAAATGCCCATATGGGTATCATATGGGAATAAGCTGGGCAAAACATCTGGGAAACATATGTAAATGCCCATATGGGTATCATGTGGGAATAACATGAGCAAACCCATATGGGAAAACATTTGTAAATGCCCATATGGGTATCATATGGGAATAAGCTGGGCAAACCCATCTGGGAAACATATATATTTACCCAAATGGGTATCATATGGGAATAAGCTGGGCAAACCCATCTGGGAAACATATATATTTACCCAAATGGGAATCATATGGGAATAAAATGGGCAGACCCATATGGGAAACATTTGTAAATGCCCATATGGGTATCATATGGGAATAAGCTGGGCAAAACCATATGAGAAAGACATGTAAATGCCCAAATGGGTATCACATGGGAGTAAGCTGGGCAAACCCATCTGGGAAACATATATATTTGCCCAAATGGGTATCACATGGGAGTAAGCTGGGCAAACCCATCTGGGAAACATATATATTTGCCCAGATGGGTATTATATGGGAATAAGCTGGGCAAACCCATCTGGGAAACATATATTTGCCCAAATGGGTATCATATGGGAATAAAATGGGCAAACCGATATGGGAATGGCATGTAAATGCCCATATGGGTATTACATGGGAATAAACTGGGCAAACCAATATGGGAAAGACATGCAAATGTCCCATGGGTATCATATGGGAATATGCTGGGCAAACCCAAATGGGAAAGACATGTAAATGCCCATATGGATATCACATGGGAGTAAGCTGGGCAAACCCATCTGGGAAACATATACATTTACCCAAATGGGTATCATATGGGAATAAACTGGGCGAACAGATATGGGAATGACATGTAAATGCACATATGGTTATTACATGAAAATAAACTGGGCAAACCGATATGGGAATGACATGTAAATGCCCATATGGGTATTACATGGGAATAAACTGGGCAAACCAATATGGGAAAGACATGCGAATGTCCACATGGGAATCGAACGGGAATATGCTGGGCAAATTCAAATGGGAAACAACTGTAAATACCCATATGGGTATCATATGGGAATATGCTGGGCAAACCCATCTGGGAAACATATATTTGCCCAAATGGGAATCATATGGGAATAAAATGGGCAAACCGATATGGGAATGGCATGTAAATGCCCATATGGGTATTACATGGGAATAAACTGGGCAAACCAATATGGGAAAGACATGCAAATGTCCACATGGGTATCATATGGGAATATGCTGGGCAAACCCAAATGGGAAAGACATGTAAATGCCCATATGGGTATCACATGGGAGTAAGCTGGGCAAACCCATCTGGGAAACATATATATTTACCCAAATGGGTATCATATGGGAATAAACTGGGCGAACAGATATGGGAATGACATGTCAATGCACATATGGTTATTACATGAAAATAAACTGGGCAAACCGATATGGGAATGACATGTAAATGCCCATATGGGTATTACATGGGAATAAACTGGGCAAACCAATATGGGAAAGACATATGAATGCCCACATGGATATCACATGGGAATAAGCTGGGCAACCCCATCTAGGGAAACAACTGTAAATACCCATATGGGTATCATATGGGAATATGCTGGGCAAACCCATCTGGGAAACATATGTAAATGCCCAAATGGGAATCATATGGGAATAAACTGGGCAAACCGATATGGGAATGACATGCAAATGCCCATATGGGTATTACATGGGAATAAACTGGGCAAACCAATATGGGAAAGACATGCAAATGTCCACATGGGTATTACATGGGAAAAAGCTGGGCAAACCCAAATGGGATATATATGTCAATACCCATATGGGTACTATATGGGAGTAAGCTGGGCAAACCCGTCTGGAATATATATGTCAATACCCATATGGGTAATAAATGGGAGTAAGCTGGCCAAACCCATATGGGAAAGACATATGAATTTCCCCATGGATATCACATGGGAATAAGCTGGGCAACCCCATCTAGGGAAACAACTGTAAATACCCATATGGGTATCATATGGGAATATGCTGGGCAAACCGATATGGGAATGACATGTAAATGCCCATATGGGTATTACATGGGAATAAACTGGGCAAACCGATATGGGAATGACATATGAATGCCCACATGGATATCACATGGGAATAAGCTGGGCAACGCCATATAGGGAAACAACTGTAAATACCCATATGGGTATCATATGGGAATATGCTGGGCAAACCCATCTGGGAAACATATGTAAATGCCCATAATGGTATCATGTGGGAATAAACAGGGCAAACCAATATGAGAAAGACATGCAAATGTCCACATGGAAATCATACGGGAATATGCTGGGCAAACTCAAATGGGAACGACATGTAAATGTCCATATGGGTACTTTATGGGAGTAAGCTGGGCAAACCCGTCTGGGATATATATGTCAATACCCATATGGGTAATAAATGGGAGTAAGCTGGCCAAACCCATATGGGAATGACATATGAATACCCATAGGTATATCACATGGGGAATAAGCTGGGCAACCCCATCTGGGGAAACAACTGTAAATACCCATATGGGTATCATATGGGAATATGCTGGGCAAACCGATATGGGAATGACATGCAAATGCCCATATGGGAATTACATGGGAATAAACTGGGCAAACAAATATTGGAAAGACATGCAAATGTCCACATGGGTATTACATAGGAATAAACTGGGCAAACCAATATGGAAAAGACATGTAAATGCCCATATGGGTACTTTATGGGAGTAAGCTGGGCAAACCCGTCTGGAATATATATGTCAATACCTATATGGGTAATAAATGGTAGTAAGCTGGCCAAACCCATGGGAAAGTCATATGAATTTCCCCATGGATATCACATGGGAATAAGCTGGGCAACCCCATCTAGGGAAACAACTGTAAATACCCATATGGGTATCATATAGGAATATGCTGGGCAAACCGATATGGGAATGACATGTAAATGCACATATGGGTATTACATGGGAATAAACTGGGATAACCGATATGGGAATGACATGTAAATGCCCATATGGGTATTACATGGGAATAAGCTGGGCAAACCAATATGGGAAAGACATGCAAATGTCCACATGGGTATTACATGGGAATAAGCTGGGCAAACCCAAATGGGATATATATGTCAATACCCATATGGGTAATAAATGGGAGTAAGCTGGCCAAACCCATATGGGAAAGACATATGAATGCTCACATGGATATCACATGGGAATAAGCTGGGCAACGCCATATAGGGAAACAACTGTAAATACCCATATGGGTATCATATGGGAATATGCTGGGCAAACCCCTAGGGAAAGACATATGAATGCCCATAGGGATATCACATGGGGAATAAGCTGGGCAATGCCATATAGGGAAACAACTGTAAATACCCATATGGGTATCATATGGGAATATGCTGGGCAAACCCATCTGGGGAAACAAAAGTCAATGCCCATATGGGTTTCATATGGGAGTAAGCTGGGCAAGTCCATATGAGTATGATATTCCAAAGTCTAAATGGGTGTCATTTTGAAATGACCTGGTAAACCCATATATTAAAATATGTAAACCCCAGTGTGGGTATCATTATTGGAATGATCTGGGCGAACCCATGTGGGTAAGATGTGTAAATAATAAGCTGGGTAAACCCATATTCTTGAGGGGTACATACATATGCTAAATTATCAGCATACTATTAAAGATCTACATTGTACACATTTGCAAACTGAATTCATATTTTGTTGTCATTATACTGGCCCTAACTTATCAAACGGTAATAGAGTACCGAAGTGTGACGTCATACCGCCCAAGTTGTCAAGGTGGCTGGTTCTAAACAATTTTGTGCTGAACAATGGCGTGGTGATCACACCAGCACCAAACACTGAATTTGCCCTGCTCCAGCCCGTTGATTGACTGATTTCGCGGTGAACTTCAAGCGCGGGCTTTGTTGTTTAGAACCAGTAACCTGGACGACGAGCGAATATGACGTCAGTACTTCGGTACTCTATAAATCTATGGAGACCTAAAGAATGTGAGAAGTGCTTAAGAGAAAATGAAAGCACCTCTCATGTGCTTTGACCCCTAGTACAAATGGTTGAGTCCACTTTTCAAACCTGCGCCACCTTTTGAGGAAACGGCATTCCATTGCATACTACTTACGAAGGAAGCACTACATATCCACCCTCCTACGCTTTGAAGGTAAGCTGCAATATATCTTATCATTTCTTTCTAAATTCCATTTTCTCTTTGATATTGTTTATTAATTTAAAAGTACATATATAGCATGAGATGTACCATCCAGTGACATTTTCTGGTTCATGACTGTCTTTTGTGGGATTATTATGAGTGAATTGATAGAGAAATGTTAATTCAGTTGAGTTACCAGCACTATGAACACGATGAACAATTGCTCTGGTAGACAAAAGAACATCCCTTCATTACTATTATGTAAAATAAGCAGAACAGGTGAATATGCATGTGACACCTGTTCTACATATTTTTACATAATAGCAATGAAGGGATGTTCTTTTGTCTACCAGGGCAATTGTGGAAGGTACAATGAGGAGCTGTATATTCTGTTCGCTTCTTTGTTCGCCATGTTCATAGTGCAGCTTAATACTCCCATTGTTTAAGTTGCAAGGCCCAAGAGGAAAGAAGTATGCCTGGGTCATATCGTTCACCCACCGCGTGATAGTTTACATTCCCTACTGGTCTGTTTATAACCAAGGGGTTGTGTGGTAACTCCTTGGTTTAACTAAGTGGTCTGGCTTTCCATGTATATGGGCTAAGAAATCAAAATCATTTCACTAGGCGAGTGTGTATCGAGCACATAATTATGCAGACAAGATGAATGTCATAGTTTATTATATCATAATAATGTTATTGTTCGCTTCATGTGAGGAGCAACTGCCATAAATGAATAATTGATGTGTCATTACTACCATTCTCAAAATATAGGCCTACAGATGATCTTGATATCTTTATAAAGTTGCTTTTCTTGCACTCTATTTCTCTCCCCTCCCCTTATTTCTGTATCAGTATTGTACCTTTATTCCATACACCATTTCATTTTCTGCTATATTTCTTGTCATTTCCCTTTGCATGGGTCAATAGGTATTGTCCATATTTCTATATGTTTTCTTTTTTCCTTTTTTTTTTTGGGGGGGTGGGACCCGACTCTCTTTGATTTTTTTTTTATTTTATGGAAACGGCATGATGTCTCGTATATGTGGTATATAGAGAGAGTGAGAGAGAGAGAGAGAGGGGAGGGGGAGGAGAGAGAAAAAAAGAGCTAATATATAGATTTGCTTTTTTAAAAGTATCTGCATTGGCAATCACATTTGTAGCATATTTGCATATTTCACTATCTACAAAAATGTAATATTGTAAATATGCTAGTGTAATATTTTTGGTGAAATTTGTTACATGTACATATATCTCACTCTGTCGTTTCAGATCCAGCAAATAGACGATAAAACAACAACGGTACGAGGAAACAGCATAAGCAGTAACGTAACAACTAAAAAAAAGAAGCGTATATTCTAGATGGACAAAATGAAGAAGACTTCTGGCACGTGTTAAGATTATATCATGATTATATCCAAACTGGATGAAGCTGTTAAGGTGGCACCATAAGTAGTACCTGCAGGAAAATGTTTCCAGTATTCGGAACTGAAGAAATGTTTACTATGAATACTATGAAGGCCGGGAAGACTCCTTTCAACATGCCCTGGTCGTGTATGCATCTCAACTATGGGGGAATGCACAATCAACTGATGAACAAAAACCGCAGCTTCATTAGATGTTGACCAGTAATTTGGATAATTATAAGGAAGTGCAAGATGGAAACAACTATTGTTTAACCTTATTTTTCGGATAGCATGCTGTGATTGTAATAACAAATACTGCATATTAATCATCTTTAATGTATGCATGGCGAAGGAGGAGGCATAGAGATTACAACTGGAGGAGAAAGTCTATTGTATATCAATTATTCATTCTACTTCTGACCGCCGTTCAGTTATTTGATGAATTCGCCAACTGGGCCTTTGGGTATTAAAATATTACTTACTCAGCTCTTTGTGATATGATACATGCATTTCTGAAAGAACATTTTAAACTCATGGGGCTTGACACTGAACTCCACTAGCCTGCACGTTACGAAGGAACTAATGGCGAAATGGATAGTGTGAAATTGTTTCGGGGTATCGCCTTAACCACGACACATGTAGTGGCAAGCTATAGATCCGGAGTCGACCCTTCCCAACAGATGCATATTTTTTTTTCAATAGTGAGAAGGAGCCGTGATATAAACTACCTAACCAATACAATATTCCGTTAGTTATTATTTTCACAATGTGTTTTTCTTTTAAGTTTGTTTTAAGTGAGTTGCCAAGGCTGTTCTTTAGAAATTGTACTTACAGTATCTATACACACTTCCAATACCCTTTGATGTGTCACAAAATGAATTGTATGAGAAATGATTCCATCAAAATCCCATTATCATTTTTAATGGTAGACTCCTAAGCTTATTTTACTTCAATAATGTATGTCGTTGCATATCCCCAAGCTTAAACTGAAAAATCTCCAGTTCTTTTTGTAAGATGAACATTATGGTGGTTAATTGATTGATAATTTATTTAACCTGACAGCTAAGACAGCAAGTTAGCGTATGTTTGTAAGCAAGCAACCGGGGAAAGAAATCTTTTAGTCCTATTCGAGGGACTTGGATTAATTCCTTACTAACTACACAGTATTAATTTCTAATATTAAAAAGGTTTACTTTGAAATATGATTACTTACTATTTAATGGGTAAAACTATGTAGAAATAAGTGAATACATGTTTGCATGAATGGGATTGATGGGGTACTTCATGGAAATCTAATTACTGCTATGGAGTAAATTTCACGGGCATGTAAGAATAAGTGAAAATATATTTGCAGATCAATATAAAATACATGTATGTCGTTGCCTATTCCCAACTTAAAAGTAAAATTCTTGTTTGATGAAAATATCATTTATAGATGCATATTTATAATAAAAAATGTTTATATACTTTGATAATCTAATTACTACTCTGGAGTAAATTTATTGGGTATGTAGCAATAAGTGAATACATGTCAGCGTGAATGAGTTTGGTGGGGGTACTTCATATATAGGCATGCTCAGAAATTTGTTGACCGCGCAAACAGGTCTGTTTTCAAGACAAAATTCCACAGGAAATACTCATTATTTGTCACATACATGTATGTACACAGGTTGCATGGCAGGTCACCGGCAACTTATATTTCAAGTACCCCCATTTTTCATTTTAATGTTGTTGTTTTTTTGTACTGGCACAGCTGTGGTGAGAGGCTGATGATGATTGCATGATCAAGTAGTCTTTGTGTCCCATGTCTTTCCTTAAAAACGATTTAGGAGTTGCCCCCTTGTATCGATTGAATAGACCAATATAGGCATATTGTAAATCTCAGTTGCTAAATTATTTCGGGCCCATGAGGGGGCCCATGGGGGAACGCAATATATGGGATCAATCATACTGTTCCCACATATTACCCAGATGGACCCCAGATTAAACCCATATTGGCGATCTGGGATGGCCCATACTGGGACCCACATGGGCCTTGGGTGCAAAATCTTATGGGGCCCATATGGGCATTCCCATGTGGGACCCATATGGGAACCCACAGATAATACCCATATGGGATAGCCCATATTTTACCCACATATTGCCCACATTTATACCCAGATGGGCCCCAGGCCGAACCCATATTGGCGATCTGGGATGGCCCATATGGGACCCACATGGGTCTTGGGTGCAAAATCTTATGGGGCCCATATGGGCATTCCCATGTGGGACCCATATGGGAACCCACATATACCCAAATGGGATAGCCCATATTTTACCCACATACTGTCCACATTTATACGCAGATGGGCCCCAGGCTGAACCCATATTGGCGATCTGGGATGGCCCATATGGGACCCACATGGGCCTTGGGTGCAAAATCTTATGGGGCCCATATGATGCACCACGCGGTACCCCGGTGTAGCGTTGTACCCCGGGGTACCACGTTGTGTAGCGCCATCTCACGTCCACTCGAGTACAACCCCAGAGTTATGAATGCAGTGCATATACGTAGTCACAATGCATGTTAACAGTGCAGTGTTATATGCATCGTGTGCAATGCACTGTATATATACCGCGCGCTAGCTGCGATCTTGCAGCCCTGGCGTTAGCTCCCGCGGCTTTAGAACTTGATTTTATTTCACTTCTTCCTAAAAAACATCACTTCATCGTTACTGTATTTTAGCTGTCAAACTTTCAAACTTAGACAATGGTGGAAGGTAATGGTGGATACGGAAATTTACTGTAAGGGAAAGGACGGGAAAGGACGTAAAAGACGGAAGATTCCAAGGACCGAGAAAGTTGAAAGAGCACGATATCGTGCAATACAGAAGTTGGGGGACGAGCAGGCCGCTGATCTGTGTACATGGTAGCGGTTTTTAGGAAGGCGAGTAACGGGGGAGACAAGAAGCCGGCTGGCCCAATCCCTAATAGAAATCAATAATAGAATAATTACTCACAACAACAATGAATTTGAGAAAAATACATGACTTATAGGATGTTTTACAAGAACATGGGACACAATTGAATGTTGAAAAAATCACACCAAAATAATTTCCCACTTTTTGGCAACCCAGGGTACAGCCCTAAAAAAAAATTAAATAATTCAAAAAAATGGCCGATTTTTATTTGGTACCCCAGGGTACCATTTATGTCATCATATGGGCATTCCCATGTGGGACCCATATGGGAACCCACATATAATACCCATATGGGATAGCCCATATTTTACCCACATATTGCCCACATTTATACCCAGATGGGCCCCAGGCCGAACCCATATTGGCGATCTGGGATGGCCCATATGGGCATTCTCATGTGGGACCCATATGCGGCCTACATGAGCCCCATATGGGCTTGCTACCTGGGTGGATAAGTCATAATGCATGATTGATGTAATTTGTTTGTTTTGTAGGTCTGGTGAGTCTTTGCACCGGAAGTGATATTGATTGGTTCCCACCGGGTCATGTACAGACGTTCAACATACTTTCCGATGGCAAAGTTTCCGCAGCTTCCGATTCCATCCGATTTCATTCAATCGATACAAAACCGAAATCGAATGAAATCGATGCGGATGTGAACGTTCAATGTAGGTCGTTGTTGTTGTTCTTTTTTATATCACTATCTACAAACGATCTCAAAAGATACATCATATAGGACAATTTTGTATGAACAAAAATGATATTTATAAATTTGAATTTAAAGGGGAATACCGAAGAAAATGTATTATATTATGAAATAAAAGAGTGGAACGTGTAGAACGATTTGTTTTTTCCGCGCTTAAAATGGCCTTCCCGAAATGAAATTAGAAGACTTTAACGATTCGAATTTGACACCTCAGTAGTATCTAGTTCACAGAGAAAAATGTCTAGGGACTGCCGATGACGTCATGGGGTGTATGAAATCTCGGACGTGAGCGCTATACATGTAGTTGAGCTGGCTGGCGATAGCCCGGGCGTCGCGCGCGTATCTACCAATGCATTGTAATTGTCGTTCAAGTTGCCGTATATATGCATATGAATTGAAAGTTTTGAATGTGTGCTTTCGTGGGTTTTACTTCTTGGAGATCGAAATTTTGTACGGTTATACATATATTTATAAAGACCAGGATGATTTGGAAATGTTTTTTTTTTGTTGTCGTGAAAACAGTCAAAGCAAAGAGAGCCTGAGTGATAGTGAGGATGAATTGAGTGATGAGCATCCCGGTGTTCAGCTGAGCCTCGGAATGAATCCTCAGTTCTCATGTACATTCACTGAATCCAACTTTACTCAATAAAGACAAACCTTGATTTGTAGATCTATTGTTACTCCAAATATAAGAAACACTACTAGCTGATCGGAGAAAAGGTGATTATCAAATTATTAGCACGATATGAAAGAAAAGAAACGAAGTCGTCGATAAACGTAACCCAGCCAGGCAGAATGCTGCATTGCAATTGCATATGATATGCGCAGTATCTAGGCGCGAGTACGAGTCTGTGCGTGGAAGTCCTACCGCGGAATTCAAGTGTACAGTACAGCGGCCGGTCTCTCGGCCGATAGCCTAGGTCACAACCCGCCGTGCGTGTTTTTAGTCCGTACGTATTCTGCGGAGGCCACGTCCGCCACGTTATACTGAAAACGTGGGGAGGGAGTAGCAAGAGCAGGGAAGGAGTACGTCAACGCACTTCACACGCACTACAACGAAAGGTGTAAGTACGTGGCCCGCACGCCACGCCTGGACGTTAGTGGTTGCGTGCATCGTACGTTGCGCACCTGGTGAGTTGTATGCGCTTACAACGTGCTTACAACGTACGATCGCCGTGCGGTTGCCTCGTTATCGTACGGTGTCCTTTCTGACTTGCAGGGAGTAAGTGCGTGCAAGTGCGATAAACGTGAGTTTTTCTCGCCCTATGTCGCTCCTCATCTGTTCGTCGCCTGCCTTTACATCATCTACGGCCCGTTTCTGTTGGGCCTCTCTAGCCCTATTAGCTGTCTTTTGAGCTGACCCCTTTTTGTTAACCTTCTTGGGCATCTTGGAGACGAAATGATACTCGTCAGTCTGCTCGGCTTTTATACATCCTGCAGAAATCAGCGCGCACAACGTGCGTTTTAAGTGCATAGCACCTACTTCCTCGGTGCGGTTTACTTTCTGTGTACTCACTGGACAATTGAACTGGAGAAGCGCCGAATAAGCACGGACCCCGCACTTATCACGTGCGGAGCATGCACGTGCTAGGTGCGTTGTCCGTAGAGCAAGTAACTATGGGGAATTTTTTCAAAAGCTCACGGAGTCCGTGCGTTGTGCGCTCGTTAGCAGCAGAGGGCACGCGCGTCAATGCACGTCACCCGTACTGGGGGTGAATCCGTAGACTGCCCGCAGCCTGAACGCAGCGAAAGTTCCTCCTGCGCTAAAACTTCTACGTCTTGTCTGCGTGCCCCAAATCCGTACGAAGGCAGTACTCACCACGTACGGATCCACAAATTTTGCCCACGTTTTTGCACGCAGACAACACGGACTTGCAAGTACGGCGGGTTGTGACCTAGGCTTATTTCTAACTTTTCCATTCAGCTTCTGAAAACAGAAATTACTAAACTACTTTAACTTTATATGAGAAAATTTCTCATCTTAACACATCATTATTTCAAATAATATTCTTTTTCAAATAAAGGGGAAGAAACGATCATCAATTTTGCATTTGTATTTGGTTTTGCATCGACTGCTTCATGGCCCATCGATCGACGGCGATTGTCGACTCCACACGAGATACTAACATCTGTATTCGGCCTAACTAACATTTAACAAACTTCATTTACACGAAACTTATGATGTCACACAAGAATTTAAGTAGTATGCAATTATATTTCATATTTTGTTTTATTGAGACCAGACGGGTCGTGGATATGGGGTACAAGCATTCGACATTTCCCTCTCATCAAGCTCGTCTTCGTGCTCAGCAGTAATGAGCTGCGCGATACTTTCGGGTTTGCTCTACACCCCATGACGTCATCCAATTGCCCTCAAAAAATTACTCACGGATCTTCTGATTGTCCTGATTCAGAATAAAATTGTCTAAGCCGCCGTTCTCCTAAACGCAGCATTCTAAAGGGGTAAACTAAACGATGTTGTGTTTTTCATGCACTAACCTTGAGAAGAGTATATAAGTTGACAATTTTCGTGTTTTCTTTGGTATTCCCCTTTAAAATTTTCCGATGAAGATACAAAGTTTGGTTCGCAGATATTCCAGTTTGCCGCCGATAATTTTGAAAAGCAATTTACAAATATGGGGTTGTGATATCCGCCCCTATCTTCTATGCCCTTTCATCTGTTCATGATAGCCATGAAGACCTTGGCAATGTGATGTATGAAGAACAAATTGGGATGATAGGCTTGAATAAATACATTTTAGGAATGGGTACTATGTATGGACGAAGGATGACGAACTTTACATGGGATTAACATTTACGGTGTGATAACTAGATTCACGATTGCTATTTCATGACCCTTTCATGACAAGAATTATTCAAGGGGTAAATTGATCACATTTTGTTCCTCAAATTGGCAACAATAATATATTTCTTTCAGTGCTACATGGTTCTAATAAATGTAATATCTCTTAAAACAATATACATGGTCAGAAACATTCATTGTCGAAGAGTTTAAAAAATGGCCAATTTCGATAAAAAAAATGATTTTTGAATCTCTCAATGTGTTGCCAATTTAAGGATTTTAAAGCTTATTCGTTTTAAAATTCCTGGTATCAAACGTATGGTCATGTAACAAAACGGTGTGTGCAGGAATTTTCGCTCTTTCTACTCATACATCTGGTATAGTTTTTAGAGTTCTGAATCAAAGGTTATTGAGCCAAACCACAAAATGTGATAAATTGTCTCGAAAATGTTAAATAAGAAACCGCTGAAAGTATGACAGCGTCAGTGGAAAGGCTAATGGTCTTGTCATCTTTATTGTTTACTTGATATCCTGCTTTGATTCATTTGTGCCAAATTTGGGTAAAATTGTAAACTTTGCAGGATCACATCCGAACATGACTCAGCGGAAACATGAATCATAAAACCGATTAAGAAGACATGTGGTCATTTCAATAATGAGGGTAGGGATAATGCCCTCATCATAAAATAAAGGATTTTCGATTGTTTTGTTGTGGGTGTGGGTAAAGAAAGGGCATATTTTGTACTGAAATGCTCTACCTACAATCTTTACTAAATAGTTTCTTTAAAGAACACAAGCAAGGTAATATTTTCATGAGAATTATAGTAATTACCACTTTACATTGTCAGCAAATGCAGAATTATGGTATAAAGGACACATAAGGCAGAAAATATTATGACTATGGCAATTTTCCACCTCAGGAATGGCCCTTTATAATCTTTGGAGGGATATTTATTGTTTTTGGAAATTCTTGAGGCGTACGTTTTCGAAAATCATATGCATATCATTCTAATATAGGTTTTCCCGGCCAATTTCGCACTTTTTTCAGTCAATTTAATAAAACGCTCATTTAATTTAGCAAAATCATCATTTACCGCATATTCTGTCATTCAAAAGTGCTTAAGTCATTCAATTTAGTGTTTCGAGCAAGGGATGTCGCTTTTGTATCATTCAAGTTCATCTCCCTGCATTCAAATTAGCACGTATGTAAGAATCATTCAAATTCATCGGCAACTGCCGAAAGGACATCTTGGGCATTTAAATTCGCAAATAGGCAGTCAAATTCGGAACATCTTCATTCAATTTAACACGCAAGTTATTAATCCCCTGTTTTGTTTATAATTCCCCCTAAATAAGGCTGATTTCGAATTAAATTTCCTTCTTCAGTCCATAATAAAGTAGACCTTATTGTCCTGTAGGCTACTTGCAAATTTTAAAGGATGGATTGTATTCTGCAGATTTCCCAAAACCACTCAAGTTGGGAAATATAACTGAAGGGTTAATTGGAAAATACCGGCCTACTTTGAACGGGAAAATTCATTCATCTATGCATAGGCGACAATTTCCCCTGAGGAAGTAGTAGACAATACAATGTCAGAAAACCAGCATTTCCTTATGCTTTTTTCTCATCTAACTATATAGGCAATTATAGGATAACTTTTAAAACCCTTATATATATCTGTTTAGAAGATGAGGTTAAGATTTTTTTTATCATCTCCTGGATGAAATAAAGAACTTTCATTTGTCTTCTTGTTTTCTAAAATGTCTTCTAAAATTTAGTGTATCCTCAATAAAAAGAAAATAATTATATTTGTAAGTTCTTTTTCGCGAAATACATTTGTTTTATGTTTTTATGTACATGTATACATCAACGACCACGCGACAAAAATGAATAGGCCTTTATTCGCTCAAACGATGGGATCTTCAAACTTCGCCATAAACAAAAACATGTAGTCCCTATCTTGAATGACAAATATCATGTTAAAAATATAATACAAGACCAAAGAAAAATATCATAAATAATCATGTTGGGGGAAATTTTTTTAAATTGCCTGCTCAACACGCTAAATTGGATGCTCCAAAATGAATTCGAATGCATGAATGGGTTTGTTGAGTGATCACTTGGCCATGCGATGCTAAATTGAATCAGGGCTTCATGAATACGTGCGTGACCTATGAATTTGAATGAAAAAAGTTAATTTGATTGCTTGAAATGCGAATTTGAATGCTTCCGAGATGAATTCGAATGCAGAGATCATGAATTTGAATTGCCGAATAGCGCGGCATGACGAAAATCGTTGAAATTGAATGCTCGTAAAATGAATTGGACTGACAAAGTTGCGAAATTGGCCGGGAAAACCTATAAGTTATGTCAGAGTTAATAACTCATTGTTTCCATGGTAACAGTCGGTCTCTCTGATGCGGTCTTATCCAATATCCGTTGTCTCCTTATGGATGCTGTCAGAAAGAGGTTGATGAGTACCCGACGCATTGGATGTCTTTTATCAGGTATGAGCATCGTGATACAGTACGTGGTTTATAATAATGGCCTATCATTATAGCGCTCATATCCGTCACGGTGTGACCCTCGTGGCGATTTACATCATTACCCCGGGTGTAGCCGAGCCGCCAAAGTAACTAGCGCTTATGCCTAGTTTACATTTGCTACGGTCATCGTACGATGGATTTGGGGGATATCGTAGGTGGCTACGGGCTATGATTTTTATGTTTACATTATTTACGGTCATCGTGCGATTTCATGTACTGGGCATCGTAGAGGGGTCAAAGACAAAGCCGTGCAGAGGCTGTACGGAGATCGTACAGAGATTGTACGGAGGTCGTAGGGAGATCTTACGATTTCTTTACGATGCTTTTTTGCTCCCCTGTTGAAAAAAAATCGTACGCTCTCTGCATGATCAGCGCAAGGCCTCCGCACAATGACCCTGCGCTGATCGTACGATGCCACCTACGATGTTTTAGGGCTACGATCCTACGATTTTGAAAAATTTGTATAACTCCGCGCTAAACAAAATCGTAGAGGCTACGGAGACCGTGAATCCGTACGAAAATCGTACGATCGTCGTATGCCACCCCAGGGAGATCGTGCGATTAGAGGGATACGATCAGTTTACGGTGAACTCCCATAAATCATTAAGATGAAACAAAAAAGCAAAGAAATTTCAGGGGAAGTTGTTGCTTTTCTATTTACACTCAATACGTATACTCTTCAAGTACAAATGTGTGCATTGGTACATCTTGGTAGGCGGTTCACTGACTAATCGACAATCCATGAGAAAGAAATGACTAAGCATAGGCTTAGTCATTTCTTTCTCATGGATTGTCGATTTACTGGGATCATCCCTAAGAGCTAAGCAGGCAGAGTAGAAGCAGTGACAAGAATTATAGTAAATGAGGATAATTATTTGAGTAGTCGCAATCCTCTCTGCCGGCTATATAAGCATATTTCTATGCAGAGACTTGACAGATTATTGATTTTTTTTTATAATATAAAAACACATACATAAAACCCGGAAAATTGTGAACATAATCAGCAATATCATGTTGTAGTGTCCATAGACAGAACTGTGGAGTTCTCAGTAAAATTAGCTTATGATGGCTGGCCCCTGCATTCACTTAATTTCGATATATTATTATATTTCAAGTTTTAAGATTTCAGAATATATTTGTATAGGCCTATATATATATATATATATATATATATATATATATATTCTTTTTTTTCATTACAATTTAAATATATTAACTGTCGCACTTCTTGTTTATCAATCGCCTCATAAATTGTATGATAATAAAAAAATGTTAATACTTGTTTCATCAATAAAAGCAGAAACAACTGCAAAAAAAAAACAAAAAACGGACAAGTCACTGCCATTAGATTCCTATGCACCGCCGCATCGAGCAGCGTGGGTTAAAGGTCACGTGTGTCCAGTGATGCAGAATTCGTCCCGTAAAGAGAGGTCATTCAATGTCCTCCAATAATGGTTGTCTCACTGACTGTTACTAGAATATCTGGCAAAGAAGAACACATTATGAGGAAAAATTCAACTTAGTGTAACGATTCTTGCAGTCAAATGACAACGTCTTGAAGTTGTCTCCAAACTCTACATGTAGATTTTTTTTTTCTCTCTCCCTCTCTCTTTTATCCCTTGAAATACATTTCGTTTAGTGTTTTACCATTGTCTGCAGGCTGGTACATGTCAATTTGGCATGAAATAAGGCATATTTCACTTTTCAATCAAAGAAATTATTGATTCCGATTATTTAAAAAATCATAAACTCTTTCAGGGGGACTTGATTCCAGTCTCCTAGCGGCCATAGTTGCTCAGCTTCTTCGTGAACATCCGCGTGGATACCCCCTTCAAACATTTTCTGTAGGAATGGAAGGCAGTCCCGACATTGCAGCTGCTAGAAAGGTAAAATGCTTTATACTCGAGTCACACTGATGAGCCCGACAACATACAGAAAATAGACCGGGATAAAAAATAATAGACCAAGAATGGCCAAGAACCGGTCGGTTTGAAACCGGGTAGCGTTTGTTTTTGCCTGTGCGACCGAGCTATTTGCGTCTGCTTAAGAAATATAATTTAATTCGGTATTTATTTCCGATTCATTAAAAAATTATACAAACGAAATCAAACAAACAAATAAAACAAGATTGAAAACATGCAAATAATTTATGAACATAGACGGGCAAACAAATAAAATAATGATAAAAATAGTGTTGGTACAACGTACGTAATGACGTTTCGAGAGCCGACTGATGGGTATGGGTGAGGGCGGCAAATGCTAAAGGGTTCCGGGGTTCGAAGTGCACCTTTTCACGTAAAATACCTGTGTATAGTTTGTAAATGGTTGTCCTTGCTTTGTTACTTTTGTTCTGGCAACTTCTGTCATGACCAGCTGATAACTGAAGAAGCTTTATATATTTTTCGAATTTACACAATATATACCCCCCCCCCAAAAAAAAAAAAAAAAATAAAATAAAATAAAAAAAAAAAAAAATAATAAATAAATAAATAAAAAATAAAGAAATAATAATAATAATAATAATATAGGTTTTTGCGGTCAATTTCGTAAGTTCATCAGTCAAATTCATACTACGTGCATTCAATTTAGAAGAATTTGGCCGTGTACAAGCATTTAAGCATTGAAATTAATACTTCAAGCATTCGTATTAGTACTTTTATCAATCCAATTTAGACTAATTTCATTCGAATTCGAAAAAAATGCATCAAGTTCGTAAAACGGTCATTCAATTTAGAACGGGAGGTGATGCGCAATACCGTTATTCCAGCATTCAAATTCATTTCTGAGCATTCTTTTTCGCACATTGAGCATTCGAATTCGTAATTTACGTCGAACACATTTTATTTGGTTGTTATTCTTTATTAATTTTGATATATTGGTTTCGAATTGCATATATATTAGCTTTTATGTATTCTTTTATTCATATAAGCTTCTTTTAATGAATTCATGTTTATCTCATCTACATAATTATATTTTAGCAATTTTTTATAACATTATTGACTTACTTTTCTCTAATTTATGGTCTAACAAGTTTACACAATAATTATTGTTCATACTTTCAAGTGAAGATCTATTTCATAATGTTATATTGTTAAATGTATGTAAGTGGGTGTAATAACTAATAAAGTTATTTAGGAAAATTATTTCTTTCATAAAAGTATCTGTGTTTTTCATTGGGGAGGGTTGGGGTATTGAGTTTAAGTCCATGATTATGAAAGATATAAGCCCTATGGAATGAAGCCTAACCACCATTACAAAACAATTTATTTCAAAGTAAATTAATTAAAAGTCCAAATACCTTAAACATGCTAAATTGAATGGGCTTATTACGAATTCGAATGCCCACGTGCGAATTTGAATGCTGGCAGAGACGCTTTCCGGCATGGTGGCGAATTTGAATGCTCCCAACCGACTTTTTATTTTGAATGAGAAAAGTGTTAAATTGTTTGGTCTAAGTGCGAATTTGAATGACCGAAATACCAAGTTGAATGATGAATATTACGGTGCAGATTTTTTTCGCTAATTTGAATGCCTCTTATATCAAAGTGACTGAAAAAAGTCCGAAATTGACCGCAAAAACCTATAATAAAATAAAAATAAATAAATAAATAAATAAATATATAAATTTAAAAAAAAAAAAAAATAATTTCAAAAAATAATTAAATATACTTTTTATCTGTGACAATTTTATCTTTTATTCGTTATCATGTTTTTATTTTTATTTCCAATCAATCAGTCTGTTATTATGTGATGTTTTTCTATTGATTCAATATTTACAAAAAAATAATCCTGTTAAAAATGTTAGGGACTGTCCCCTACTTTTGGCAAATTTAGTCCAAATTCAAAATGAAATATGATTTGGTGATAATAATAATCTTTTTATATATATATATAGCGCCTTACCAGTTAAAATGTAACCGACCAAAGCGCTTACAGCATTATTACCCCGGTCACTGGATTCAAAACTGCGATTATGCACATTACAGTGCACATTCTCCACTCCTCTGGGGATCGGGAGCAGTCCAGCCAGTCTCCTCAGTCTTTCCAAGCGCGCCCATATGCTAATCCAACTACAAAAACGTTATTATTCTACCTGGTACCCATTTAACACCTGGGTGGAGAGGAGCAATGTGGATAAAATGCCTTGCTCAAGGGTTTGAACCCACAACCTTTGCATTCCCTGTCAAGTGACTAAACCACTTGACTTCTTATTTAGGTTGCCGCTCATATTGGTAGTGAACATCATGAGATCACATTCACTATCCCAGAAGGCATCGCGGCTGTTCGTGACGTCATCTACACCCTCGAGACCTATGACATCATGAGTATCAGACCCAGTATAGGTATGTACTTATAACGGGGGTAATCGTTTTTCTGAAGGTTCGTTTTTCGAAAGGTTCGTAATTCCGAAGGTGTATAAAACACAAAATTCCCATACCAGGGTGTTCATAATTTCGACCATGCATTACTCCGAAGTTCATTATTCCGAAGGTTTGCTTATCCGCAGGTTCATAATTCAGAAAACGATATAGGGTTCATTATTCCGGAAATATAGGTTCATAAGGTTGGTAATTCTGAAAATGCAGTAGAATCCAATATCATTTTATTCTTCCTTTCTATGTTATGATCAGATGACAGCCTTAGTGTAAAACCGATTGACAGTCATTTGTTTTCATATGTCAGAAATTTGCCATTGCCACAAGATTAAGCTTTTGTAATTATTATCCTACATCATCGATAGAGGCCTACACACTACTACACAGTATTGTTCACTGCAAAACAATGCTTAGGCAATCCGATAAAACAATGATCAAATGGATACAAGATGATGGTGACTTTCCTACTGTCTGTAAACAGATCAATGAATGATTATTTGTTGCTGAAATATCGTTTCTCTTGCATGTTTGTTTATTTGTTTGTTCTTTTCATTGTACAAAATATCCCTAATGTCACAAGCCATGTATTTCTTGTCGAAATACATTCGTGAGAAGACCGATACAGTAGTCGTCTTCTCCGGTGAGGGATCGGACGAGCTGGCCCAAGGCTACCTTTACTTCCACAAGCAGCCTAACCCTGAGGCAGGAGATGCCGAGAGCAGACGCCTACTCCGAGATCTCTACATGTATGATGTTCTCAGAGCAGATCGTATACCTTCAGCACATGGGTAAGAGCCAGGGCCCCGTTTCATAAAACTTTTTGTCATTAACAAGTTACAATAATTGTTATAAGCTACTGAAATCCTTGAATCTGATTGACTGAGAGCGAATTTGTCATAGAAATGAGGCAGTTGTTATCGATAACAAGTTTTATGAAACGTTGCCCAGGACATTCAGGAGCGGACAAGGAATGAAATTAGGTAGGGGAATTTCGATGCGACCGACCCACTTGGCCTGGAAGATACACATATCAACCAGCCCTCAGACCGACAGATACGTATCATAAATCTACCCCAGTACAACTACCCAAAAAGAATAAGTACTATACCCAGTCAACTTTCCAATCAGGACAATTATCCACCCCGGACAACTGTATCAGTCCGAAAACCACCACTATAGGATGTATTGCTTGGCCATGTAGAACACCTCTACCCAAGCAAATACCACGAAGGTAACTACCCTATTTACTATCCACACCTTACCCCAGATACATGTATTTTTAAATTATATGTTAAACATGTAACTTTATGGATGTATAATTTATCCGAGTGGAAACATTTCCTTTTAATGGGTATATCGTGGTCATATTAACTTATAGACTCAAGGGCTTAACATGTTTCATTTGATAGTCAGATCTCTTGAAAACAGTAATTTCAATGATTGCAGTTTAAAGTTTCTTTAAGTCTCTCTATCATTGTTCGCATAATTATGTGACCAGGCACCACAAAACCACCAAAAAGTCGCCAGATATGATTTTTTTTAGTTAAGATCTTATTCTGAAAGAGGATATTGTCAGCTTTAAAATTATACATAACTCATTACAACTCAAAACAATTTATTTCAAAGTAAATTAATTAAAAGTCCAAATTACCTTAAACATGCTAAATTGAATGGGCTTATTACGAATTCGAATGCCCACGTGCGAATTTGAATGCTGGCAGAGACGCTTTCCGGCATGGTGGCGAATTGGAATGCTCCCAACCGACTTTTTATTTTGAATGAGAAAAGTGTTAAATTGTTTGATCTAAGTGCGAATTTGAATGACCGAATTACCAAGTTGAATGATGAATATTACGGTGCAGATTTTTTTCGCTAATTTGAATGCCTCTTATATCAAAGTGACTGAAAAAAGTCCGAAATTGACCGCAAAAACCTATAATAAAATAAAAATAAATAAATAAATAAATAAATATATAAATTTAAAAAAAAATAAAAAATAATTTCAAAAAATAATTAAATATACTTTTTATCTGTGACAATTTTATCTTTTATTCGTTATCATGTTTTTATTTTTATTTCCAATCAATCAGTCTGTTATTATGTGATGTTTTTCTATTGATTCAATATTTACAAAAAAATAATCCTGTTAAAAATGTTAGGGACTGTCCCCTACTTTTGGCAAATTTAGTCCAAATTCAAAATGAAATATGATTTGGTGATAATAATAATCTTTTTATATATATATATAGCGCCTTACCAGTTAAAATGTAACCGACCAAAGCGCTTACAGCATTATTACCCCGGTCACTGGATTCAAAACTGCGATTATGCACATTACAGTGCACATTCTCCACTCCTCTGGGGATCGGGAGCAGTCCAGCCAGTCTCCTCAGTCTTTCCAAGCGCGCCCATATGCTAATCCAACTACAAAAACGTTATTATTCTACCTGGTACCCATTTAACACCTGGGTGGAGAGGAGCAATGTGGATAAAATGCCTTGCTCAAGGGTTTGAACCCACAACCTTTGCATTCCCAGTCAAGTGACTAAACCACTTGACTTCTTATTTAGGTTGCCGCTCATATTGGTAGTGAACATCATGAGATCACATTCACTATCCCAGAAGGCATCGCGGCTGTTCGTGACGTCATCTACACCCTCGAGACCTATGACATCATGAGTATCAGACCCAGTATAGGTATGTACTTATAACGGGGGTAATCGTTTTTCTGAAGGTTCGTTTTTCGAAAGGTTCGTAATTCCGAAGGTGTATAAAACACAAAATTCCCATACCAGGGTGTTCATAATTTCGACCATGCATTACTCCGAAGTTCATTATTCCGAAGGTTTGCTTATCCGCAGGTTCATAATTCAGAAAACGATATAGGGTTCATTATTCCTGAAATATAGGTTCATAAGGTTGGTAATTCTGAAAATGCAGTAGAATCCAATATCATTTTATTCTTCCTTTCTATGTTATGATCAGATGACAGCCTTAGTGTAAAACCGATTGACAGTCATTTGTTTTCATATGTCAGAAATTTGCCATTGCCACAAGATTAAGCTTTTGTAATTATTATCCTACATCATCGATAGAGGCCTACACACTACTACACAGTATTGTTCACTGCAAAACAATGCTTAGGCAATCCGATAAAACAATGATCAAATGGATACAAGATGATGGTGACTTTCCTACTGTCTGTAAACAGATCAATGAATGATTATTTGTTGCTGAAATATCGTTTCTCTTGCATGTTTGTTTATTTGTTTGTTCTTTTCATTGTACAAAATATCCCTAATGTCACAAGCCATGTATTTCTTGTCGAAATACATTCGTGAGAAGACCGATACAGTAGTCGTCTTCTCCGGTGAGGGATCGGACGAGCTGGCCCAAGGCTACCTTTACTTCCACAAGCAGCCTAACCCTGAGGCAGGAGATGCCGAGAGCAGACGCCTACTCCGAGATCTCTACATGTATGATGTTCTCAGAGCAGATCGTATACCTTCAGCACATGGGTAAGAGCCAGGGCCCCGTTTCATAAAACTTTTTGTCATTAACAAGTTACAATAATTGTTATAAGCTACTGAAATCCTTGAATCTGATTGACTGAGAGCGAATTTGTCATAGAAATGAGGCAGTTGTTATCGATAACAAGTTTTATGAAACGTTGCCCAGGACATTCAGGAGCGGACAAGGAATGAAATTAGGTAGGGGAATTTCGATGCGACCGGCCCACTTGGCCTGGAAGATACACATATCAACCAGCCCTCAGACCGACAGATACGTATCATAAATCTACCCCAGTACAACTACCCAAAAAGAATAAGTACTATACCCAGTCAACTTTCCAATCAGGACAATTATCCACCCCGGACAACTGTATCAGTCCGAAAACCACCACTATAGGATGTATTGCTTGGCCATGTAGAACACCTCTACCCAAGCAAATACCACGAAGGTAACTACCCTATTTACTATCCACACCTTACCCCAGATACATGTATTTTTAAATTATATGTTAAACATGTAACTTTATGGATGTATAATCTATCCGAGTGGAAACATTTCCTTTTAATGGGTATATCGTGGTCATATTAACTTATAGACTCAAGGGCTTAACATGTTTCAGTGGATAGTCAGATCTCTTGAAAACAGTAATTTCAATGATTGCAGTTTAAAGTTTCTTTAAGTCTCTCTATCATTGTTCGCATAATTATGTGACCAGGCACCACAAAACCACCAAAAAGTCGCCAGATATGATTTTTTTTAGTTAAGATCTTATTCTGAAAGAGGATATTGTCAGCTTTAAAATTATACATAACTCATTAGCATTGGATTCTCAACCCACTGTACAAAGAACAGAATGCCCAGTCCCCAGAATGTTGCTTTTGAGAAATAAGGGTTTAAAGTTTGCCCAGTCTATTACAGCACTCTGGCTTGGGAGGTGTTGTACAAAGGTGACAAATGGAGGAATAGAACTCAGTAGAAATTTCTAGGGATTATCAGATTGTCCTACAATTTGGCATAATAATTTAAGCACATCCTGCTAATCATATAGTGGACAAGTATCAATACAAGAACTTACTCTGTTTTAAAGTTATGGGAGATCAAAATGAGACAAGTATTCAGGGTCGTAAAAAAGAAAACTAATACAGAAAAAATTTTCTGCATTAGTTTTAAAGTAGGTCTACTAAATATTGTCAAAAATACCACTTTTAGATTGTTTGGTGCCTCCAAAGTTTTAAATTAATTAGAAAAAGGGTATACTCTTTCAGGAAATACCCAAAAGTATTTGATCATGGCAACCGAAGAAACCTTTGATTGTGCTCTATAACTGAAAATCACACTGTGCTACTTTTTGGTGCTTTTGTGGTGCCTGGTCTCATATGCATTACATGCTCAAAGCCAGCATATGTGTAAAAAACAACAACACTTGCCTCGTTTGCCTTCTTCTTTTGTTGTTTGTTTAGTCCATAACATTCTGAAACTTCGCTCCGTGTTCTTATTGCCGTATCCTAGCCTAGAGATCCGCGTGCCATTCTTGGACCAGCTGTTCACTTCGTACTACCTCTCACTTCCGCCCGCAATACGTCAACCAATCAACGGCATTGAGAAGTTCTTGATAAGGAAGTCTTTCGATGATGGTGTTTTACTTCCGGGTGAGATACTGTGGCGGACCAAGGAAGGATTTACAGATGGAGTGTCTTCCATCGAGAAGTCTTGGTACGTTATCCTCGTGGAGCACTTTGCAGATCAGGTATGATCGTATTTCATGAAAACTTCTGTTTTAAAAAAATATAGATGCCTATATGTTTCGTTCTTGTAGGCTAGTTATCTTTTCCTATTACTTGAATGTTTGTGATACGGCTGGATGTAGGGCCGCGTTTTGATGACACCATTAGCTGAGTTCACTGGAATCGAGGGTAATACCTGTATGAATTGCAGTAGGCAAATTTTCGTTGCATCTTTATTCGATGAATTTCTTGTGGATATTTTCCCTCCTATTATTTGCTTTCCTTGTGTAATATGGCTCAAACGTCATAAAAAGTGGAGCCCAGTGGTTGTACGAGACATTCCGCGGCGACATTGGTTCCGCCGGAGTTCTAAACTTCAGCCCTGGACCAAAAACGAACCCTTGCCCTAATCCTAAACCAACCTAAAATCCAATTGCAAACCTAAGCTTAACCCTATTATCTTTGACGAAATAAAGCCTGGAAAATCGTTGCCTGAGCATTATCTCAGAGCGCCATCCCATTATCGACGTTTCGTTATAGGACGTTTTTTTTAATACGATGTTCAGAATATGGCAATTTAATTACTTATCGTATAGCTATACGATTCTGATATAGCCATACGATGAATTTAGGAAATCTGAACAGGGGGTAGGTTTACCTTTCGTCAAAATCGCTTGTCACCGTCAACTTCACAGATCACAGAGAGTATGCTGAGTGAAGCGCCGAAAAAGTTCCCTTTCAATTCTCCGACCACAAAGGAATCCTACTACTATCGCTCGGTCTTTGAAGAGTTCTTCCCAGGTAGGGCCACATGGACACCTTACATGTGGATGCCTCGCTGGGTAGATGTGGCAGACCCTGCAGGACGGGCCTTGAAGCATTATGCACATGGCAACCATGACGTTTCCAAAGGACACGACTTCCATCTGTCGGACTTCATGACAGGCACTGTTGGTCAGTAAGGTTTTTGAGACAGATCACACGAGGCGTCATTTTGCTGACGTTAACCCATTGCGTACGGGAGCCGGGTGGTTCCTGTATTAAGCCTATGGGAATAAGAGAATTCAGTAGCCAACGAGTTAGGATCGCGTCAATGAATGGTATGGTCTTTCGTTGTGCGTCATGAAAGATCGTGTAAAAAGTGATGACAAAATGAACAATGCAAACAATACTTTAAATAACTGGCGTATGGGTTAGTTTGCTTTCACAGGCTCGGATAAGAGCAGGTAATGACGAAATCGAAATGACGCTTCGTGTGAGACCGTCCAAAGTCAAGGCTTCATCCATCAACCTAATAATTGGATATTCAAGTGACTTTGCCCCTTTATAAAGGATTGAGCACATTGGATATGTTGCGTATGATTGTGTTACATTTCTTAATGGATTTATTAATGTGTCACTATGATTCATTCATGAAGCTAGATGCGTCATGATGCAGAGGTTACCGTTTCTATATTATCCAGCCCTCAAATCACCTATACACGTTTTTCCTTGTCCCTAATAATTCCATCTCTCTCTATAACCACGGGATCTGGAATTTGTGCAATTTTTGTTTAGGACAAATCATTTTCAGTGTCACTTTCGCAGAAGTAGATGCTTTTATCTTTCCCGCTGCCCACGTAGGCCTTGGTTTGTAGTCTCTTTTAAGCACCGTTTGTATTTTCTCTCTAATATTTTGTTCTCATTCTTTTGTATACTTGTACACCTCGTTGTTATGTACTATGTTTATTGTTAACCAATGGAAGAAGAATTTCTGTTATAATGACAGATTATCTATAAATTCAATTTAAGAGACGGTGTGGTTAGAGACGCAGAGGAACATCTCCGTCTAAAAGTAGATTTTCATACATTTAATCATAATATCTAAAAGCCAAAGTGTGAACTATCATAATATATGGCATATACCATTCGAGTTTCTACGCTGATAATACAGTTTTTAAATATCAGATACATAATGGTATCTCGTCATTTAAAACACAAATGTTTTACTTATAGTTCGTGCTAGAAATATTATAAATTATATGTCAAATAAATTGTGTAAATATTCTGCTATTCCAAATCTATGAACTTTACATTCTTGCTTATAGCTATCTTTGCATCATTTTGAGAGTGTAACTTGAAATCCATGAATCCCAACCTCGCCAAAGTCATTGACAATCTTTATAGATTATACCACTCAGGGTTCCCTGGCCATGCAAGATAATTGTTCCAGAAACAATACCCTCACGATGTCACAATAGTTACATGTCGTTTTTCCGAAAGTTCATTTATCCGAATTTTTCGCAACGTTCATTATTCCGAAAATGAAGTAGGACTTTATTTTACGTTCGGAATTCATTACGAACCTTTGAAATATTTTCGGAACGATTAATCCAATTTCATTTTTAGAATTATGAACCTACGAATAAACGAACCTTTGGGATAATGAATATTCAAATTGTGCAACAAATTGTTCTGAATTACGGACCCTATTTCATTTTAAGAATTATGAACCACCTTCTATGTGAAATTTATGTTCAGAACTTGGACACATAATGTGAAATTTATGTTCAGAACTTGGACACATAATGACCAAATTCTTTGTGCAAGAGCGTATTATTAGCACAGCGTGGAGAGGGATCATCGACAGATCGAAGGAAGCGATCGACGAGATGGATCGACAATAGCTCTAAGATAGTCGCCGATGGCGGCGCTATATTACTTTTGTACTGTATAGGCGTGAGTTATGAGTTTTCATATTGATTAGATGATGTGTTTTGGTCAATAACGGGTGTAATACGCTATTGAAAAGTCTGTTTGCGGGTATGGGGTTTCGTTACAAAGAAACGATGTACTGGTCGGAGGAAAATAAGATTAGGCCGGACTTATGGGCACAGGCAGGTATAGTGACAGTAAGAACATCTACACACAGAGCTATGCGTACATGTAAGGTGCCACATTTTCCACATCAAATTTCATTATGTGCTTAGTTCCAATTATGCCTTTAATAGTGAGTGCTTTATACCTGTACATGTACTTGTATTTGTAGTTACTCTTTTTCTTAATGTACTTGAGTACTCCCCTTCTCCCTAGCTTATATTCTCACCTCCATTTCTTTCTCTCCTCTCATTTTCCCTTCTTCTTCCGCTATATTTCTTTTCCTCAAAACAACTGAACCACTTAATGGGAGTAACTTAAGTATTGTCACATGTTATAGCTATTTTATTTACTGTAATTGATTACTTTTATTCATATCTACTATGTGATCTTCATTTGTACAAGTATACAATTATAATTTGTACACAAGACAAATATCGGTCTTTGGACCGTTTGTCCTTGTTTATGATTGTTTTTAGCTCAATAATATCCGATATATCATGTAAGTAGCCGCGATAGAAATGTTATGTAAGCAAAACACCGGAAGTAGACAACACAACCGAAAGCTGGACCCACAGCTCCGCACACTGAAGGGCGCACACCTGTAATTATTTCCCCATAGGCTCATGTGTTGAAAATGAGAAATGAAAAAATCATGAAATATAAGTGCTAACTATGGTACCATGCAAACCTGTATCTTGACTAGTTTGTACAATTTCCTTGATTTCCTGAAAATATGAAGTGGTGTTTTTCAGCATTTTTTCTCTCTACAGTGTCTGCAACTTAGACTACCCACTAACCTGGTCTGTGCTACAGTGGTTATGAGGTTTTTGGGGGCTGCTAATAAAGTCCCCATAAAATCCCACTGGGATCAACTTCTGCTCTCTCATGGGACTGATCTGAAACAGTAATTATCCCTCTTTTTGCACATTTGAAAAAGTGTTGAAATATGTATTATTGATTTTATATCAATTTTTTGAACAATTATATCATCTTTGGTACGGGTAGTCTAGATTCTATCCGTTTTTTATATTTGGTTTATTCCCCTACGCTGCTCTTTCTCTACACGCATATCCCACACAGAGCGCGACTCTCCACTCATCGCGCAAACCCCCCAATTTCACCCGTCGAAAAAACAACAGTATACAAATGATGCACAGGTTGGAGTGGGTCGGTAGGAATTGTGTACACAAGGTACCTCTGAATTGTCTGAACCCACGAGGCGCAGCCGAGTGGGTTTCGGACAAAATTCAGAGGTACCGAGGGTACACAATTCCTACCGACCCACGAAAAATACCTGTGCATCATCTGTTTTATAGAATGGGTAAAAAAAAAAAGTGAAAATCAAACTTTTTCCCAATCATGCATCCAGTGAAAGTGAGCCATGCGTCCGGTAAAAAAATTTACCGGACGCATGGCTCAAATTTACCGGACGCATGGCACTGGTAAATCATTTCCATGCATCATAAATAGATTTTAGAAATTTAATGACATCCATAGAGAACTGAAAATCTGGCTAATTAGGTTAAATTTCAGAATTTCATTTTATTTCAGTGTTAGAGTCTTGACCCTAAGCCTAGGCTAAGCTAACTACTGTCATGACTGTCAACTTTTTTATTTTAGAATCTGTCACTCATGTCAACAACAAGCCCAAGTTAGATATAATCTAGTCTATTTACATTAAAGCACGTAATTTAAAGAATTAATGCAAAGAGAACTTCTAGTCTTGCATCAACAAATTTTAAGTCTGGTCAGCCCATAATCCAGGCCAGCCCAGACCAGGCCAGTGTATGCTGCGCTGTAGACTGTAGTGAATCACCGTACCGTATGCACTGCAGTGCAGTGCAGCGTACGGTACTGAAGTTTCAGTTTCACACTGCACTAATTTTCATTTAATCGCCTTTTCAGTTTGCTTGTTTTTAAACAGGTAGACCTATAATCGGATTTTATTGGGCTTACCATCAGAATCCGAAGTCAACTATCATTAACATCTGAATTTTGTCTCAAATCTTGCAATTCTCCGTCATTAAAAAGTCGTATATCGCGGCTCTCAGCTCAGACTCTCGCACTCGCTAAAATAAATATCGATAGCATGTTTACAGTGGCTATCGTCAGTGATCGTAATAATTATTGATATCGAACGTGCAGGCCAGTAAAATTCAAGGCACAGCTCTTGACCAATGAGATTGCAGGGATTCTGAAACCCATTCTATAATGTAATTTATAAAACGGGTTCAAGAATGTAGCCATCCTGATTGGTCAGATAACACCACGTGACTGTGCAAAAATAAAGTGATAACATACAGCAAAAGGGAACTGTTGCACATGTAAACATGTAAACATAAACATGTAAACATTTATGTAGCGCAGACGATACGACTCGATTTTGCTATATGTTTTTACACGCTATACCGTATACGCTATCGATATCGCGATATCGATCGTCGCGCTAATGTCAACAAATCAACAAATCAACAAATCAACAAAATTACAGCTGTAGCGCTATCGGATCGTTGCAATTCAGTACCGAAAATGAAAGTTTAAAGACCTGGTCCGAAGCGATAAATCAAATAGGTGAATTATATATCAATCTGAAGCTTAGGGGACACAGAAGAGGAAAATCACCACTATTTATCCAGAAATTGCCATGCGGATGAGAAATAGTGGTTTGAAATCTGGAATTCCGGTGGAATTCAAGTGCTTCAAAACCCTGAAGTTACATCGCGAATAAGAGCCTTCGAGCGGATGACGTCATGTTATGTAGCGATCGATCGCGAGCCTGTGATCTTTCTGCACACAGTAGGCGATGTCAATACGGAATGGTACGTAACTCGATGAGACTTTGTGTCTTAATTTACTAATTAAAATGATTATTTTAATTAAAACTGAATAGAATAGATATGAATGGGGATTAATCGTCGTTCCATTTAATTTTGGGGCTGTTATGAGTCGATTATGCTCTTCACGTTTGTAGGCATGTCTCGCACAATAATGAGTGCATTGCTTGTGTTAGGTTTTAACTTTGTCATGTTTGTTAAACTTTAGATTTGGTTTAGTCTAGATTTAGCAAAATTATAGCCATCAAAATGCGTAAGGAATCATTCTTACCATATATTTAGACGAGATTCTTCGATTCTTTGTAAAATATTTATTGCAGGAATCTTGAAATTGCATTTTCGGATGCATGGACTGCATACGTGGCTGGCCTGCATCAGGGCTATCATAGCATGTCTATGCCGCCCGCGCTGCGGGTAACCTACCTACCGGAGCTGCCGCGAACGCTAGTTAGTAGGTATACTATAGCTATGGCCGCAGTTGTCGAAGTTGACAGTCGACCATGTCCTCGCGTTAAACTTACAGCCAAGCTCAAAATATTGGTTCATTTTGAAGAAATTAATACTTTATATATAAATCACAAATGGCCAAATTCGCTAAGCCCAGTCGCCATTTATATCCGCCAGATCAAGTTTAGTAAAGTTTCTTGCTTTATTTTGTGATAGTAGGCCTAGTAGTACTGAACGTCAATCAAATTTAGTCTTGCTCTAGGTGAACATGGTGAGAGAGTTTGCTGATTCTAAACATTCTGCTATAGTTTCAGATCATTATTGAAATCATCAATAAGAAATCACAAAACTTACCAATCTTCTACATTTCCATGCATTCTGTTGTCACGGTTTTGCAAATCTCTATCTCAGTCCTACATTTTCTCCCGGTCCTCCTCTTGCCTTGGCAGTGGCTCATACTCCCACGCTAATACCCCTAACCTTGCTCCTTCACATGCGGCAGCATCCCCGTCTTTATCACCGGCCAGATCACTATTGTCCTCGTCACTGTCACTACTGCCGCTGCCAGAACTCGATTCACTTTCATAGTTTCCCTCATCTTCTCCTCACCATCCTCTACCTCCTCCTATTCACAGTCCATCAGCAAATCATCCTTATCTTCTTCGATCACAACTGACGCCATGACAACTCAAAACTTTTGTAAAAAAACTTTATTATTCAGCGTTCAATGGACTTCTCCCCGCTCAACTTGTGTTGTTTATGTACAAATACTAAGTTCAAGTTCTAGCGGGTCTTCATAACATGACGTCATAGGTTTGCGATTTATTTCGGACCGGCTCACCCGTAAATGGTGGGGAGGCTGAAAATCATTTTTTGTTTTGCTTATTGTGCAATTACGAAATGTCTCATTGGTCTTAATCATATATTTTTGTATTCTACGTCCAATAAGCTTTCCATTGATGTATAGTTGTTCAGTCACCGGACCAGGTCTGTAAGTTTAATTTTTGACGATAGAAGCGTGTAAAAAATGGCTGTATCTTCGAATCTCAGTTTTGCACCTCTCACGGAGGAAGAACTCGACGATCTACTTAATGGGAAGGATTCCAACAGTACGAAAAGAGCAGTGAAATTTTGATTTTCAAAGCTTGCCTTGAACGTTTCGCTAAACTCAGTCGCACGGACCTATCCACCATCAGGCTAGGTACGGTGAGTAAATTACGGTAAGCTGTTATTGTTGAGCCATTTCTATGCAGGCATATAGGCCTATCAGAAAAGCGGATGGAACGGACAACACAAAGAAAAACTGTGCCAAGTGATTCCTACTCCGAGTCTTATATTCCTACTAGTACTAGTCAGTACTCGTCCTGGCCTGTTCCTACTACTTGTACTAGTCATTGGTGGTACCTTGTCTTCATCTTCAGGCTTCAATATAAGCTCAAATTCGAACATGCTCAGCCAAGCTCAAGGAAGTGAAAATACATCGGTGAACCAGATTCAATACCACTTCCAATAAAAAATACACATTACTAACAAATACTAGGTCTAAGACGAGGCCTAAACGTTGTAAATAAACATGTGCAGGCATATAATACGTTCGCAACGGTCTAGACTAGGCTAGGCCTAAACATTGTAAATAAATATTGTACGTTTGCAACACTAGTCTACTACTAGTAGTACTAGGCCTAGGGCTACATCATGTTTTGCTGAGCAGGATTCACGCATGGGACATGCCATGACAGTTTGAGGTAAGTGAAAGCACTAAGATTGTAGACCCGTTTTATAAAACTGTTAATACATGGTTGTGAGGTCGTGCATTAGTGTGATCCGGCAACACGCAGGTTTTTATCGTGGTGTCTATCTAACACACTCGGCTACGCCTCGTGCGTTAGGTACACCACGATAAAAACCTTTGTGTTGCCGGATCGCACTAACACACTCCCAACCATGTATTAACAGTGGACTATGGTACGGGCGGGTCGAGGGGGGTCCCGGAAAATGACTGGATCTAATTACAGGCGTGCGTCCTGATAACGTGCTCCTGTATCGTGCGTCAAACAGTCAAAAGCAAGCATTCGAAAAATATCCATAGAGATTCTATTATTAGGATCTCTATAAAAAATACCTGATGCCCTTTAGCGACTAAATAAAGTTATCTATTATCGATCCCTCGAAATAAACGGAAAATTCCCTTTGTCTCCGATTTGTATTCTGTAACGAACTGTCAATGAATTATCGCCCTATTGATGGAGCATCAATTGGATGACAAAAGGGTGATACTACGACTATCTTCACATGCAGGTGCGTCGCTAAAACATGAATTGGTGTGTCAGACCAAATTTGCCGACAAGTTATATGCAACCCCCAAATTAATGAATGAATAAATTATTCACTGCATAGAATAAGGTGATTACCTCACTGCTAGTAATGAAAAATACTGCACACTGTCACCCCCCCCCCAAACCTCACCCCACCCCACCCCTTCTGGCAACTCTGATGTGTTACTTTTCCGTCGAGTGTAATCTGATATGTACAACTCTGTTTTGATAGAATGTTCCTTTGCTTTGTTGATTTCGGTACATATTAATTTTAACATGCTTCCGGTTGTTATGGTTGTGTTTTGTTTTGATGGTAATCTCATTATGTCAGTATTCTATTTCTATATATATGAATTTGAATTTGAATTGTAATTGTAATTTGTGTTCGGGGTAATTTGGCCGATGGGTAAATGTCCAGTGAAGTACATGGGTATCTGGGGGATTTTGTTAGTTCAGGCAGTGTTCTGCATCATGAAGACAGAAGTGTAACTTCCCTGGTGAAGACATAAAGAGTAGGTCCTGTCGTAGAGGGCAATACTTCACTTTAAAGATAAGAACCATCGATCTCTACCTTACGATAACAACATGTAAATCTCTATACCAAAGCGCTGTGATCTTAGACAGTGTCAAAACAAAAACATTTTGATATCAATTAATGTACATTTATAAATCAAGTAAAGATCTTACATATTTATCTGAATAATAAGCAGATAAAGACGTTTCAGCTTGATGATTTTAGGACAAGTGGCAGAATCCGGAATCCCAAATGCTATTTGAAATGAACCATGTTGATAGCAATTGAAAATACAGAGAAAATTAGATCTCCAGAATGCTGAATAATGAAGGTGTGTTAGGTATCATGTAAAATGTTATGAATTACAATAATTTGACAATTTATCATTTCGTGTTTGTTTTTGAAAAATAATTGTTACATATACATGTACTTGTTTATGATTCAGTGTCAAAAAGTACTCTTGTATTTTATTTTATATACATTACAGAAAAATGTTGTACTAATAATTATGTATGCAGAAGAAAATAAATCAAATCAAATCAAAATCAAATTATTTATTTATCACCATGCAGGAATGTTTACTTGCCATTATTAAAACGTTATTGAGTAATGGGTTATCAAAGTGAATAGAGTACAAATATAAATAAAAGACGCTTATCAATTGAATTATCATTTCAAAAATCTTGTTTTACAACAGGACTTATCATAAGGATTTTTTTCCTACCTAGAATCCTTATCATCTCATGTTTCCGACTATTATTATTTTACTTATTCAATAATTCATTACCATAAAAATGAATTAGAATTAACCGTCGAGTTATTTTGCGATACATCCTATTCTGGCTTTAAGATTATTCAATGTCGAAAATGATATATTTTGAAATTATTGACCCAATATCATTGGTTTTTATTTTATCGGGTAGAAAAATCTTTTTCCAGTAAATTGACACCAATATCATCCATTTGGGATGCAGGCGTTTTGATTCTACAGCTATTATGGTGAGGCAATGTCATTTACAAACTAGTTTTGCAACCGTAGTCATCTTTGAAGCAGCGAGAAATTTGCGAATGACAGCTTTTCATACAATCTTCCTATCATTCATATTGTCTTCGTTTTCAATGCGAGAGCAATCATGCATGCGTTTGTCAACAAAGCTGACTGTATGTATTAAAAGCCTTGATTTTTCTGCTTCTTTCAACACCAACTTGTAATCAGGGTGCTGGACTTTTAACCGAGAACCCCTCGAGAGAGGGTTCACAAACAAAAATGATCTGGAAAAGTGCGGAATATGGCAACATTCTCGCGCAGACCCCCTCCCCATGGGCACCTCACAAACAGCCGATCCACAAAATATCCTAGGCTATAAACCTAGGATTGTTATCATGACTATCCCAGGATGAACCTAGTATATAGACGCCTTTTTGCACTATTGACACAGGATCCTATTAATCTACGGATCGCATGGTCCAGTATTATGTCGTGTATGTTGTGCTGCTCCCATTGTTCAGTGGCGGATCCAGTCATTGTCAGACGGGCTGTTTTTGTGGGGGCGGGGGTGCAAATCCCGAGCGTATGGCTGCAAACCTTCAATCTCGGGGTTAGAGGGCGGTGCCCCTAGAAGGTCATGACTTTTTTCTCTCATTTAGCAAACACACTGGCGTAATGCTTTAGTCGCTGACGAGGTTTAGTAGCATATTCCGCATTTCACACCTCGGGGGCTGCCCGATTAAATTAAATTAAATTTTATTTTGAGATCCCTCCCTCCCCCGTGGGAAAAATTTTGATGCCACAGCCCCTCTCCACTCCCAATAAAATTATTTTTAGCCCTCGGACCCTGCTCCCATACCCTCCGAATTAAGATTTTTGCCCAATCTCTCTCCAGCTCCCTTCTCTTCCTGGAGATTCAAAATTTAAAATTTGGGGGACACAACTTCCCCCTTTCCCCGGTAATTCAAGATCTTACCACCAGCTTCATTACCCCCCCCCCTCCACACACACACACACACTTCCTAGCGATATTGAATTCAAACACTCGACCCCCCCCCCCCCCCCCCCCCCCCCCTCTCCTTCGGCTTTTTAGAATTTTAGCGCTTTTAATTCCCCGGCAATGCCCAGCGATTCGATTTGTTAGGGCTCAATCACCCTTCCAGCTGTTTAATTTTTTTTTAGCGCCGGCCCCCTCAAATATTCCCAAGCCTTTGAAATCTCTAGCCCCGTCCCCTCCCCTCCGCCCTCGCCAGCGATCATTTTAAGCTCTGGACACCTCCCCTTTTCACGCCTTTAAAAATTTTAGAGCCCCCTTCCCATGCAATGCCAAGTGTTTCATTTTTTTTTCACTCAACCCTCATCCGCCTCCTCCCCAGCTTTCAAAATTTTACTGCCACCCAACGGCTATTTTGCTCAGCGCCCTCCCCTCCCCAGCTGCGGTAACAGCAAATATGTCAAGGGCTATGATATCCGAGGATTGACCAAGGATCACTGGCGTAGGCAGGGGGCACCGGGGGCCATCCCCCCTATTCAGCCACTAAAAAAAAGCGAGAGCGAAAGGGCGGGGAAGTGAGAGAAAAAGGCCTAAAAGGGCACTACAAGCCGTTATCTGGCTCTCAAAGTTTTCGCGCTTCGCGCGCGAAGGGGGGAAATAACTCTCCTCTCCCTGCACCCACCCCTGTTACTATGGGTGTCGATCCCTGGGGGATGGGGGTATATATATATATATATATATATAAAATTGAGGTGGGGATGGCCTGTATTATCACACCCCCCCCCCCTATATTTTTTGATAAAATAAATTAGAATTATGATACATTAACTTAAAACTAATAAGTATAATAATTATCCAAACTCATGATGTTTGATCTTGAAAAACCAAAACATTCTTTAAGGATTAGAAGTCAAGAAATAAGAAATGCCATAATTTCAATGCGAAAATATCGAATAAAATTCGTTCGCTCGCATTGTTATTCTCAATTGAGGGGTTCCGTCCATTGGCGTAGAACCGTGCATTCCTTCTTTTCATTAAAAACCATTTTGGGATGCTCTAAAATCCAAGTTTTATAGACAGATTTTTCGATCCCTCCCACCCCCGCTCGGTCTCTTCGCTCAGGGGTGTATCTAGGGGGCAGGGGGTGGGCACGTGCCCCAGGCAGCACTTGGAGGGGGCGCAAAAACGCAAAGGAGAGAAAGGAAAAATAGGGGGAAATGAAGAAAAATCATAATCTTTACGGATCACGCGCCCCCAAATCCGCAGGGTAAATGCACTAGAAATCTAGTTTTGAAGGTTTGAAATGCGAACATTTTCGAAGCTCGGTCGCTTTGCTCCGTCGCATAATTATTTTTTTCAGGATCCCGTAATTTCCCTCTCCCATTATATAGTTCTTAAATAGCTTAAAGGGTTCACAAAGTTTGAAAAAATAAAGATGTAACTGCTTTGTGCGCTATATCAAGAAAGTTTCATATGACTCCTGCTTAATATTGCGCTCCCAATATAGGATAAAATGTATAAAACAGCATTTGCAAAGTTTTAACTTTTTGAAAGAATTCTCAAGTTCAGGTCGCCTTGCTGAATTTCTCGACTCTTTCTCAAGCCTATAGGGTTTTCGTTAGTTCTGCTACCGATTGTAGAATTGAGTGAATGTATAAAATGTATAAATGTATAAAATTCGAGCTACTCTACCGCTCAACTGCGGTGGACAAATGCAAAATTTCCTGGGAAAAATGCACAAGAAAATGTGTTTTTTAGGGTTAGAAAATTGAAAAATTTGCCGCTCGGTCGCTTTGCTCCCTCGCTTGTACAATAGCGTAGATAGGTTTGGGCAATGAGGGGGGGGGGGCGCCAAACTTCATTGTTTGCCCTGGGCGCCATCCTTAGATACGCCACTGGCTTCGCTTCCTCGCATGTGAAATGTTGCGTCCAAATAATTGAAAAGCGGCAGTCCGGGTGTCGAATTATAACTTTACGCCTAAAAAAAATATTTGCTAAAACGTTACAGCTTCCGCGCTTTGCGCGGAAAGGGGAAAACTTCCTTCCCTGCACCCATCCCTGTTACATATAGTGCAATATTGTGTCCAAGTAATTAGTAAGCAGTCGGGGAGTCAAACTGTAACTTTTCGCCTAAACAATTGTTTGCTATCAAGCCGTTATCTTCTCTCAAATTTGCTAAAACGTCAGAGCTCCCCCCTCCCTCCCTGCACCAACCCAATACAGTGCAGTATTGCGTCCAAATAACTGAAAAGAAGTCAGGGCGTCGAACTATAACTTTGCGCCTAAATTTTTTTTTAGCTACGAGCCGTTTATCTTTATCTTAAATTTGCTAAATTTGCTTCGCGCTGGAAGGTGGAAACTCCCCCTCCCTGCACCCACCCTGTTACATACAGTGCAGTATTGCCTTCTTGAGCACTCCACAGTGTGGATTTGGCGCTATATAAGTTACATTTATTATTATTATTAAATAACGCAGCCAGGGCGGTAAACTAACATTCCGCCTTAAAATAAAGATGCTAACACTAACGCGCGGGAAGGGGGAAACTCCCCCCTCCCTGCACCAACCTAGTCTGCAAGCACAGACCCTCATTGGACACTTTATCAGAATATCATTGTGTCTTGAGAGAAGCCTAATTCAGCTACCTTCTGGTCGTGTCAATGTGTTAGGAGCAACTATAGTACATGGCCTATGGTAGTTTTACAGTGCAGACACTCGTTTATAACTGACCAGGGTTTGTGCCTGCAAACTAGCACCAACCCCTGTCACATACATTGCAATATTGCGTCCAAATCACTGAAAAGCAGTCAGGGCGTCGAACTATAACTTTCCGCCTCAAAAAATTGTTTGCTACGAGCAGTTTATCTTTCTCTCTTTTTTCGAATGTGCTAAAACGTCAGAGCTTTAGCACTTCGCGCTGGAAGGGGGGGGGGGGGACTCCCCCACCCTGCACCCACCCCTGTTACCTACAGTGCAGTATTGCGTCCAAAATAACTGAAAAGCAGCCAGGGCGGTGAACTAGCATTCTGCCTTTAAAAAATGCTAAAACGTCAGAGCTTTAGCACTTCGCGCGGGAAGGGGGAAACTCCCCCCTCCCTGCACCCACCCCTGTTACATACAGTGCAGAATTGCATCCAAATAACTGAAAAGTAGCTAGGGCGTCAGACTATATTTCCGCCTTAAAAAAAAGTATGACGATCCATTATCTTTCTCTCAAATTTGCTGTAAAACATAAGATCTTTCGCGCTTCCCGTGGAAGGGGGGAAACTCCCCCTCCCTGCACCCACCCCTGGGGAGCACGCTTTGCGTGCTCGTCACTAGTCCAGATACTGGCCGATTTTAATTCTTAATCGTCCGCTTCCCCCACACACTCACACGCCATTGATTCACATACTCCACTCACCGCGCAAAGCCGCTGATCGCGCGACTCCACTAATCTGTACTCCCCGAAAAAAATCTCGACAAATTTGTGTAAGTCACTCGCCCTCAACGTCCGCTTGGTCTGCTTGCTGCGTGGATTATTCAATACAGTCCAGTAGGTGGACTAGCTCATCACCAATTTTGCACTCTTCGCTTACCTCATAACCCCCCCCCCCCCCCCCTAAAATGAAATCCTGGCTATGCGGTTGAATCCTTCACGTCTGGCCACCACCCCCCCCCCCCCCTTATTGAAAATTATTAGTAGCGCGCATTTGGGTGACAGAAAGTTGACACACACGCTTCAACACACTTATAGCACCATAAAATGTACCTAATACCCCTTTCACATCAAGCTTTGGTCCGGACCAGGTCCGGACCTGGTCCGGACCAAATCTTGATGTGAAAGCATTTGGTCCGGACCAAAAAGTTAGTGCGGACCAAAATTTGGTCCGGACCAAGAGGTGTTTCAGGTCCGGATCAGGTCCGGACCAAATTTGGTGTGAAAAGCACAAAGAATTTGGTCCGGACCAAATGCATGACCCGCGCGCCTTCACGTACGTGATCTCTACTTCTGCTTCCTGTCAAATGACCAAATACGTCGGTCAGCTGTACTGCCCATTGTATATACTGCAGCGAGGTACGACATCATCATCAGCAGTCTTCGGCGAGAATGACTACGCCGGCGACTCCCTTCTTCTTGAGCAAGAGCAAACAGCACTCTCTTCTCGAGGGTTTCGCGCGAAGCTAGCTAGCTAGCCAGTTCCAGATGTCGCGCGCTTCATGAGGGGGGTAAGTGGTTTCCGTGGCAACTGCGACGGATATGTTTGGTCCGGCCCAGGTCCGGCCTAAATCTTCACGGCGGTGTGAAAGCACTTGCGACGGACATAATTTGGTCCGGACCTGGTGCGGACCAAATTTGGACGGCAGTGGGAAAGGGGTATAAGTTTGCAAAGAATTGGACGTATATTCATAACTAGTGAATGAATCACTCTGGGGTGATCGGTTTATGAAAATTCATTTCAATAGCTTTCATTTGTAAACAAATTTTTAGGCATTTTACTCCCAGTGTTAAAGATCGTATGCTCGATCTGTAATGAAAAACACAAGTCAGAAAAAATTGGAACCAGCGGGATTCGAACCTGTCATCTTCTAGTTCATCGTGACTTGGCCGTGAACCAGAATAGCCTGGTGGTTAAGTCGCTGCCCGGCAAGCAGTAGATGACAGGTTCGAATCCCGCTGGTTCCAATTTTTTCTGACTTGTGTTTTTCATTACAGATCGAGCATACGATCTTTAACACTGGGAGTAAAATGTCTAAAAATTTGTTTACAAATTAAAATTCCTCCCATCAAGCTTCTTCGTTTACTAGCTTTCATTTGATGTATATATTGTCAAATTTGCTTCAGTATCCAGTGATCATTTTTTCTTGAAAGTTAGTAATATTCAATATTTTGTCTATGGCAATCCACCAAAAACCCACATAAATTATAGACACTGCCACCATAATGTTTTAGCCCGCACCGATCCCTCATCACACAAGCCACGTGATGTTGGCTCATGCGTTTCGCAATACACACAGAGAAGGCAAATGATCGTTTCACCCCAAAATGACCATTATGTACGCCTGTGTCTACTACTTATTTCAATATTCCACTGCCTAGAATATTCCACTGCCTCTGGTCAAATGTCAATAGTACGCAGAGGCGTCTATATACTAGGTTGAACCTTGGATACTGCTTCTAACAATCCTAGGATTTTAACGGGATATTTTGTGGATCAGGTGTCACAAACGCGCAAACCAGCTGAAGTCCACAAGACAAGTTGTCTACAGCTCACTTCATTACCGAACAAATCATTCTGAAAATGTGCGGAATATGGGCGCTTTTTGGCGGACCGTGGTCATTGACGAACAGTGTCGCTCGCCTTATATCGGCAGCCGCTAAGGTTGGTCACCGCGGGCCTGACGGGTTCCGTTTCGAGTACGTGCGCGATGTCCCGAACTGTCCCTGTTTCCTAGGCTTCCATCGGCTGAACATCGTCGGGGGCAACTACTGGATGCAGCCGATGCGATTAAAGCAATATCCCCATTTATGGCTGATATACAACGGCGAGATCTATAACTACAAAAAGGTAAGTTTCGTCATCAGTAACAACTGCCACATTTCTATGACAAATTTGTTCTCAGCGAATCAGATGAAAGGTTTTCATTAGCCTATAACAACTAGCGTTACTTGTTATTGATAACAAGTTTGAAAATGAAAACTTTTCATCGTTTCTACAATTTATCAGAACTTAAAAAACGAGTTTTCATTTAAAATTACATAAGTTATCTCGGCGTGTGCGTCTTTCAAATACATCAGGGGCGGACCCAGGATTTCGTAAAAGGGGGAGGGGCACACAAATCTTTTTGGACAAGCAACAATTTTTTTTTAAATGTTATTTCCAAAAGAAGGGCACAATGTACACTTTTCTTCCAAGGGGGGGGGGGGGGGCACGGGCCGCAAGTGCCCCACTCTAAATCCGCCACTGAAATACATCACGGTCACCACGCCTCAATGAAAAATAACATCGTTTTGAATGTTATCAAGTCATAAAACACTTCGAAATTAAATTTCTCCTTTACATTTCCATTAATATCTTTCGGATTTCTTTGAAATATATTTTCTTATCTACATATTAATGCTATAAAGCCACGCTTGCCTATAGCCATGTACAAGCTCTGCTTTTTATACTAGGTGTAAAAAAACACATTTGACACTTATGATCATTAATAACTCCGCAGATATAACTCGTATCAGATTTTCAAAATGTAAAACTGAAGGATGTCACATTCATTTGGAAAAAGTTTTTGTTAGATTCCCTTTATTAATATTCTTAATATAATGCTCTGAATATTTTCACTGTTTAGAAAACTGAGAAAAATCTCTTGCTATCCAGTGTCATGGATGATTCATGACTCTGGTGTTTTGGAGTTTCAGTGAAAATCTAATTAAATATTCAGAACATCGTATTCAAAATCAAAGAGATTTCATAAAACTTACTCCAAATGAATTTGACAGCCTTCTACTTAACAAGGTGAAAACCTCAGCCTGGTGCGAGTAATTTTCGAGTGAAAACCTCAGTCTGGTGCGAGTAATTTTCGAGTTATTAACGAACAAAAGTGTCAGAGATTGGCCTTCGCCTTAAAGATCACATTACAAGAAAATCACAAATATGGCAATTAATGTATCACTAGAAACTGGGAAGCTTACAGATTGCAATCGTATAAGTTTTATGCCAACTGCGTATATGATGATTATAAAAACAACATAAATAAAAACTCTTCTAAGCATCTGGAATATCCGAGGATTCGCCAGAAATATAGCGATGTTTTGATGTCGTCACACTAGGGATCGATCCTGCTTAATCAGACGATGTCCTATAATGAATGAACGTAATTGCAATGCAATTATTTATCAAATTATAAAGAGTTTGGTATATTTAAACATGACCTTATTTCACACCATTCTAAAAGGGAAAGTGAAACTGATTCTGATAACTAAAACCGTTTGATTGTAAATACACAGGAGAAGGGTCAATGATCAATGAAATAAACCCCATTTTCAAATTGAAAAGCCCTCCGAATAATAGCACGGATGGTATTCGGAGATGACAAAACAGGCACTGAAAAATGTGTAAGATGTTATGGGACATCGTCTGCTTAGACAGGACTGGTCCCTGGTGTGTCGTCACACATCTCAGCACCGTTCGAGGAGCTCTTCAGCTGCTATATCGGGGGCTGTATTTTACCGTTTTATAACTGATAATAATCATTACTTCAAATGTTTCCAAGCGTTGAATTTGGATAAACTTGTTTAATTTATGCCATCTATGCAATAAAAAGTATTAAGCCAATATTTACTTTGATGGAATTTTCTTGTAATGTGATCTTTAAATTGACTTTCTTTCTTGGAAAGATAAGAAAATTGATTTTAGTTATATTTCTTTTTTATCAATGGTTTATACACTATTGATATATTATCTTCATCATATCCGCAGGTCCAATCGGCTTTTAGTTTCTCTTACGAGACCGAAGTGGACGGGGAGGCCATTATACACCTCTTCGTGAAAGGCGGGGCTCACTTCGCTGCTTCTATGCTAGACGGGGTTTTTGCGTTCTGTATACTGGACACCAGCAATAAACAAGTATCGCTCTATTTCGTCCAGTTTTTCTTTTCATTTATTAAAGGCTTTATTTTGTTCTTTCTTCCTTCTCAACATGTCATTTCATTTCATGTGGTGTAGTTTATACGGATCCTATCCGCGAAAAGTATGCTACAGGTACAGCGCCTTTTCCTTGTATAGTTCCAAAGCGCTTCACAATTATTTCTCTCTCCAAAAGTATATAATTATGGGTCACTGAATCCTTATGACAGGAATTCTTTGAAAACAACATACATGGTTAGGATCTTTGCTGAAAATTAGCAGTTTTGATAGAAAACAATGATTTTAAACCTATCAAATTGTGTTCAGATTGAAGGATTTTAAAGCTTATAGGGCGTTTTACGTAGTGATTCAAATTTTATGCATACTTTTGAAACAAAGGTTGTTCTTGACAACCTGAAAGCTTGCCCGAGGCTTGCCCGACATAGCAACAAGTAATGTATGCAAACTGGATTCCAAGTATTGTAGTTCATTCATTAATAACAGGTTAATGGAATACCTCGTTACTAGGTCCCCAGGAAAGAAACATCCATAAATTTGTATCACTCACTACGTAAACCGCCCTATTCTGCTGGCATCAAACGCTATATGCTAATGCGACAAAAATGGACACAGTGTGTGCAGAAATTTGTGCTCTTTCTACTCGAGCATCTGGTATATTTTTTAGGGTTCTGAATCAAAAGTTATTGAGCCAAACCACAAAATGTGGTCAATTGCCTAGAAAGGGTTAAACAATATCCCCGTTAAAAGTACTAATTCAGTCACCATCCATGTTCTCTACTCTGAATGAAATTGAATAAGATTAATTATGACGGCTTCACCACCTTATTTAAAAAAAAAAATCATTTCGATCTTCATACTATAATGTGATTTCAAATATCTAAGTGTGTTTGTGTACTAGATGGGCGTGCTTATGTGCGATAGTTTTGAATAAGATTCAGTATGTTGGTTTCATAATTTTCTATAATGAGATCGCAAAGACTTTCAGGAATTCAGCGTATGGTCAGATGGTAATTTTTTTAGCCTTGTGCGTCATCCTTTGCGAACTTACAATGACATAATACATAATGTGAACATGATTTCTATAAGAGTCTTTGCGATCATGTTTACTTTATTATCTTTTTTTTTCTTAAAATTTTAGATTATACTGCAAGCACAGACCCTCATTGGACACTTTATCAGAATATCATTGTGTCTTGAGAGAAGCCTAATTCAGCTACCTTCTGGTCGTGTCAATGTGTTAGGAGCAACTATAGTACATGGCCTATGGTAGTCTTACAGTGCAGACACTCGTTTATAACTGACCAGGGTTTGTGCCTGCAAACTAGCACCAACCCCTGTCACATACATTGCAATATTGCGTCCAAATCACTGAAAAGCAGTCAGGGCGTCGAACTATAACTTTCCGCCTCAAAAAATTGTTTGCTACGAGCAGTTTATCTTTCTCTCTTTTTTCGAATGTGCTAAAACGTCAGAGCTTTAGCACTTCGCGCTGGAAGGGGGGGGGGGGGACTCCCCCACCCTGCACCCACCCCTGTTACCTACAGTGCAGTATTGCGTCCAAAATAACTGAAAAGCAGCCAGGGCGGTGAACTAGCATTCTGCCTTTAAAAAATGCTAAAACGTCAGAGCTTTAGCACTTCGCGCGGGAAGGGGGAAACTCCCCCCTCCCTGCACCCACCCCTGTTACATACAGTGCAGCATTGCATCCAAATAACTGAAAAGTAGCTAGGGCGTCAGACTATATTTCCGCCTTAAAAAAAAGTATGACGAGCCATTATCTTTCTCTCAAATTTGCTGTAAAACATAAGATCTTTCGCGCTTCCCGTGGAAGGGGGGAAACTCCCCCTCCCTGCACCCAACCCTGGGGAGCACGCTTTGCGTGCTCGTCACTAGTCCAGATACTGGCCGATTTTAATTCTTAATCGTCCGCTTCCCCCACACACTCACACGCCATTGATTCACATACTCCAGTCACCGCGCAAAGCCCCTGATCGCGCGACTCCACCAATATATACTCCCCGAAAACAATCTCGACAAATAAGCCAGTTCGGGGTTAGCGCATGGTACAAATGACCCCAAATATCCACAGATATTTTAGACATGGAGGGTCCCTTTATGTGCACTTCAGAAAAATAACTCTGGGAGTGATAGAGGTGCCTCATGAATAGCTTTTGTTTTCCCCCTTTAAAAAGAATACTTCCACCTGGATATCATGCAATGCACCATTAGTGCATAATTGAATAATCATTACATGACATTCATGAGCACATATCGAATATTAGTGTCAGTGGGTTTTAGAATTTTGTACAGATGACCTTTATCTGCTCATGCTCAGATTGCATCTCCGAAGTGGCTTATTTGTGTAAGTCACTCGCCCTCAACGTCCGCTTGCTGCGTGGATTATTCAATACAGTCCAGTAGGTGGACTAGCTCATCACCAATTTTGCACTCTTCGCTTACCCCATAACCCCCCTCTAAAATGAAATCCTGGCTATGCGGTTGAATCCTTCACGTCTGGCCATCCCCCCCCCCCCCCCTTATTGAAAATTAGTAGCGCGCATTTGGGTGACCGAAAGTTGACACACACGCTTCAACACACTTATAGCACCATAAAATGTACATAAGTTTGCAAAGAATTGGACGTATATTCATAACTAGTGAATGAATCACTCTGGGGTGATCGGTTTATGAAAATTCATATCAATAGCTTTCATTTGTAAACAAATTTTTAGGCATTTTACTCCCAGTGTTAAAGATCGTATGCTCGATCTGTAATGAAAAACACAAGTCAGAAAAAATTGGAACCAGCGGGATTCGAACCTGTCATCTTCTAGTTCATCGTGACTTGGCCGTGAACCAGAATAGCCTGGTGGTTAAGTCGCTGCCCGGCAAGCAGTAGATGACAGGTTCGAATCCCGCTGGTTCCAATTTTTTCTGACTTGTGTTTTTCATTACAGATCGAGCATACGATCTTTAACACTGGGAGTAAAATGCCTAAAAATTTGTTTACAAATTAAAATTCCTCCCATCAAGCTTCTTCGTTTACTAGCTTTCATTTGATGTATATATTGTCAAATTTGCTTCAGTATCCAGTGATCATTTTTTCTTGAAAGTTAGTAATATTCAATATTTTGTCTATGGCAATCCACCAAAAACCCACATAAATTATAGACACTGCCACCATAATGTTTTAGCCCGCACCGATCCCTCATCACACAAGCCACGTGATGTTGGCTCATGCGTTTCGCAATACACACAGAGAAGGCAAATGATCGTTTCACCCCAAAATGACCATTATGTACGCCTGTGTCCACTGCTTATGTCAATATTCCACTGCCTGGAATATTCCACTGCCTCTGGTCAAATGTCAATAGTACGCAGAGGCGTCTATATACTAGGTTGAACCTTGGATACTGCTTCTAACAATCCTAGGATTTTAACGGGATATTTTGTGGATCAGGTGTCACAAACGCGCAAACCAGCTGAAGTCCACAAGACAAGTTGTCTACAGCTCACTTCATTACCGAACAAATCATTCTGAAAATGTGCGGAATATGGGCGCTTTTTGGCGGACCGTGGTCATTGACGAACAGTGTCGCTCGCCTTATATCGGCAGCCGCTAAGGTTGGTCACCGCGGGCCTGACGGGTTCCGTTTCGAGTACGTGCGCGATGTCCCGAACTGTCCCTGTTTCCTAGGCTTCCATCGGCTGAACATCGTCGGGGGCAACTACTGGATGCAGCCGATGCGATTAAAGCAATATCCCCATTTATGGCTGATATACAACGGCGAGATCTATAACTACAAAAAGGTAAGTTTCGTCATCAGTAACAACTGCCACATTTCTATGACAAATTTGTTCTCAGCAAATCAGATGAAAGGTTTTCATTAGCCTATAACAACTATCGACTTGTTATTGATAACAAGTTTGAAAATGAAAACTTTTCATCGTTTCTACAATTTATCAGAACTTAAAAAACGAGTTTTCATTTAAAATTACACAAGTTATCTCGGCGTGTGCATCTTTCAAATACATCAGGGGCGGACCCAGGATTTCGTAAAAGGGGGGGGGGGGGCACACAAATGTTTTTGGACAAGCAACAATTTTTTTTTTGTTAATGTTATCATTTCCAAAAGAAGGGCACAATGTACACTTTTCTTTCAGGGGGGGGGGGGCACGGGCCGCAAGTGCCCCACTCTAAATCCGCCAATGAAATACATCACGGTCACCACGCCTCAATGAAAAATAACATCGTTTTGAATGTTATCAAGTCATAAAACACTTCGAAATTAAATTTCTCCTTTACATTTCCATTAATATCTTTCGGATTTCTTTGAAATATATTTTCTAATCTACATATTATTGCTATAAAGCCACGCTTGCCTATAGCCATGTACAAGCTCTGCTTTTTATACTAGGTGTAAAAAAAAAACACATTTGACACTTATGATCATTAATAACTCCGCAGATATAACTCGTATCAGATTTTCAAAATGTAAAACTGAAGGATGTCACATTCATTTGGAAAAAGTTTTTGTTAGATTCCCTTTATTAATATTCTTAATATAATGCTCTGAATATTTTCACTGTTTAGAAAACTGAGAAAAATCTCTTGCTATCCAGTGTCATTGATGATTCATGACTCTGGTGTTTTCAGTGAAAATCTAATTAAATATTCAGATCATCGTATTCAAAATCAAAGAGATTTCATAAAACTTACTCCAAATGAATTTGACAGCCTTCTACTTAACAAGGTGAAAACGTCAGTCTGGTGCGAGTAATTTTCAAGTGAAAACCTCAGTCTGGTGCGAGTAATTTTCGAGTTATTAACGAACAAAAGTGTCAGAGATTGGCCTTCGCCTTAAAGATCACATTACAAGAAAATCACAAATATGGCAATTAATGTATCACTAGAAACTGGGAAGCTTACAGATTGCAATCGTATAAGTTTTATGTCAACTGCGTATCTGATGATTATAAAAACAACATAAATAAAAGCTCTTCTAAGCATCTGGAATATCCGAGGATTCGCCAGAAATATAGCGATGTTTTGATGTCGTCACACTAGGGATCGATCCTGCTTAATCAGACGACGTCCTATAATGAATGAACGTAATTGCAATGCAATTATTTATCAAATTATAAAGAGTTTGGTATATTTAAACATGACCTTATTTCACACCATTCTAAAAGGGAAAGTGAAACTGATTCTGATAACTAAAACCGTTTGATTGTAAATACACAGGAGAAGGGTCAATGATCAATGAAATAAACCCCATTTTCAAATTGAAAAGCCCTCCGAATAATAGCACGGATGGTATTCGTTCCCTCTTGAAACGCCGAACATGCCCCGGTGCAAGCAGCTGAAAATACAATGGCGTCTTATTTTGTTTACAAGAGACTAATTCCTTTATTTTTTGAACGCTGCATTTTTCATCAAAATAATATCATACACGAAGTTAGGAGTGAGGCAATAGACTAACATTAAGACTGACGCTAGTCAAGTAAGAGAAATAAGTGAAGAGGAGATGACAAAACAGGCACTGAAAAATGTGTAAGATGTTATGGGACATCGTCTGCTTAGACAGGACTGGTCCCTGGTGTGTCGTCACACATCTCAGCACCGCTCGAGGAGCTCTTCAGCTGCTATATCGGGGGCTGTATTTTACCGTTTTATAATTGATAATAATCATTACGTCAAATGTTTACAAGCGTTGAATTTGGATAAACTTCTTTAATTTATGCCACTTATGCAATAAAAAGTATTAAGCCAATATTTACTTTGATGGACTTTTCTTGTAATGTGATCTTTAAATTGACTTTCTTTCTTGGAAAGATAAGAAAATTTATTTTAGTTATATTTCTTTTTTATCAATGGTTTATACACTATTGATATATTATCTTCATCATATCCGCAGGTCCAATCGGCTTTTAGTTTCTCTTACGAGACCGAAGTGGACGGGGAGGCCATTATACACCTCTTCGTGAAAGGCGGGGCTCATTTCGCTGCTTCTATGCTAGACGGGGTTTTTGCGTTCTGTATACTGGACACCAGCAATAAACAAGTATCGCTCTATTTCGTCCAGTTTTTCTTTTCATTTATTAAAGGCTTTATTTTGTTCTTTCTTCCTTCTCAACATGTCATTTCATTTCATGTGGTGTAGTTTATACGGATCCTATCCGCGAAAAGTATGCTACAGGTACAGCGCCTTTTCCTTGTATAGTTCCAAAGCGCTTCACAATTATTTCTCTCTCCAAAAGTATATAATTATGGGTCACTGAATCCTTATGACAGGAATTTTTAAAGACCTCAGCCTGACCCAAAACAACGATATATTGACGTAAAGCTTAGTAAACAAAGAATATAATTACCCTGGGTATTCATTAATTTTCGTCTCCGTTTATCCATAAAAAATAAAAAAGATAATTTTTTTTGGTCCGCCCCCTCCCTATTGCGTAACAAGAGAGGAAACTGCAGGGGGTCGCTAGACGTGTGACGACATGTCATGTATACATCAAATTTTCACCCCCCGCAAAGTAGCGTTCCTCAGAGACGGGGCCCTCGTCAGAAAAACCACCGGCGCTCAACATTCGGGACGCTGTTACTCATTCCACAGGAAACGGAATCTCATGAAGTTGGTTTCAATTTGTTCAGAAAATATATAGCTCCCCGTGGATGAATAAAGTGTATATTTCAAAATTCGGTCAGGCTGAGGTCTTTAAGGGCTAAATTGATCACATTTTGTTCTTCAAATTGGCAACAATAATATTTTTCTTTCAATGCTACATGATTCTAATAAAATATAATATCTTTGAAAACAACATACATGGTTAGGATCTTTGCTGAAGAGTTTAAAAATTAGCAGTTTTGGTAGAAAACAATGATTTTAAACCTATCAAATTGTGTTCAGATTGAAGGATTTTAAAGCTTATTCTGCTGGCATCAAGCGCTATATGCTAATGCGACAAAAATGGACACAGTGTGTGCAGAAATTTGTGCTCTTTCTACTCAAGCATCTGGTATATTTTTTAGGGTTCTGAATCAAAAGTTATTGAGCCAAACCACAAAATGTGGTCAATTGCCTAGAAAGGGTTAAACAATATCCCCGTTAAAAGTACTAATTCAGTCACCATCCATGTTCTCTACTCTGAATGAAATTGAATAAGATTAATTATGACGGCTTCACCACCTTATTTTAAAAAAAAAATCATTTCGATATTCATACTATAATGTGATTTCAAATATCTAAGTGTGTTTGTGTACTAGATGGGCGTGCTTATGTGCGATAGTTTTGAATAAGATTCAGTATGTTGGTTTCATAATTTTCTATAATGAGATCGCAAAGACTTTCAGGAATTCAGCGTATGGTCAGATGGTAATTTCTTTAGCCTTGTGCGTCATCCTTTGCGAACTTACAATGACATAATACATAATGTGAACATGATTTCTATAAGAAATTGCCCTTGAGTTCATTTATTGAAAGTCTTTGCGATCATGTTTACTTTATTATATTTTTTTCGTCAAATTTTAGATTATACTGTAATTTCAAATAATGTGTGTAGGTCGTGTGTTGGCTGTGTGTGCGTAGGTCGTGTGCCTTGGGGTGTGCGTGTGTGTGTGGTTTTACATAGTCTTGTGGGGTACAGAGAACAAAAGAGAACAATGAAGGCCTTTATTCCGTCATGCTTGTGGGGTACAAAATACAATAGGAGAAATGAATAGAGTTCCCCACAAGTCCATGTATGTGAATGGGGGTGTGTCTGTCTGTGTGTGTGCGCGGGCGGAAGGGTTATCGAACTTTTCGACCAGATGCAACCTATAAACCAGACAAGAATATAAAAAGGAAAGGACACGGACTTTGTCTGGTGATATCGTTTTCATTTCTGTTATCAACATGATGCCTATACAGTAGTATAGATTTTAATTGTAACTCTTATGCTAATACATGGCCCATGTTACACTAATATGGGGTAGATGCAATTGCTTGTAACAGAAGGCCCAGGTTATACACTGATATGGGGTAGATATATTTGCTTGTAACTCTTATGCTAATACATGGCCCATGTTACACTCATATGGGGTAGATGCAATTGCTTGTAACAGAATGTTATGTTAGAGGGCTCAGGTTACACTGATATAAGGTCGATATATTTGTTTGTAACTTTTATAATGTTATGTTACAGGGTCCATGTTACACTAATATGGGGTAGATGCAATTGCTTGTAACTCTAATGTTATGTTACAGGGCCCAGGTTACACTGAAATGGGGTCGATATATTTGTTTGTAACTCTTATAATGTTATGTTACAAGGCCCATGTTACACTAATATTTTGTTTTGTAATAATATTTATTAAAATCATTCAGTTCAAATAATACAAAGTGTAACAATATATCATTCAGTTCAAATAATACAAAATGTAACAATATATCATTCAGTTCAAATAATACAAAATGTAACAATAATAAATTAATTTCGTAAAGCATGTACACAACAACCTAATATACAGAAATTGCTCAATGAAATGACACTGAATGAATAATGAAAAAAAAAAAAAAAAAAACACGTTACCCCTCACCCCCACGCTCCCAAGGGCATGGAAAACAAAACGAAAACAAACCGGACGGAACATACATGCACACAGACACAACAAAAAAAAAAAACAAAACAAAACAAAACAAAACAAAAACAAAGGTGTTTTTCGCTCTATTGCTATCTTCTTTTCTTCTCCTTTACTTTTAATTAGCTTTTCTTGTATCTCTTCAGCAGTTGGTGGTTTATTCTTCCCCCTTCCGTGGTATATTAAAAATTTAATGAGTAAAATAATATGATTAAGTAATTGTCTATTTTCAGCTGTCTCCTCTAATCCAACATGGATATCCTTCCAACTTAATTCCTTAAGAACTGACAAATTTAAGAAATTGCTACACAATTTCCATAATATTTTAACCATTTCACACTCATAAAATAAATGTTTATAGGTTTCTTCATCTTTACCACAAAAAGAGCATTTATTGCTCGATATAAATTTAAACCTATATAAATGGTGATTTACAAAGATGATATTATATAATAATTTAAATTGAAATTCTCTCAACTTATTATCCAATGTGCACGATCTAGGACGATAAAATACCTTTTCGATTTCTTTTTCAGAAATGTTATATAATAATTCTAGATTGTGAAAGCTAACTGGAGTATCGACCTTATTTTTCGATACATGCTCTGTACAAATTTTTGGAACGAACCGATTCAAACTGAAAAAACTTTTTACAGAACATAAAGTCGATCTTTAAACCATCAATTGAAGTATTCCTCCTTACTTCAACTTTCCATTCTACTGGAGTATATGCATATATTTCTTCAATTATTGCTATTTCCTCGCCATCTAGACCCATAGATCTGAAATAAGTGTTTGATTTAAGTGCACCTTCTTCATCTAAAATATGATGTAATTTATATATGTTTTTTTTTAAAAGATTTTCCTTTCTTCTGAATATACCTGTTATTGAAAAAGATTTCATTTCTCTTATTGCTTGTGTCTTTTTTAATAAATACCCTCATATCAAACCAAATACTTAGCATCTCCTGGTAATATTTGGGTAAGAAAATATTGATCATGTCAGGCGAAAAATTGCAATAAAAGATTAAATTACTACCTAATGATCTGAGTAGAAATTTGAAATATTTTTTCCACTTCACATTCTGGACGCCAGTAACGAGTCTTTTGACCCACATCACCCTCTGTACCATAACAAAAAGTTTAAAATTAAGCATTTTTAATCCCCCTTGTCTATAATCCAGATATAAAGTGCTTCTTTTTATTTTATCCTTTCCTCGCCATAAAAATTCGAAACAGATTTCATCAATATCTTTTAAAAACCCATTCAGGCACTGGCGTTAAAGAGCTCACATAAATCAATTTAGAATAGGCATATGTTTTAAGTAGGTGGATCTTTCCAATCAAAGTAAGATCCCTTTGTTTCCACCAGTTTAATAACTTTTTTATTTTGCTTAAGATTTCTTTATAATTCATTTCTTCGGCCACATCAGGATTTAATGAAAAATTAATACCTAATATTTTAACAGTATGAACTTGTTTTCCAAAGGGGAAAGAATTTTCAGATTTAACCGAAGGCCCTAAAGGCAAAATAAATGTTTTATTCTTATTAATCTTAAGTCCAGATGCTTTCCTGAAATTCTCAAGGATTACTTCTAATCTATATATTGAATCTATATCTTCTACAAAAATAGTCATATCATCAGCATAAAGAATTTGTTTAATTTCCGTTTCACCAAACCGAATCCCCTTTATCAAATTGTCATTTCGAATACAATGAGTTAGACATTCTATACAGAGTATAAAAAGGTATGGGGAGAGGGGGTCTCCTTGTCTAAGCCCCCGCTCGATTTTAAAATAACCGGTAGATTTTCCCCCATTGAAGACACAGCTTTGTGCATTAGTATAGAGAATACTAACCCATTCACTAAACATCGGTCCAAAACCAAATGACTTGAGTACCTTTTGAAGGAAAATATGTGAAATTGAATCGAAGGCTTTTTCAAAATCAATTGCTAATAAGTACCCTGGCTTATTAAAGGTTGATGTATGAAAAATCATGTCATTTATTATTCTGACAGCTTCACCAATATTTCTATCATTTAAGTAACCTACTTGGTCGACTGAAACAACATTATTCACAATGGAATCGGTCTATAATTGCTAATAAACATTGGGTCTTTCCCTTCCTTATGTATGAGTGTAATTATTGCTTGTTTTTGAGAAGGTGACATTTCTTTATATTTCATAGCATCATTAAAAGCATCAACGACTAAGTCACCTACTTCCTGCCAAAATGTAATATAGAACTCAACACTCAGTCCGTCATTTCCCGGAGATTTGTTTAATTGCATTTCTTTTAAAATTCCAATACAATCTCCTTGATTTATTTTTCCTTCACATTGATTCTTTTGATTTTCGTTTAATTTGGGTAAGCCGTTAGGTAGAAAATTGTTCTCACATAATCCTGCCTCTGACTTAGAATATAAAGTAGAATAAAATTCCCTGATTTCTTTTAAAATATTAGTTTCGTCATTGATTATAGTTCCATTCAACTTAAGTTCTTTAATAAAACCTTTTCTTCCATTGGAATCTATCAACTGTTTAAAATAAGCTGTTTCTCTTTCTCCACTTTCAAACCACGAAGCTCGCGATCTGATTTTTACACCTTCGTTTAAATAAGCGTAAATTGTTTTCAATTCACATCTCTTTCTTTCCAAAATATCAATTAAATCATTGTTTGTTGTTGTATTTTGTAATTGTGTTTCTTCTTCTAATTTTAGAATTTCCTTTTCTAATCTAGCAACGTTCTCCTTCCTTTCTTTAGCCTTTTTCTTGGAATACTTTCTTGTAAAACTTCGAATTTCCATTTTTACATAATCCCACAATATTCTACAGTCTGTAATCTCTTAGAACAACCGAAGTTTTAAACGAATAATTTCTTCTTTCATATTTTTAACGTATTCTTCATCATGGCATAAATTATTATTAAATTTCCAATATCCTGTCTTTATTACCGGATTATTTATAGCAAATTTAATGTTTAATTCTATTGCTGAATGATCGGGTGATAAAGAAGGTATTATTTCACAGTTTAAGACCTTTTCGACGAAAATATCTGAGATCACCCAATAATCCAGTCTACTCTGCATATAAGGATTTTGTTGATGATATGTATATTGTTTCTTATTAGCATTTTTTAATCGCCATATCTCTATTGCATTATGATTACTTAAAAACTGGTCAAAATTAATACTAAGCTTAGATTGCCTTTTATTAATATTACTTCCTTTATAATCCAAATATATATCCCTAATAATATTGAAATCCCCTCCAATAATAAAAGGCTTATTTTTAAATTCATCTTTTTGTAGAATATTTATAATAGTATACATAAACTCTAACTGTTCAAACTCTTTACTCCCAACTGGAAAGTAAACATTCCCGAGTATTACCTCCTGATTTTGCAGGAGACCTACTAAGAAAATATATCTGCCTCCTGAATCAATAATTGTATGTCTGAATTTAAAATTTACCTTACTATCAAATAATATCATAACCCCTTTACCATGGTTCGTACCGTGGCTATATATACATTTCCCCTCCCACATCGAGTTCCAATTATTTATTATATCTTGTGTACTAAAAGTTTCCTGTAGAAAAACAATATTCCCTCCTTTCTCTTTACACCATTTAAAAATGCTTCGTCTTTTATTTTTCTCCCTAATACCTTTGACATTTAACGATATAAAATTACAGACTGAAAATTTAGGGTTATTCATCATCTATGTGTGTGGGGGAGAAAATACAAGTGGATGAGAAGTGGAAGAGCCGGCGCCCGCGCTCACGCCATATACAGCCGACCATCCCCAAGGGCCGCCACCAACTGTCCCCAAGGAAAGAAAGAATACATTTAAACATAAGACCAAACATATAAAACACATAACACAAACCCCCGAAAGACGTGCCTGAAAGTATCGGGATCTTGCCTCTTCCTGTCTACTCCCCCCCCCCCCCCCCCCCCCCTTCCCCTTCCTATAACAGATCTTATCTTCTACCATCTTAAATTTTACTACACATTCTTTCCCCGGAATAACCCAGTTAAATCGATATGGAAAAGGAAAGAAAAGAAAAGAAAAAAAAAGTGCTTTCACCCAAGTGGTAGTACTCATTTACAATGTACCTCATCAAATTTGAATAGTCTCAGACACTACCTTAATACATGTATTATCTATCATTCAGAATACCAAACAAATAAACTATACTACTGCAGACACTAGCAAGTGCGCTATTTGATACAGTAACCGTATTCCTTCTTCATGTACAAACTATTCGATTAAGCCCATCAATTCACATACCTGAACTTTAACTGACAGTCTCAACCACTAGTAACCTCCGGTATCATAAATATTCATGATCTCTTTTCCTTTGTCACCTACACAGATAGACATAATTACACAATGCATTGAAAGGGATTAAAGTAAAATTCTGCCCTGTGCAGTTAACCAAAAGGTCATTTTCATTTTATGATTATCATGCAAATACAATATAAGCTTAACGACATTCTTTATTGCCCCCCCCCCCCCGATAAACATCTAAGTGCTCACTAAAATAGGGATGACATGCCAACTACGCCTTACTATGTGCATTGAACAGTACACATCTACAAAAGGTCTTTCATTACTAAACCACATCAGTATTTGCATAAAATGTGGGCGTTGTTTCTGCTAATCACATTTGTTATCACACATAAAAGCTATAAGTATTGACATCCTATTCTATGATTATCATGCAAATACATGCAGAAACTTGAAAACATTCTTATTCTTTCTCTTCTTCTTTTCCTTCTTCCTCCTTTTTTTTCAATAAACATCAAGGCAACATATAAGGATGACCACCCAATTTAACACTGCGGTTGTTAAATTCTGCCCTGTGCATTAAATACACCAACACCTCTACAAAGAAGGTCAATTCAATGCAACATCACTATTTGCATAAAATGTGACTATTAGTTCAACTAGTCAAATTGTTATCTTACATGTAAAATATGTGAGTATTCCATCCTCATTCTAAGATTTTCATGCAATTAGAAATTGGAAACATCTTTAAAAAAAAAAAATAAACATCAGGGAATTAAATAGGGATGGCATACAAATTACACATTACATTTGACATGCAAAAAAAAAAAACATGAACTAGATATGGATGTCATGCATATTACCCATAATGCCTTTACATTGGCTTATTGACATAGAATTCTGCTCTGTGCACTGGATAATACAAATCTACAAAAGGGTCATTTAATTATCAAACCACTTCGATGTTTGCAGAAGAAGAAGAAAAAAAAAGTTGCTTGTCCCAATCAAATTCTCTATCTCACAAAGGATTTGAGCATGACACCCCCATTCTATGATTACATGTATCACGCAAAGTAGATCGAAGCTTGGAAACCCTCTTCTCTTTTCTCTCTCTCTCTCCAGCAAACATCAAAACACTGAATAGGGGTGTCTTGCTTAATACGCAGAATATTTTGAATTTGGCATGTTAGAATAGATTCCTGCCCTATGCCCTGAATAATACTTATCTAACAAGAAGGGTCATTTCATTACCAAACAAGATCACTGTTAAATATGGGCGTTACTTCTAATAAAACTCGCTCTCACATAACAGTTGTGAATGTTGGTATCCCCATGAATGGTTATCATACAAATAGAGGCTTGATGACATTCTTCTTCCCTCTTTCCTTTTCTTTTCCAGATAATATAAAATTATTTTTTTTCCCCTCTCTTCCCCTTCTCTTCCTTCTTCCAAGCTGGTTTACTTTCCACCAACCAAAATTAAATTAACCCCTCTCAACACATTGGCACAAAATGAGAATCAGCACTGCTTTAGAAATTGAGATCTTTTCTTTGATAAAGTCTCCAAATTCAATATATAAACCATTCAAAATTTCTTTTCTTCCTTTTCCCTTCCTTCTATCTCCTCTTCTTCTATTTCCCTTTCCCTATTAAAAAGAAAATAAAAATCAGAAGAGTCACTAAAATTCCTCAAGACAACCTGATAGTAGTACCAAAAATTAACAAAAACAAATCAACCAAGAAGCTATGATGCATATTGTCTTCTATTTTATAACTTTGATAATCACATTTTCCCAAATGTCGATCACTGCATTTATATTAACAATCATCAGTACCTAGAAATAGCTATATAGTGTACATAAAGTGAACCAAAGCATGTGAATCAGTTACAAGTCAGCCATTGTCCTTGTAGAACAATACACTAAAACTTAAAAGTAAAGTTTCACATACATGTATAGATTCTCAAAATATCCTCCAGATATATTTAGAATCAAGAGGAATTCTTTACGACTCTGTCGCTATTTCTATTATTTTGCATTTAATTTTTTTTTCTTTCCTTTCATTCCCCTGATCCATGCAATTCTTCACTTATAGCTTCTCCAGAAGTATCCTTAATATTACCAGCATTGTCTATTTCTTCAAAACTTACGTTTAATTTCTCTTGAAATTTCCACTCATATCCTGCATTCCAAACATACATTAAAAAAAAACCCAAAAAGGCAAAGAAAAAAAAAAGCCTCTCAAAACTCTTGATCAAACAAGAGTCACCACCATCTTAAAATTTGAGATCCTTTCTTTGACAGATCAATCATATCATAATCTAGATAATCAAGATTTCCCAGGTTATATCAATCACGAATTATATTGACATTCTCTATTATATCTATCCAGAGAACATACATAATTTCACTACACATCAAAACATATAGTTAAATCCATCAGTCCTTGTGGATCAATTAAACTCAAACCTTAAAGTAAAGGCTTCACATGCAGTTTTTAATTTCAAGTTACCTCCAACTTTAAACAAGATGCAATTCTCTATGTAATCTGTCTGTACTTCTGTTACTCTTGCACTGATATTCTGCATTCAATTCTTGTACTTGATCTAGCTTTACTAAGCTTCCTTGATACAATCAACATTGTCTGTTCCTTCTTCACTTATATCAAAGCTCACACTTTCGGTTCTTCTGATGGATCTGCGATGGGCTTTCTGGGCTGTTAGGCGTTGTTGACTTTCGGGGTCTTTTCGGCGCTTGTGAAGCCATTGTCCCGATTAACTAGCAAGCAAGTTAACTGCGTATAATGCCATTCAAATGCGTGTGTTGAGGGGGAGGAGAAACACGGCACGTCTTCACACTACCATCATCATTCGGTTGATCTAATATGGGGTAGATGCAATTGTTTGTAACCGTAATGTTATGTTACAGGGCCCATGTTACACTGATATGGGGTCGATATATTTGTAACTCTTAAACTGTTATGTTACAAGGTTACACTAATGGGGTAGATGCAATTGTTTGTAACTCTAATGTTATGTTACAATTAGGCCCTGGTTACACTGATATGAATAGTGTACTTTGATTATTATATCCTCTGTAGATTCATGTCGGTCGTGATACGTATGGCGTCAAACCTCTCTTTACCTCGACACCCGATGATTCTCTCCTACTCTGCTCTGAAGCCAAAGGTATAACACCGAGGCCCCGTCTTAGAGAGTTGCGATTGATTGCAACTTCATTTGAAATTGATATCGATCGTAAATCCGCAGAGAAGAGGTTATAAGAGCCTGTAAATTTGCAATTGATCGGAGGACTTGCGATTGATTCGGATCGATCGCAACTCTCAATAAGACAGAGCCCTGATCAGCACAAGAGCTTTTTTTCTCCTACCCACCCCTTATCATGAAAGAGAGCCAGGGGAGGGCCAGACGACCCCCCCCCCCCCCTCCCCCAATCATAATAATTGTAATTTTGTCATTATTATTTAAAGAGAAGGTTGAGTTCTGGGGACTCGGGTGAAAAATAATTTGTGAGCTTCCTCTTACACATGTTTTATGTCAGTTTGGAAGAACATCATGGTAGAACAATCCCCTGAAAGGGATTGCTCTTCAAATGCCCTCATATTCGAAATATGACTATAAATAACTGAAATGTTCGGGCCGAACATTCATGCCACTTGTGTGTGTAGTCCCATATACCAATTTCTGTGTGCAGTACATGTGCTTTTCAGCGGGATTGGGTCAATTTCTGATCTATTTTGATGATTCCACACAACACAGTATATAACAATTCTTTTTTTTATTGTATGATTTATTCAATCAAAAGACAAAATCAAAATATTTATATGTCATCAACAATGATTGGTACACAAAAAAAAAGATTAAAAAAAAAAATAAATAAATAAAAAAAATAACAAAGTGACAAGAAATAGAAGATATATTTAAACCAATAACATATTATAGTCATTATAGTGAGCAGTTCCAAGCCACCGAGAAAAGAAAATAGAATATATACAGTTTATTAAAATTGCGCTTTGGGGAGCCCTAGCTGCCATGACCCATTGCATCCTCAAGGGCCACCGAAGCCTGGACACGCTCCACAAAATTACATGTGTTCCATACATGAATACCACATGGTCAGACCAGACCATCACTATCTAAACATTGCCTGTGTTACCTGTATATAACAATTCTTATGTAAACATGGTCAACCTTCCCCAAATGCTTTGAGACAATTTCTTTCACAATGCAAGTGCATGACCAGAACTCTACTTTATCTCTAAACTTATTTTATCATGGGTCAACCTCCCCTCGTTTCACACAGCCCTGGATCCGCCCAAGCTGATTAAAATAGGGAGGGCGGACGAGATACATTAATCGGCCTTCGCTGTCTATCTCTCTTTCCAAATTGAAGATAAAACTTACATACACAGTTTCTTATCTATTTTGATGATTCCAAAACAACACAGTATAAAACAATTCTTATGTAAACTGTCTCAGCCTTTCCCAAATGCTTTGAGACAGTTTCTTTCACAATGTAATTGCATGACCAGTACTCTACTTTATCTTTAAACTTATTTTATCATTTGTCAACTGAAAATTGACAATGATATTTCATGTTTGGATTTTAATATAAATGAATTTGAGTTTATTGCCACGATAGAATACGATCGAGAACCCCCCCCCCCCTCTCGTTTCACACAACCCTGGATTCGCCCAAGCTGATTAAAATAGGGAGGGCAGGCGCGATACATTAATCGGCCTTCGCCCTCTCTCTCTCTCTCTCTTTCCAAATTGAAGATAAAACTTACATATACAGCATATACTTCAAGTATACCATTATTTACATTTAATTAGTCTGAGATAAGTAAAGTCTGCTAGCATGATTTCGTTTGCACTCTATCAGTCGCCCCCCCCCCCCCAACCCGAAAGACATTTGCAGCAGCAAAATAATATGTCCTTATACCCAAAACATATATATAAATGTAATTTATTGGGACGTTGGCTCTGCTTTAGCTTCAACCTACCTTATTTTGAAAGCTATACCATCATATTTCAATATCATGTCATCGTTTTCTTTCTTTTTTTTTTAGTTTGTTTTTCTTTTTGAGGGGGTCATCATGACAGGATAAAAACGAAAAACATCATAAAAATATTCTAAATAATTATGTAGGCCGACATATACATCTTACTACATTTTTAAAAAATAATCTAAATTCGACACGTAGTATAAATTAAACCATTTTGTTCTGATACAAACCAAATTTTTATTAATTTGATACCTATTTTAGTTCTTCTTGTCTTTTCGTGTTTCATACTCGATGATATTCCGAATCTCTGGAGTTTCAGAAATCAATAAATTTGGTTTCATTTGATCAAGTGTCATATCCACCCCCCCCCCCCCCAAAAAAAAAAAAAACACACAAAACAAGACAGACATTGATCAACTTCAAAAGTGTATAACTGCTTGGTAATACTGGATAAGTCATAATACATGATTGATTTAATTTGTTTGTTTTTTAGGTTTGGTGAGTCTTTGCACCGGAAGTGATATTGATTGGTTCCCACCGGGTCATGTGCAGACGTTCAACATACTTCCCGATGGCAAAGTTTCCGCAGCTTCCGATTCCATCCGATTTCATTCATTCGATACAAAACCGAAATCGAATGACATCGATGTGGATGTGAACGTTCAATGTAGGTCGTTATTGTTGTTGTTCTTTTTTATACCACTATCTACCAACTAACTCAAAAGAAATTCAGAGGAAGGCGGAGAGGGGAAGGGGGTAGTGGCACCAAATTTACCAACATCATTTAGGACAATTTTGTATGAACAAAAATTATATTTAAAAATTTGAATTTAAAACATTTTCCGATGAAGATACAAAGTTTGGTTAGCAGATATTTCAGTTTGCCGCCGATAATTTTAAAAAGCAATTTACAAATATGGGGTTGTGATATCCGCCCCTATCTTCTATGCCCTTTCATCTGTTCATGATAGCCATGAAGACCTTGGCAATGTGATGTATGAAGAACAAAGTGGGATGATAGGCTTGAATAAATACATTTTTGTAGAAATGGGTATTCTGTAGGGACGAAGGATGACGAACTTTACATGATTGGGATTAACATTTACGCTGTGATAACTGGATTCACGATTGCTATTTTTTAACCCTTTCATGACAAGAATTATTCAAGGGCTAAATTGATCACATTTTGTTCTTCAATTGGCAACAATAATAGTTTTCTTTTAGTGCTACATGATTCTAATGAAAATGTAATATCTTTGGAAACAAAATACTTTGCTAGAAACTTTCATTGTCGAAAAGTTGAAAAAATGGCCAATTTCGATAAAAAATGATTTTTGAATCTCTCAATGTGTTGCCAATTTAAGGATTTTAAAGCTTCTTCTTTTTAAAATTCCTGGCATTATGTTCATGCAACACAACGGTGTGTGGAGGAATTATCGATCTTTTTACTCATACATCTGGTATATTTTTTAGAGTTCTGAATCAAAGGTTATTGAGCCAACCCCATTATTTCTCGAAAGGGTTAAATAAGAAGCCGCTGAAAGTAGGACAGCGGAAAGGCTTATGGTCTTGTCATCTTCAGTATTAATTTGATATTCTGCTTTGATGCATTTGTGCCAAATTTGTTAACAAATTGTAAAACCATTGTCTAGGATCACATCCGAACATGACTCAGCGGGAACATGAATCATAAAAACCCAATAAGAAGACAATTTCATATGGTCATTTCAATAATGAGGGTACGGATAATGCCCTCATCATAAAATAAAGGATGGCCGATTGTTTTTTTGAGGGTGTGGGTAAAGAAAGGGCATATTTTGTACTGAAATGCTATCTAAAATCTTTACTAAATAGTTTCTTTAAAGAACACAAGCAAGGTAATATTTTCATGAGAATTATAGTAATTACCACTTTACATTGTCAGCAACTGCAGAATTATGGTATAAAGGACACATAAGGCAGAAAATATTATGGCTATGGCAATTTTCCACCTCAGGAATGGCCCTTTATAATCTTCGGAGGGATATTTATTGTTTTTGGAAATTCTTGAGGCGTACGTTTTCGAAAATCATATGCATATCATTCTAATATAGGTTTTCCCAGCCAATTTCACACTTTTCTCAGTCAATTTAATAAAACGCTCATTTAATTTAGCAAAATCATCATTTACCGCATATTCTGTCATTCAAAAGTGCTTAAGTCATTCAATTTAGTGTTTAGAGCAAGGGATGTCGCTTTTGTATCATTCAAGTTCATCTCCCTGCATTCAAATTAGCACGTATGTAAGAATCATTCAAATTCATCGCCAACTGCCGAAAGGACATCTCGGGCATTCAAATTCGCAAGTAGGCAGTCAAATTCGGAACATCTCCATTCAATTTAACACGCAAGTTATTAACCCCCTGTTTTGTTTTTAATTCCCCCTAATTAAGGCTGATTTCGAATTCAATTTCCTTCTTCAGTCCATAATATAGTAGACCTTATTGTCCTGTAGGCTACTTGCAAATTTTAAAGAATGGATTGTATTCTGCAGATTTCCCAAAGCCACTCAAGCTGGGGAATATAACTGAAGGGTTAATTGGAAAATACAGGTCTACTTTGAACGGGAAAATTCATTCATCTATGCATAGGCGACAATTTCCCCCGAGGAAGTAGTAGACAACAAAATGTCAGAAAACCAGCATTTCCATATGCTTTTTTTTCTCATCTAACTATATAGGCAATTATAGGATAACTTTTAAAACCCTTCTATATATCTGTTTAGAAGATGAGGTTAAGATTTTTTTTTATCATCTCCTGGATGAAATAAAGAGCTTTCATTTGTCTTCTTGTTTTCTAAAATGTCTTCTAAAATTTAGTGTATCCTCAATAAAAAGAAAATAATTATATTTGTAACTTCTTTCTCGCGAACTACATTTGTTTTATGTTTTTATGTACATGTATACATCAACGACCACGCGACAAAAATTAATAGGCCTTTATTCGCTCAAACGATGGTATCTTCAAACTTCGCCATAACCCAAAACATGTAGTCCCTATCTTGAATGGCAATATGTTAAAAGTATAATACAAGACCACAGAAAAATATCATAAATAATCATATTGGGGGAAAATTTTTAAAATTGAATGCTCAACACGCTAAACTGGATGCTCCAAAATGAATTCGAATGCATGAATGGGTTTGTTGAGTGATCACTTGGCCATGCGATGCTAAATTGAATCAGGGCTTGTTGAATACGTGCGTGACCTATGAATTTGAATGAAAAAAAGTTAATTTGATTGCTTGAAATGCGAATTTGAATGCTTCCGAGATGAATTCGAATGCAGAGATCATGCATTTGAATAGCACGGCATGACGAAAATCGTTGAAATTGAATGCTCGTAAAATGAATTGGACTGACAAAGTTGCGAAATTGGCCGGGAAATCTTATATGTTATGTCAGAGTTAATAACTCATTTTTTCCATGGTAACAGTCGGTCTCTCTGATGTGGTCTTATCCAATATCCGTTGTCTCCTTGTGGATGCTGTCAGAAAGAGGTTGATGAGTACCCGACGCATTGGATGTCTTTTATCAGGTATGAGCATCGTGATACAGTACGTGGTTTATAATAATGGCTTATCATTATAGCGCTCATATCCGTCGCGGTGACTGACCCTCTTTACATCATTACCCCGGTTATAGCCGAGCCGCCAAAGTAACTAGCGCTTAAGCATGCCAGGTACCCATTTACACCTGGGCGAAGAGTGGAAAATAATGTAGATTAATCAAATCTAATCAAATCATTTTATTTCCACTATAAAAAAAAAACATTTTACAAAAATCAATACAAATCATGAAAAGCACAAACAGGCTTGTTAAAAATGACCCCTTAATATAACTTAGAAACAGAACTTTATACCTTATTGCTAAAGGGCTGGGATTCGAACCCCGTACCTTGTGATCAAAGTGCCCAAATTTAATGTTTTAGTGCCGTGTCATTGTTATTATGCATTTCAGAACAAAACATTCGCGTGGGGTTGAAACCCCACTATGAACGGCAAAATGAAACATGGTATCGGTTAAGACCTGCCAAAGACCGCAGGGCAAAATATTTGTTTCAAAAGGGCCCAAGGGACCAGCCACTCACTAGAATCGAATAAATTGTTTTAAAACTATTTACTGCATGAGGTAATATAACCTCAGGAAATCTCTATTTTGATAACAAAATACAAGAATACACTGTGGGGATCCGGCTATGACGGCATAATGCATGTATTTGTCAGGTGCCCAAATTCTGATTTTAGGGGGTCAAATGTAACATGAGTGATTTCCGAGCATCAAGCTTTAGTGCATGCATGGGATGACATATTCTCTTTATGAAAATATTTGAAATGTGTTATACTAAAAGTACTTACCGGTACTAATATTCACAATTGCAGGTTAAAATTATGTTTCTATTTTGTATTTCAATTTCTTTCTTTTTTGTGCTAAACTATATTAATTGTTATTATAAATTTAGATAATGTAATTTTGCATGTTTTTTATTGATAAACTGTCTCAATTCAGCCATCCGGCTGCGAAGATATGTTCTAATAAACCTTGAATTAAATTGAATTTAACTTATCAAGTCAATCAATGTCATTCAATGTCCTCCAATAATGGTTGTCTCACTGACTGTTACTAGAATATCTGGCAAAGAAGAACACACTATGAGGAAAAATTCAACTTAATGTAACGATTCTTGCAGTCAAATGACAACGTCTGGAAGTTGTCTCCAAACTCTGCATGTAGATGTTTTCTCTCTCTCTCTCTTTTATCCCTTGAAATATATTTCGTCTAGTGTTTTACCATTGTCTGCAGGCTGGTACATGTCAATTTGGCATGAAATAAGGCATATTTCACTTTTCAATCAAAGAAATTATTGATTCCGATTATTTTAAAAATCATAAACTCTTTCAGGGGGACTTGATTCCAGTCTCCTAGCGGCCATAGTTGCTCAGCTTCTTCGTCAACATCCGCGTGGATACCCCCTTCAAACATTTTCTGTAGGAATGGAAGGCAGTCCCGACATTGCAGCTGCTAGAAAGGTAAAATGCTTTATACTCGAGTCACACTGATGAGCCCGACAACATACCGAAAATAGACCGGGATAAAAAATAATAGACCAAGAATGGCCAAGAACCGGTCGGTTTAAAACCGGTTAGCGTTTGTTTTTGCCTGTGCGACTGAGCTATTTGCGTCTGCTTAAGAAATATAATTTAATTCGGTATTTATTTCCGATTCATTTTAAAAATTAAACAAACGAAATCAAACAAACAAATAAAACACGATTAAAAACATGCAAATAAATTATGAACATAAACAGGCAAACAAACAAATAATGATAAAAAAATAGTGTTGGTACAACGTACGTAATGACGTTTCGAGAGCCGACTGATGGGTTTGAAGTGCACCTTTTCACAAAAAATACCTGTGTATAGTTTGTAAATGGTTGTCCTTGCTTTGTTACTTTTGTTTATAAATAGTATAGATATATATAAAATCGCATGAGTATTGAGTAGTAAACCTACATGTATTTGATTGGCCCATTCGGTATTTTCCATGCAGGAACTTCTGGCATGACCAGCTGATAACTGAAGAAGCTGTATATATTGTTCGAATTTACACAATATATACCCCCCCCCCCCCAAAAAAAAAAAAAAAAAAAAAAAAAAAAGATCCTTTTGTACATATACCGTACTTTTTATTTGTGACAATTTTATCTTTTATTCGTTATCATTTTTTTAAATTTCCAATCAACCAGTCTGTTATTATGTGATGTTTTTCTATTGATTCAATATTTACAAAAAAATAATCCTTCTGTTAAAAATGTTAGGGACTGTCCCCTACTTTTGGAAAATTTAGTCCAAATTCAAAATGAAATATGATTTGATGATAATAATAATCTTTTTTTATATATATATAGCGCCTTACCAGTTAAAGTGTAACCGACCAAATGTGGATAAAATGCCTTGCTCAAGGGTTCGAACCCACAACCTTTGCATTCCCAGTCAAGTGACTAAACCACTTGACTTCTTATTTAGGTTGCCGCTCATATTGGTAGTGAACATCATGAGATCACATTCACTATCCCAGAAGGCATCGCGGCTGTTCGTGACGTCATCTACACCCTCGAGACCTATGACATCATGAGTATCAGACCCAGTATAGGTATGTACTTATAACGGGGGTAATCGTTTTTCTGAAGGTTCGTTTTTCGAAAGGTTCGTAATTCCGAAGGTGTATAATGCCGAAAACACAAAATTTCCATACCAGGGTGTTCATAATTTCGACCATGCATTACTCCGAAGTTCATTATTCCGAAGGTTTGCTTATCCGCAGGTTCATAATTCAGAAAACGATATAGGGTTCATTATTCCGGAAATATAGGTTCATAAGGTTGGTAATTCTGAAAATGCAGTAGAATCCAATATCATTTTATTCTTCCTTTCTATGTTATGATCAGATGACAGCCTTAGTGTAAAACCGATTGACAGTCATTTTTTTCATATGTCAGAAATTTGCCATTGCCACAAGATTAAGCTTTTGTAATTATTATCCTACATCATCGATAGAGGCCTACACACTACTACACAGTATTGTTCACTGCAAAACAATGCTTAGGCAATCCGATAAAACAATGATCAAATGGATACAAGATGATGGTGACTTTCCTACTGTCTGTAAACAGATCAATGAATGATTATTTCTTGCTGAAATATCGTTTCTCTTGCATGTTTGTTTGTTTGTTCTTTTCATTGTACAAAATATCCCTAATGTCACAAGCCATGTATTTCTTGTCGAAATACATTCGTGAGAAGACCGATACAGTAGTCGTCTTCTCCGGTGAGGGATCGGACGAGCTGGCCCAAGGCTACCTTTACTTCCACAAGCAGCCTAACCCTGAGGCAGGAGATGCCGAGAGCAGACGCCTACTCCGAGATCTCTACATGTATGATGTTCTCAGAGCAGATCGTATACCTTCAGCACATGGGTAAGAGCCAGGGCCCCGTTTCATAAATCTTTTTGTCATTAACAAGTTACAATAATTGTTATAAGCTACTAAAATCCTTGAATCTGATTGACTGAGAGCGAATTTGTCATAGAAATGAGGCAGTTGTTATCGATAACAAGTTTTATGAAACGTTGCCCAGGACATTCAGGAGCAGACAAGGAATGAAATTAGGTAGGGGAATTTCGATGCGACCGACCCACTTGGCCTGGAAGATACACATATCAACCAGCCCTCAGACCGACAGATACGTATCATAAATCTACCCCAGTACAACTACCCAAAAAGAATAAGTGCTATACCCAGTCAACTTTCCAATCAGGACAATTATCCACCCCGGACAACTGTATAAGTCCGAAAACCACCACTATAGGATGTATTGCTTGGCCATGTAGAACACCTCTACCCAAGCAAATACCACGAAGGTAACTACCCTATTTACTATCCACACCTTACCCCAGATACATGTATTTTTAAATTATATGTTAAACATGTAACTTTATGGATGTATAATTTATCCGAGTGGAAACATTTCCTTTTAATGGGTATATCGTGGTCATATTAACTGATAGACTCAAGGGCTTAACATGTTTCATTGGATAGTCAGATCTCTTGAAAACAGTAATTTCAATGATTGCAGTTTAAAGTTTCTTTAAGTCTCTCTATCATTGTTCGCATAAATATGTGACCAGGCACCACTAAACCACCAAAAAGGCGCCAGATATGATTTTTTTAAGTTAAGATCTTATTCTGAAAGAGGATATTGTCAGCTTTAAAATTATACATAACTCATTAGCATTGGATTCTCAACCCACTGTACAAAGAACAGAATGCCCAGTCCCCAGAATGTTGCTTTTGAGAAATAAGGGTTTAAAGTATGCCCAGTATATTACAGCACTCTGGCTTGGGAGGTGTTGTACAAGGTTCTAGGACAACTACCCCCTAGGACAACTACCCCCTAGGGCAACCACCCTCTAGGACGACTACCCCCCTAGGACAAGTACCCCCCGGATAACTACCACCCGGACAACTACCCCCTGGACAACTACCCCCCGGACAACTACCCCAGGGACAACTACCCCCCGTAGTTATCCTAGGGGTGGTTATCCGGGGGGTGGTTGTCCAGGGGGTAGGTGTCCGGATACGGTTGTACAAAGGTGACAAATGGAGGAATAGAACTCAGTAGAAATTTCTAGGGATTATCAGATTGTCCTACAATTTGGCATAATAATTTAAGCACATCCTGCTAATCATATAGTGGACAAGTATCAATACAAGAACTTACTCTGTTTTAAAGTTATGGGAGATCAAAATGAGACAAGTATTCAGGGTCGTAAAAAAGAAAACTAATACAGAAAAATCCAGAAAAGACAATTTTGTCTTTTCTGGATTTTTCTGCATTAGTTTTAAAGTAGGTCTACTAAATATTGTCAAAAATACCACTTTTAGATTGTTTGGTGCCTCCAAAGTTTTAAATTAATTAGAAAAAGGGTATACTCTTTCAGGAAATACCCAAAAGTATTTGATCATGGCAACCGAAGAAACCTTTGATTGTGCTCTATAACTGAAAATCACACTGTGCTACTTTTTGGTGCTTTTGTGGTGCCTGGTCTCATATGCATTACATGTTCAAAGCCAGCATATGTGTAAAAAAACAACACTTGCTTCGTTTGCCTTCTTTTGTTGTTTATTTAGTCCATAACATTCTGAAACTTCGCTCCGTGTTCTTATTGCCGTATCCTAGCCTAGAGATCCGCGTGCCATTCTTGGACCAGCTGTTCACTTCGTACTACCTCTCACTTCCGCCCGCAATACGTCAACCAATCAACGGCATTGAGAAGTTCTTGATAAGGAAGTCTTTCGATGATGGTGTTTTACTTCCGGGTGAGATACTGTGGCGGACCAAGGAAGGATTTACAGATGGAGTGTCTTCCATCGAGAAGTCTTGGTACGTTATCCTCGTGGAGCACTTTGCAGATGAGGTATGATCGTATTTCATGAAAACTTCTGTTTTAAAAAAATCTTGTCTGTATTCCGCTTGTTTGTGTAGAGGCCTATATGTTTCGTCCTTGTAGGCTAGTTATCTTTTCCTATTACTTGAATGTTTGTGATACGGCTGGATGTAGGGCCGCGTTTTGATGACACCATTAGCTGAGTTCACTGGAATCGAGGGTAATACCTGTATGAATTGCAGTAGGCAAATTTTCGTTGCATCTTTATTCGATGAATTTCTTGTGGATATTTTCCCTCCTATTATTTGCTTTCCTAGTGTAATATGGCTCAAACGTCATGAAAAGTGGAGCCCAGTGGTTGTACGACACATTCCGCGGCGACATTGGAGTTCTAAACTTCAGCCCTGGACCAAAAACGAACCCTTGCCCTAATCCTAAACCAACCTAAAATCCAATTGCAAACCTAAGCTTAACCCTATTATCTTTGACGAAATAAAGCCTGGTTATTTTTAATACGATGCTCAGAATATGGCAATTTAATTACTTATCGTATAGCTATACGATTCTGATATAGCCATACGATGAATTTAGGAAATCTGAACATGGGGTAGGTTTACCTTTTCTCAAAATCGCTTGTCACCGTCAACTCCACAGATCACAGAGAGTATGCTGAGTGAAGCGCCGACAAAGTTCCCTTTCAATTCTCCGACCACAAAGGAATCCTACTACTATCGCTCGGTCTTTGAAGAGTTCTTCCCAGGTAGGGCCACATGGACACCTTACATGTGGATGCCTCGCTGGGTAGATGTGGCAGACCCTGCAGGACGGGCCTGGAAGCATTATACACATGGCAAGCATGACGTTTCCAAAGGACACGACTTCCATCTGTCGGACTTCATGACAGGCACTGTTGGTCAGTAAGGTTTTTGAGACAGCTCACACGAGGCGTCATTTTGCTGACGTTAGGATCGCGTCAGTGAATGATATGGTCTTTCGTTGTGCGTCATGAAAGATCGTGTATTTAAATACTTTTAATACTTTAAATAACTGGCGTATGGGTTAGTTTGCCTTCACAGGCTCGGATTAGGGCAGGTAATGACGAAATCGAAATGACGCTTCGTGTGAGACCGTCCAAAGTCAAGGCTTCATCCATCAACCTAATAATTGGATATTCAAGTGACTTTGCCCCTTTATAAAGGATTGAGCACATTGGATATGTTGCGTATGATTGTGTTACATTTCTTAATGGATTTATTAATGTGTCACTATGATTCATTCATGAAGCTAGATGCGTCATGATGCAGAGGTTACCGTTTCTATATTATCCAGCCCTCAAATTACCTATACACGTTTTTCCTTGTCCCTAATAATTCCATCTCTCTCTGTAACCACGGGATCTGGAATTTGTGCAATTTTTGTTTAGGACAAATCATTTTCAGTGTCACTTTCGCAGAGGTAGATGCTTTTATCTTTCCCGCTGCCCACGTAGGCCTTGGTTTGTAGTCTCTTTTAAGCACCGTTTGTATTTTCTCTCTAATATTTTGTTCTCATTGTTTTGTATACTTGTACACCTCGTTGTTATGTACTATGTTTATTGTTAACCAATGGAAGAAGAATTTCTGTTATAATGACAGATTATCAATAAATTCAATTTAAGAGACGGTGTGGTTAGAGACGCAGAGGAACATCTCCGTCTAAAAGTAGATTTTCATACATTTAATCATAATATCTAAAAGCCAAAGTGTGAACTATCATAATATATGGCATATACCATTCGAGTTTCTACGCTGATAATACAGTTTTTAAATATCAGATACATAATGGTATCTCGTCATTTAAAAAACAAATGTTTTACTTATAGTTCGTGCTAGAAATATTATAAATTATATGTCAAATAAATTGTGTAAATATTCTGCTATTCCAAATCTATGAACTTTACATTCTTGCTTATAGCTATCTTTGCATCATTTTGAGAGTGTAACTTGAAATCCATGAATCCCAATCTCGCCGAAGTTATTGACAATCTTTATAGATTATACCACTCAGGGTTCCCTGGCCATGCAAGATAATTGTTCCAGAAACAATACCCTCACGATGTGACAATAGTTACATGTCGTTTTTCCGAAAGTTCATTTATCCGAATTTTTCGCAATGTTCATTATTCCGAAAATGAAGTAGGACTTTATTTTACGTTCGGAATTCATTACGAACCTTTGAAATATTTTAGGAACGATTAATCCAATTTCATTTTTAGAATAATGAACCTACGAATAAACGAACCTTTGGGATAATATTCAAATTGTGTAACAAATTGTTCGGAATTACGGACCCTATTTCATTTTAAGAATTATGAACCACCTTCTATGTGAAATTTATGTTCAGAACTTATAAAATTTTGCAATGACGGACCTTCAGGAAAAACGAGTGCCCGCTGTCACATAATGACCAACTTCTTTGTGCAAGAGTGTATTATTAGCACAGCGTGGAGAGGGATCATCGAAGGAAGAGATCGACGAGATGGATCGACAATAGCTCTAAGATAGTCGCCGATGGCGGCGCTATATTACTTTTGTACTGTACAGGCGTGAGTTAAAGAGTTTTCCTATTGATTAGATGATGTGTTTTGGTCAATAACGGGTGTAAAACGCTATTGAAAAGTGTTTTTGTGGGTATGGGGTTCCGTTACAAAGAAACGATGTACTGGTCGGAGGAAAATAAGATTAGCCGGACTTATGCCACAGGCAGGTATAGTGACAGTAAGAACATCCTATGCGTACATGTAAGGTGCCACATTTTCCACATCAAATTTCATTATGTGCTTAGTTCCAATTATGCCTTTAATAGTGAGTGCTTTATACCTGTACATGTACTTGTATTTGTAGTTACTCTTTTTCTTAATGTACTTGAGTACTCCCCTTCTCCCTAGCTTACACTGCAAAAACCAGGGTGTTAATTTAACACCATCTCGGTATCTATATTGGGCTACACCAGATAAGTGTTAAAACAACACCAGTTTCGAATCAAACTGGCGTTGTTTTAACACTAACTGGTGTTGTTTTGACACTTATCTGGTGTAGACCAATATCAAACTGGTGTTGTTTTAACACTAACTGGTGTTGTTTTGACACTTATCTGGTGTAGCCCAATATGGCTACCTCCCTTTCTTTCTCTCCTCTCATTTTCCCTTCTTCTTCCGCTATATTTCTTTTCCTCAAAACAACTGAACCACTTAATGGGAGTAACTTAAGTATTGTCACATGTTATAGCTATTTTATTTACTGTAATTGATTACTTTTATTCATATCTACTATGTGATCTTCATTTGTACAAGTATACAATTATAATTTGTACACAAGACAAATATCGGTCTTTGGACCGTTTGTCCTTGTTTATGATGGTTTTTAGCTCAATAATATCCGATATATCATGTAAGTAGCCGCGATAGAAATGTTATGTAAGCAAAACACCGGAAGTAGACAACACAACCGAAAGCTGGACCCACAGCTCCGCACACTGAAGGGCGCACACCTGTAATTATTTCCCCATAGGCTCATGTGTTGAAAATGAGAAATAAAAAATCATGAAATATAAGTGCTAACAATGGCACCATGCAAACCTGTATCTTGACTAGTTTGTACAATTTCCTTGACTTCCTGAAAATATGAAGTGGTGTTTTTCAGCATTTTTTCTCTCTACAGTGGCTGCAACTTAGACTACCCACAAACCTGGTCTGAGCTACAGTGGTTATGAGGTTTCTTGGGCTGCTAATAAAATCCCACTGGGATCAACTACTGCTCTCTCATGAGACTGATCTGGGGAGCGTTTCATCATGTGTCTTGTCAGTGATTTTACCGACTAATTTGTTCTCAGCCAATCAGTTGCAAGGATTTCAGTAGCTTATAACAGTTGTCGGTAAAAATCACTGACAAAACACTTTGATGAAACGCTCCCCAGGTTCGAGCCTTTGTAATATTTCCAAAGACTATTATCTGTTCTAAAGGTTGTCTGATCTTCCCCAGCCTGAACAGCTCGCAAATGTAAAAAGCTACCACAAAAGGGAAGGCTTGCATTATGCATTGATGTAAGATAATTATGTGTAAGTGTGTGTGAGTGTATGTGAGGTTTCCCTGAGCATTAAAATCCCTAATATTGAGAGATCCTTTACCACAAATGTCAAAAACATGTCAACCGCAAATGTAAAATAAATTGTCCATCTGCGTCTGTTGACCACTGGCGTACTGGTGGGGGGCTTGGGGCTGCAGCTTCCCCCCCCCCCCCCCAAAAAAAAAGGGGGGGGAGGGGGAAAGGAAAAAATAGGGGGAAGGGGGAAATGGAAATTACCTACCGGATATATATAGGTTTAGATTTGTGATGAAATTACATTTTCATTTAAAAGTCGATTTTTGTTTGCTTGCCTTCACCCAACTGCCATAAAATAAGAATACAGATCGAGCAATATATTCATTCTGCAATTCGTTTTATCGAACAGAATATTATATAAAATACAGGTCATAAACCTTGAAGGCCTGTTCTTAGAAATATTATTTTAGATAATTACAACTTCTGTTATATTATCTAAGAAAATTGTAGCCGAAAAATCTATTGCAATATTGTGACGTGTGGAATAATATTTACAAAATTGGTCTCTTTACACCTGGCATATGTGCAAACTCCTATTCGAAATATTTTGAAGTAGCCATGTGTTTGTGGTTATCATTATTGTCTCCTCATAGTACTCTGATACACAGATCTGCTAACACTTATATTTCCCTAAAACAATTGCTAATGATGTTGACAGAAGCGGTATTTAATATAGACTCATACTCTATGTATGCTGTACAGTATGAGTTTATGAGTTTCAGTTTATTTTTATTCATTTGTCTTTCTTCCAACAATAAGTAACAAGAAAAATAACATTAACACTTTCTTTCAAACAATGATATAAATAACGACAGTAACACTAGGCTTTACAAGTATACTTAAAAACATAAATATATGACCGAGTACATGTACCTGTGTAATGATAACAAAGATAACAATATTTTGAGAAAGGCAAACGAGGAGACCTTAATGAAGCATAGCTTGTAAGACAAGGTCCCTCATGAATAAAAAGTAATATATATATATATTTTGGAAAGAAAAAATATATATATATTGAAGAAAACAGAAAATGGTAGCAAGAAATACACAATACGAAAAAAAAGAAAGGATAAACAGTAGGATATCAAAACAGCTCACACTCAGTATAGGCCCTTCTCACTCCCCAGAAATATGTTTTATAGACTTTCATTTTATCAGAGGATTAATCAAGAACATAGTCCTCAGCTTTTTAGAATTTTCTGTATTTACTGAATGGAATAGATAGACTGCCTAAAAGTCTCGATTTGAACAGATGCCTAAATTGATTGTTTTGATATAAATACTATTTTGTAGAACACATTTTCAAATATCTTTAGAAAGAAAATATGTCATGCCATTGTAGTTTAATGCTCTATAATCGCTTATGTTACATTTGGCCCTCTCAAATATATTTTCATACCCACAATGTATCATTGTATTTTGATATCAAAGTAGCCATTAACAGAGCTTCTATTCCTCGAGAAAAGCATCTAAAGCATTCCTTTCGACTATAGTGAGTAGCTGGTCCTTTGGGCCCTTTTGGAACAAATACCGGGCCCCCTGAGGTCTTTGGTGGATCTTAACCATTACCATATTTCATTAATTACTGTTTATAGTGGGTTTTCAACACCAAACGAACGTTTCTAGCCCCAAGCTTGGCTCTGAAATGCATAAAACCAATGGCGGGCCACTAAAGCATAACATTTGGGCACTTTGGGCACTTTTTATCAAAAATCAGTCGATGCCATCGTTTTCAGCATTAAATTTTATATACGAATCCATGTTGAAAGAAAAGTGAACACTATTTCCCATGAGGAGCCGTCTGTGTACCTAACTATATGTAAGACTAGGCTTTTGCATTTTCGGAATAATTTACGAACCTTCGGAATTATGAACCCCCTTCTATGGGAAATTTGTCTTTCGGAATTACGAACCTTCGGAATTATGAACCTTCGGAAAACGAGTACCCCCCCCCCCCCCCTCCCGATCGATTTTGGCATGGCAGCTACATAGCCCAGATACTTAAAAGACCTATGGAATGCAAGTACATGTTGATCTTTGATGATGTGTTTTGTTCTGTACATCACAAAATTTACAAATATTTGATATAAATATGTGTCATATAGTTTTAAATATTTTTTGTAATTTGTATTTTATTTTAACTGCTAAGCCCCGCCCCTGAAAAATCCTTTGGAGTCTGATTCTTCACATGACATCATCAGTCAATCATCAGTCACCTAAAACAAGCCAAACAATAGACACTGGTATGTACCTATCCCTCAGTTTAGCAACTGCTCACAATAGCACCGCATGTTTTCATACAATACCAACTCATAAACTCTCAATTACAATAGCAGATGCTATGTCAAAAATGCTCCTGCATCACAGAAAAGAAAGGTACTGAAAATCTCAGGGTGTTCAGACGCTAAAAATCTATACCAAAACGGTATAGCTATACTAGAACGGTATAGCTATACGAAGAAATTTTGCGTCTGAACGCTGACTAACGAAACGACGTATAGCGAAACGAGGGTCAGAGCATCGTTTCGAACTAGAACTCGATAAAGAATCACTGTTTCGTGTCCGTCTGAACGTATGGCGACCATAGAACGGTATAACTGGGCGGGGCTTAACGGGAGCGCGCGTGAAAGGAAATCCAGACAGAGGGGCTAGCGGATACCTCGTGATAATAACAACACGCGCAGTGGGAAACTGCGCATCTATACCACCTTTTTCACGACGGTCGCAATATGCGTCTGAACGACCCGTTAGCTATACGATGATTCTTTATACGTCGTTTCTTTATCGAGTTTCGGTATAAACTGAATAGCGTCTGAACAGGGGGTCTGTTGTATGAAAACACACGATCCTCTATTTGAGCAAGTACAAAACGGAGAGATACTGTACATACCAGTGTCTATTGTTTGGCTTGTTTTAAGTGTTTGTTTGTTTGAAGTTTGAAGTTTATTTGTTCCACATTCCATATTTACATCAAAACAATTTTTCAGTTTGCGAAAACGGTGCAAGTTCGGGGGAGGTGGAAATGGTTTGTTTGTCTAGTTGGATAGGAATGTACAGCATTATTGCGTTGAAAAATAGGGACGAAAGCATCTGGTAAATTATCTTTCGAGAGTTCGGAAATATTCCAAGATTGTACAAGTACAAGTCAGATATCTTAAGGATGTTTCAATTATAGAAAAGTTCATTTGTATGTGCACGAAATCTAACATTATTTACTATTCTAATAACCCGTTTTTGTACAACTTTAATTTTGTCAATTATGGTTATGGAGCGATTTCCCCATGCAAGTATACAATAGTTAAGATAAGGCAAGATCAGGGCAGAATAGAGTATAAGCATAACATGAGGAGGTACAAAAGGTTTCAACTTGTTCATTACAGCTGAATTACGTGATAACAGTTTACATAGGCAATCAATTTGAACCTTCCATGTTAGTCTACTGTCTATAAAAATACCCAAAAATTTGGTAGATTCAACCTGGGCGATATTTTTATTGTTTATTTGTATATTACCTGGTAAGGATGATATAGAATTACTAAATAGCATGAAATTTGTTTTATTTATATTGAGCGACAATTTGTTAGCTTGAATCCAGTCAGAAACGCATTTTAATTCAGTGTTTACAATGTTCAGAAGTGTATCGGGGTTCTGGTGAGAGCAAAAAAAATTGGAGTCATCGGCAAAAGGATAAATGATAAGACTGCAGATGAGTTTTGGAGATCGTTAATGTATAAGATAAACAGGAGCGGGCCTAATAGAGAGCCTTGAGGGACACCACAAGTAATTGACTGAAGGGTCGATTTGAAACCATTTATGTATACATATTGTTTTCTATCAATAAGGTAGTTCCTGAACCACTCCAAGGGCTTCCCCCGAATACCATAGTGGGACAACTTATGCAATAATATATCTTGATTTATAGTGTCGAAGGCCTTGGAGAAGTCCAGGAAAATACCTGCAGTGTGCGACATACTGTCAATCGCTCTGGCAATTTTATTAATGAATAACAGAAGCGCGTGCGTAGTTGAATGCTTTTTGCGGAAACCAAATTGAGACCCGGAGAGAACATGAATATTATTTTAAAATGTAATGAGGCGAGAATAGACAAGTTTTTCTAGAATCTTTGATGATCATGTGAAGAATCAGACTCCAAAGGATTTTTTAGGGGCGGGGCTTAGCAGGTAAAATAAAATAATTACAAAAAAATATTAAAAAATATATGACACATATTCAAATCAAATGGTTGTAAAGGTTGTAATGTATAGAACATAGTCATCATCAAAGATCAACATGTAGTTGCATTCCATAGCTCCTCTATTATGCCTTGTTGAACAGATGCAGATGGACAATGGGCGTGTTTAAATTATCCTGACAATTTGACTACTTTTGAAAAAGCAAATACAATTGGTTTAGGGACACTTTGGGATTTTTTCAGGGGCGTGTTACACCCCCTTCCATATGTTTTTTTTTGTCAGTTTTTTTTTATATATTTGTAATGAACATCCATACCTCTTTCTTCTGACAAAACTTGGTACATAGGGAAAAACTTGCCCCAATTTTAGGGGCTGTCTGACATCCCATCCCGACTGAAAAGTTGATAAGTTATTGTGTTATGGTAATGCATAGTCATACACCTTCCTTCTGACAAAGTTTGGAGCATATTGTTGGATAGGTTGAAATCAAACTGACTTGGGGCCCTATTGGAAGTTTTGGGGAGGCTCTGGGAGCCAAACCCGGCGGTTTCATTCGGCTGACAAGCTTTTCGTTTTGTGAATGCCATCAAATCTTTATGTAAAATGGGATGACTATTTCGGGACATGTGCGCCTAGCCTCCTGGCCTATTTGGTTAAACCACGCTCACTGTCCATACATCGTTAATACCCTTCAGTGATCGAACACAAAAGGGACCCGAACTCATCAATCGTGTCAATAGGCTTAGTGACCGTGGAAACGTCGACCTGTAAACAAGGAGCGTCCTCAAGGTATGTCTATTGCGTGGGAATAGGACTGGACAACTGGACGAGATGAAAGGATGAGGTGTTTTATTGTTGGGTTGGATCGACGTAAAAAATAGAAGACTATAGACAAAGAGTTTAAATACGAAGAGTGCTCAGTCCCGAAATAAAGCACGCGTATATATTGTGGTACATGCACTATGCATGTCGATCGGCCCAGAGGGAAAGGTTATAGTCTTTATCAATATTTTTAATTTTCTTTATTTTTTTCATTTTTTTCTGTTCATCGCTTAATTGGTAAAGCCGTAAAGGGCTTAATAATGATATTGTACCCTTCAAATACAAACTTATGTCCCACAACAGATAAGAATCAACTCTAACTGCACCAGGAGGAGAGGGAGCCAAGAGAGATTGTATTTTTTAAAAGTTATTCGCTGTGAAATATTTATGTAATGATAATAAAATACTATCTTTATTTTTATAAATCAGAATATTTCATTTGATATCATGATTATTGCAAATTAACGGGATTATAGACTTATAATTGGCCTTATTCCGTTAAAAGTCAAAACAAAAAAGGCTTTATTAAAATGAGATTGCGTGCGGTTTTCATTTGCTCATACTCTCTTATTCTCTTATTCTCTTTATTCTCTCAAAATAATGATCTCTTGTTGTTTTTTTAAATCTCTTCATTTTAATGAGATCGACCACCAACACTATGCAATCACATTCTTCACATCCATGACAGAATAGCAGGGGCGGATCCGGGGGGTGGGCGAATCGGCCACGGCCCCTTTTTGAAACCCAACTGGTATACCTTAAGTACACAATAAAAAAAGAATCATTGCCTCCTTAATTGTGTACTTTTCCGTCTCTGTGCCCCCTCTTTTACAAAATCCTGGATCCGCCCCTGGAAAAGGAATTACATTCTCTTGCGTAAAACGTAAATAAAAACCGGATCGAGCACCATTAGTTTGGGAGCCCATGAGGCTAACAATGTCGGTCTATTACCCTCCGAAAAATCTTGTAAAAAGGCCCACCCCGCAAGACTGACGTGACAGTCTGATGGACCGGGGTGGATTTAAAGGGGGGGGGGGGCAAAATCCTGGCCCGTGCCCCCCCCCCCCTTATTTGAAAGAAACTTGTAAATCATTGTGTCCACCTTATTTGATTGTGCCCCTTTTTTATTGTGCCCCCTTTTAGAACTGATAACTTTTCATTTATTTTTTAATTTTTATATTTTGCCTGTCAGAGAATTATTATTATTTTTTGTTTTTGTTTTAAGTATGCTTGTAAGATAATAATGGAGGAATACTGGATCCCATAAAATCTGATATCCCCCACCCCCCCCCCCCCCCCCCATGTGTGTGTGTGGACGTGGTACTACTCCTGAGTTCTACAGGCTGCAATAGAGAAGTAGTTCACCCTTTCGGCCCTAGTTTTCAAGGTGAAATGCTGTTACTGATGTAAGAAAATTGTTGAAAGAAGTCCATTTTTACAGTGTCTACTCTGTTCAAAGTACAAATTGCTTGAATTTCTTTGCTGGATGCCGGATGAGCGCCACATCATTGATGTGCTAGTTCATAATTTCAAATAAATATTAGGGGAATTAGAACCATTTCAAAATCCCTGTTTTCATGTGCTAACCTATGGCAGCTGGAAGGCCAAAAGCATGCATATTCCCGTTTATTCATGCGGGGTCTATTGGACGCATCGAGCCTTAATTATAACTTTTCAGAGCTTTAAATTTCATGTAAATCACATTTCTTATATTTTTAAATAAAAACTATGGGAATCATAATCATCCTAAAATTCATTGTTTTCACGTGTAAACCTATGGCAGGCGAGACTTTTTTTTGGGGGGGGGGGAGCAAAAGCATGCATATTCCCGTTTATTTATGCGGGGTCTCTTCCACATTTTGAGCCTTCATTAAGCTTTTTCAGAGTCTCAGATTACATGTTAGCCACATTTACAATAAATTCAAGGTAATACTATACGGGAACTATAATCATTCTTAAAATCCATGTTTTTACGTGTTAACCCTATGACAGATGACTCAAAAAGCAGGCATGATCCTGGAGATTCATAGTGTCATTTATTGACAATAAAGGTTCGAAAATTGTTTTTTGAACTATCAATCCTTTCTCTCGTGCAAAAATCAGACTTAAAAAAGATAGAGTAAGATATGAAATTTCAAGGAAAAATGAGACATCTTTTCACGTGTTATACCTATGGAGAACGTATTTTACCCCCCCCCCCCCCCGAGTCTTTTTAACGCAGCAATTTACGCCTGCCAAAATGTACTACGGAAGTAGACGAGAGTAATCTGTCTTGATACTATTAAAAGTCTTTGCTATAATAAAGACCTCTATTCAAAGACCTACCACAGTCTCTCAACGTTCAGGTCACTAATCATCCTCTGGATTTTTTTCTGCGGGATTTCTACAATTTTTCCAGTATGATTGACCAGAATTGATTTGAAAAATCGAGTTTAAAACATGGAACTATCTTCATAGGCCTACCATAGTCTCTCCGCTTTCAGGCGATTAATCAACATCCGGATTTTCGATGAGAATTTAAAAGCATTTTCCGGTATGATTGCGCAGCATTAATCTGAGAATTCGCGTTGAAACATGGGGGCAGCAGGATCGTCATCTCCCAGCTTCAGCCTCCAAAAGGACTACAAAATCCACATCAAGACCGGCGATCGCAAAGGCGCCGGCACGGACGCCAACGTCTTCATCGCCCTGCACAACGACCACGGGAAGCGCTCGCGCGACATCAAGCTCGATTGCAAGTTCAAGAACGATTTCGAGCGCGGTAGCCTCGACACGTTCCCGGTCTCGAATCTTCCGAATTTCGGGAAGATCGCGACGATCGAGCTCTGGCGCGATGATTCTGGAGCGAACGATGACTGGTATGTTGATACGGTGACCGTCGAGCATTTGAGGTTGAAGGAACAGTATATCTTCCCTGTTCATCGCTGGATCAGGGATGTCATGAAGTTGTTCATCAACGAGTTTGACATTTGTCTTCCACAAGATGACGTCCGGCCGGAACAGCGACAGTTTGAGCTGCTGAAGAAGAGGAGTCTGTATGAGTTTGAATGCAAAGCAGAAGGTTTGATACCACAGGTACATTACACTTCCTTATAAATACCCCATTTTTCTTTTCATCGACAACTATATACACCCACCACCACCACCACCAACATGACCAACACTACTAAGATTAGTTTTTCGTATTACATGTATTACAACTACGTATTCAAATTTATTGCATGTTTTGATATTTTCTTCAGTACATTTATACCTTACTTTTCCTTTAGAGTATAATTGAGTATATTGAGTATAATTGAAGCAACGGCAAGTAGCAAAAGATAAACGCAGTGTGAAATTAGACATATCATCAAGTCGGATGGAAGCCATGTAGGCTTATAACGTTACAGCATTATGTCAGTGTTTGCAACGGTGTTTACGTCTTGAAAGATGTATTGATCGAAAGTTCGAAACCTCGGGAAATTCTATTGTATAGAATCTTGTGTAGAATCTTTTGTATAGAGAATTTGACGAAATCGATTTGACCTCTAATGCATATTCACACACTGTTATGCCTATTATCTCTTATGCTTATGTGCGTTTATTCCATCTTTCGACACATCCGCAATACACAATTTTCTTGAAAAGACTCATCTACCGTATAAGAGACACTTTTCTCGTAATATTGCGATCCCTATGAAAATGAACGTGAAAAGTTTGTCAAAGTTCCAAGCCTGACAGAGGAACGTATGCCTATAGGCCAAATAAAAATAATTCCTAGTTTCTCGTCCCCCTCTTCCTTCCATTTTTTCATTCTGAAATTAAATAAATTATAATTTGAGGACATCGCGACAAAGAGGTAACAAAAACCATTAATGTAATTTATTTTTACTTTGTTTTCAGCCTCTTTAGTGCTTGGACAAATTATATTGAAATAAGAAAAATTTGTGATAGAATTTTAACCCAACAGCATTTCATGTACAAGAAAAATATTAAATATCAAATAATATGGAACCCCCTCCTCCTCAGTTTAAAAAAAAAATCCTGACGAAAAACTAGGGATTAATTTTACTTGGCTTTAATTGTTCATGTCGTAAAACGATTCGGGTTTTTTTTACATGTATATTATGTGAACTATAACATGATTGATGGGAATGAAGAAATGATTTATATCATAACATTTAAATATACTATTTTATGTTTTTCAGATCAGAAACTTCCCGATGGATGAATCATTTTCAAATGATTACCAGGTATTGCATTCATGTTATACTCGATGTTTAAATGAAAGTTATTGACAGGTGATCCGACAATTGCTCCGGCGAATTGTTGCCTTGGCATTATTTTGTATTTTTCAAGTTGATGGTTCAGAAGCCTTTTATTTTAACCAGTGGTTACTCCCTTATTATGCTCATATAATGGATTATTATTCGAAAAAAAAATTAGTGGAATTTCGATTGCACTTCCTGGTGTCCACATAACCTAAAATTGATTTCTCCCTCTTCTCTTATCACCGATCAGCAATGCACTTAGCATTATTTTGTATTTTAAAGTCAGTGGTTCAAAAACCTTGTATTTTAACCAATAGTTACTCCCTTATCATGCTAATGTAATTTGATTATTCAGTATAATTTCTATCTATAGAAGTTCCATTGCACTTCCCGGTCTCCACAAAACCTAAAATAGATTTATTCCCCCTCTTCTCCTATTTCGCAGTGGGACATCGTCAAACTTAAAGCGAAACTTATGCTAAAAACGAAGACCATCAAACTGACCACGAAGGCATGGAAAAAGCTCGATGATATCGGCGAGCTATACACTGGAATCCTCCCGAAGCCTTATGTAAGTGTCCCTCCCGATACATTACGCGGTAACCTCGCTAGTCATAAGGACCGCTATTCATAACGCGTGTTAAATGAATAGCGGTTTTCTATGAATAGCGGTTTTCTATGAATAGCGAGCAGACCCGCATTTCACAACTCCCAAAGCCTTTAGAGCTGGTCACATTTCCTCATTGCCGCATAATGTATAGTGCTAGGAAATATACTCCGATCAGAGTCATGATGATTTTCTAATTTTAGACCTTTTATTTCAGATCATCTTCAGGGAACTAAAACATAAGTGAGCAAGAACTGTCTCTCTCTCTCTCTCTCTCCCCCCCCCCCCCCCCTCTCTCTCTCTCTATATATATAGTCTGAAGGTCTGACATCATACATTACAAACAGAAAAGGAATGAGATTTAAAAGTTACAAAGGAGAGTGATTGAGAAGTATACCAACAAATGTTAAATGGGATAAACAAATTGATTACAGTAAGAATGGTGATTAGGGGATGAATACATTGTATACAGAGGAAAAGTAAAACACAGTCTAATTGTTTTAGTTCCTGAGAATAATTTGAAATAAAATGTCGAAAATTAGAAAATTCATCATGACTTTGATCGAAGTATTATTTCTTAGCATTGGGCACCAATTTTGTCCGATAACGATAACGATAACGATAACGATAACGATATTTTTCATTAAAAAAATAAAAAAATAAAAAATAAATAAAGTGTCTGTCTCATTCGGCAACTGCTCTCTCTCTCTCTCTCTCTCTCTCTCCCTCTCTCCCTCTCTCCCTCTCTCCCTCTCTCCCTCTCTCCCTCTCTCCCTCTCTCTCTCTTCTCTATTTCTCTTTCTTTCATTCATTGTCCTATTTCTCATTAATTACCCTTTGTTCCTTTAATGAATGATACAGGGCATGGAAAACTGGCGATCGGATTTGGAGTTCGGATACCAGCGACTGACCGGATGTAACGCCACACATATCCGACTGTGCACTGAAATACCCGCAAAGTAAGTCGAATTATTTTATTTAAAAAATGCAATGCTACTGATAATACGAAAGAGAATTTTAATCCCTACATCTGATTTTAAATTCTATCGTAATTTGAATTGATAGACATAAAGTGGTTACGGTAAACGAAATGTACTAAACAAATTTGACAATATCTCCTTATTTTTTTTTTCTTTTACAAAAAGGCTAGTTTTACACTTTTGTCGTGAGAAAGGAATTTCATGATATTGTCTCTTTTCCTTCTCTGTGAACTGCCTAGGTTTCCGGTTACAGACGATATGTTAGAACCCCTTTTGGAAGGCATGACCATAGCTGACGCATTAGAGAAGAAACGACTGTTCATCTTAGACTACGAGATTCTCCACGATCTTCCATGCACCAACGGTAGAAAGGTGAGACAGAATTCAGACGTCCAGAAATCAGTGGCGTAGCCTTAGGGCCGTGCTACCCCCTCCCCCAATCGAATAACCGAGAGAGAGAGAAGGGGATGTAAAAGGGAAAGGAGAGCGGAAAGAGAACGTGAAAAGACAATGATGCTACCCCTCGCACCCCCCCCCCCCCCCTCCCCAACCAAACTCCACCTCCATGATACCAATGTCCCCTTCAATATCGGGACCCTCGCTTCGTCGCTACCCGTAATCGATGGGTATTAAAATAGACATTTATATGTTTTTGCATAAAATCGATATGGAATCGAGCTGGAATTCTGAATTCATAGAACGTTCGCAATGCGTGACCTTTTCACCATAATTTCTGTGTGAGTGCTTGAAGCAATCAATAATTCAATGTTAATTCACTGCATGCATACCATATAGAATTCAGAGTTAAAAAGCCTTTCACAATTGTTTAAAGTCTAAAAAATAAATCAACAACCTGGTTTCTCACAGATATTTCAAATACACCCCATCCTTATTTTTTTACATAATATGTTTACCCATGCAGGGAAGCCTCATCAGCGTCAATGCTGTTACGAGTATTATTACCCCAGCAATTGTCAGTTGCCCATTTACACCTGGGGAGCGTTTCATCAAGTGTTTTTTCAGTGATTTTTTTACCGACAACTGTTATAAGCTACTGAAATCCTTGCATGTGATTGGCTGAGAGCAAATTTGTCAGTCAAAATCACTGACAAAACATTTGATGAAACGCTCTCCTGGGTCGAGAGGGGGAAAATGGGTAAAACATCTTGTCCAAGGATGTAAGCATGCACCCAGCGAGGATCGAACATAGGACCTCTCCTATGAGAGTCAAGAGCCTACACCTACATATCACATAATTATCATTCTTGTGTTGAAGATACACTGCCCTCCAAACGTTTGGGTACAAAAGTACCTGCAATAAGAACTGATTTCTGTCAACCAGGCACAGTTCATTTATCATCACATTTGTAGCACTGCAACAATGTGGTATTAAACTGAAGAGTAGGCTTCAGCCTCCAAGTGGACACCACTTTAACATAAATTATGTAAAGCATTTCAGGAGGCAGTCATGATGCGTTAAAAACGCAACCCCCCCCCCCCCACACATATCATTTCCAGTGCATGGGGGAATATCTCAATCCGTTTCCATTTCGCGATAAATATGCACGTCACACATTGGATTAATCAAATTATAACAACAACAAAACATGATAGCAATATTTAAAAAGATGCCACAATAGCAATATGGTTCAGGGAGGTCCTGCGTGCAAATCAAATTAGTGGGCTTTGATACAATTATGCACGAACATCCTTGACCATGTTGACTTATTCTTCAGGAACATATTTCACCGTGAATTTTATTCATTGGCTATTTTGATGTCCGAAACAACTACATAGATATATTCACACCATAGCCCATAATAAAAAGCTGAAGATAATATATAGCCAATTGATAAAGGTCACGGTCTAAAGTATAGGTCAAGGATATTAATACAGAAGTGTATCAAGCGCACTAATTTGAATTGCACGCAGGACCTCTCTGAACCATTGCTATTGTGTCATCTTTTTAAATTATTGCTATCATGTTGGGTTTTTTTGTGTTTTGTTATAATTTGATTGATCCTATGTGTGACGTGCATATTTATCCCAAAATGGAGAGGAATGGAGAGAGAGATATATAGAGAGAGGAAGACTTTATGACGAATAAATCGCACGAATAAATGACGAATAAATCACTTCTGATGACGGAAAGTCAACCTATCCGAAACGTCGAGTCTTCTCCACTCTCAGCTTTATCATCTGGTTTATAGTCCTTTTCAGGACTTCACACTTCCAAGAAAGATTACTTCTACACTCTCTGAATTTCTATCTCGCCTTTCCTTTTCTTCTCCTCTCAGCTTTTCTCCACTTTCTTCTTCTTACTCAACAGGGTGAACCGTAAACCTTCTCCACGTTAAATCGCAAGATATATACATTTTATTTTAATCTCTCTTTTGTCATTTTTCAACAATCTGTAGATCTGCGCGCCCATTTGCCTGTTCTTCCTCAACAAAAACAGGAATCTGATGCCCCTTGCAATTCAACTCTTCCAAGATCCTGCAGAAAACAATCCGGTGAGTTTATTAAAAGTACAGAGGGTTAAGGCGTCGATCCCGGGAGCCGTGCAGAGGGCAGTTGCTTCAATTGTTTTTGTTTTTCTTGTGGAGCAAAAGCTTCCGATTATAGTATGCCCTAATTTTCTGAAGACTTATCATAGACCTGAGAGTCCTTTTGTAGCCAGAGTTACGTCACACCGGAGTCCTATTTTTGGAAACATCCGTCGATTTAGAGTACTCAGGCGCTTACGTAATAGAAGAAGCAAAATGGCTTTCAAACCGTGGGTTGTTGTAACCCTTCTAGAAAGAGCCTGTTAACCACCCCACCGAATTATGGCGCCGTTGGTGATTGCGAAAAGAATTCAAACATCTATAAAGAATAATATTAACGCACCGATCCGTATGAGCGTACAAGGGGAAGAATGCGCACCGCAGTGTATTACAAACCGCTCTAATAAAACGAGTTACAAATTTTGTTGCTCCAGACTTTCATTTAAAATACTTTTTTTCTAATCACTTTCCAAATTAAAAAAGAAAATAAACGCAGATTATACTCTACAGTTATTTGGTCGTCAATGTGGGCATTAAGTGATATATTCCAGCCTCGGGATTCTGTATGTTCTGTATTGGGGGGGGGTGTTAGTGGTCCTTACGTATAACTACCACTGTAATTTTGTCTTGTATCTTCTTATATTCTTATTCTTTGAATTATTAATCATATGTCATGTTTGATATTTGTACAATTAATTTATTTTTTATGCTTCCTGGACCCCATGGAAGACCAGTAGTGTCGTGCCTGGCACAGCTGAATATGGGTTATTCAGCCGTTTCATTCAAATGTAAACACTTATAATGTACATGTATGTTATTGTTTTGTTTTAACTGAACGGAAAATAAATACTACTACTACTACTACTAAGTGCACAAAGATATGTATTCTCGGAATTCTCGTTTACGGTAAATTATCCCTCCCGCCCTTCCCCCCCCCCCCAACCCCCCCCCCCCAATAAAACTGTCTATGGAGCACACCGTCGGCCCAGTTATCTTCCGACCTCCACCCCCCCCCCCCCCCTTGGTCCGGGGGGGGGGGGGTCAGATATCAAATCATGGATAGACCGCTGGATATGAATGTTTGTAAACAGAGCATGGCTTTGGAAACGACAATGGCTACCAAACACAGCAAACGCGAAGGCGCAGATGATAAATTGGCTATCATAAGGCTATTATAAGAAAGTAAACATGCAGTAAATGTTCTTTTGTTAATAAATAACTACAAGAGCAGCTTTTGACCTTATACTGGTGTTATCTTTCTTTCCAGATCTTTCTGCCAACCGATCCTGAATGTGTCTGGCTGATGGCGAAGATGTGGTTTAACAACGCGGATGCATCCTTCCACCAATCCACCACCCATCTCGCATACACTCATCTCATCATTGAATCCGTTGCCGTGGCAACGCATCGTTGTCTCTCCCAATCTCACCCGATGTTTCGCCTCCTCGCGCCGCATTTCATCTTCCTAATAGCAATCAACACGTAAGTAAAGTCCCTATCATGCTTTGCCGAGTTGGGTGACGAGACAAAAAAAACTCGCGTCTGAACTCGAAGAAAAATCGGGATGCAATTTCGGATAACTCGGAATATAGTTGTTATGATTCGTACTTGACTTACGAACATTTTGTTTAAGTTATGCCGAGTTTATCCAGGGTTCTTTCCCAGATTTCTTACGAGTTCTCTGCGCTATACATACCTCGGGGTCCAACTTTGCACCCGACTCAGCTTATTGTAAGAGGGCCCAATAAATATATTTTCCGAAGTTTCATATTTCCGAAGGTTCGTAATTCCGAAGATTCGTAATTCCGAAACACAAATTTCCCATAGCAGGGGGTTCATAATTTCGAACATTTTGATGCATTACTCCGAAGGTTCGTCATTCCGACGGTTCGTGATTTCGAAAATAAAATAGGGTTCGTAATTCCGAAAAAGGAAAAATGTTCATAATTCCGAAAATGTAATAGAGCCCTACGTAACTTTCCGGAATTACGAACCTTCGGAAATATGAACCCTGTTTCATTTTCAGAATTATGAACCTTTTTTTATTTTCGGAATTACGAACCGTCAGAGTAACGAACCTACGGAAATAAGAACCCCTGGAAAAACCAAGGAGGTATAGGTTTGCCTAGTACCTCCTTGGAAAAACGAACCTTCGGAATTATGAACCATCGGAAAAACGACATGTAATCATAAATATAACGGGGATAGCGTCTATGATCTTGGTTTACGTTGCTCATTTTCTACTTATGGGAAGAAGGGTTCAATGATGATGACAATGAATATGACGTTAAAATAACAAATTTGTTGTTTAGGGTAAATAATTATAAAATAATTGTACGGGCGGTGAAAACACAGAAAATGCAGTCCTTTACAGGGCCATCCACAATAATATTGTCGGCAATCCATAACAATCATGGGCATAAAATTGTGTTAATTATTTCATTCTTTTTAACGATATTTGCAAATTTCAAGGATGCTTTTGGATGGAGAATGCCGGGACGGCTTGCTGGGATATTTTTTTTTCAATTTCCAAGGACTCTTTTTCCTTGTTAACACGCGTTGCCATATTTTAGAAAACTTATCAGCAATTTGTTGCTGCCCCCCCCCCCCCCCCCCCCCCCCCCCTCCCTCCCGCCATTTAAAGATTTTCTAGTCATCGGGCCTGTATTGCTAAATTTAAGAATGCATTCTCCTTTTTATCCACAGGCGAGCTCTTGGCAAGTTAGTGAGCGAGGGAGGCTGGGTTGATCAATGCATGGCCATCGGTCGGATCGGTATGTTCGAAATCATCCGACGATCATGGAAAGTGTGGACCCTGGAGAAACAAGGATCCCTCGAAAAGGACCTTGCTGACAGGGGTGTCGACGACCCGGAAGTACTCCCGAACTATCACTATCGGGACGACGCTCGGCTGGTGCGGAAGGCGATATACGATTACGTGAAAACGATAGTCGATCATCACTACGGTAAGAAATGTTCCATGAGAGAAACTCTTCCGTTGAAGAAGAAAAAAAAGGGTTATGTTGTAGTACATCACTTTGTAACTATGATTTTATTTTATGTCATCCCAACATACCCTGCTTTGATGGTTAAATGCATAAAATAATGTTTAAAAATATGACCAATAATCACAGATTATTCTAAAGGGGCAATCCCTCAATCAAGTGCTAGTGCCTCCCCAAAAGAGAGAGAAAAGAGAGGAAGAAAAGGAGAAGGAAAAGGTAAATGTGAAAGAACATGATGCAATCCCGTCCACGCTCTCCTGCCCTCACTCTATAGACACGTTCTCTCCATTCCCTGTGCCCCCATGATGCTGGCCAGTATAACCCTTTAATGGCTGGACCCACACTACGCCACTGACTCTCAAATAAAAACGATACACATTCATTAGTTATTTGTATCTCGTTACATAATTATTTCCCTTAATGTAATTTACATATTATTCAGATACGGATGGGCGAGTGACGTCAGACTTTGAGCTTCAGCATTGGGGCAAGACACTTTTTGCGGATTGCTGTATGAAGGTATATCTTGATGGACACATTTTTTTTATTTTATGCAATCCTATGTGAGGTGATTTAAAGCAAAGATGTTTCCTGCTTCGTCAGTGATCATTAAAAAATGCATACTATAATGAATTTGGTGGAAAGGGGCTGCTATATTGTGAATGGAATTGTTGAGTGATTTGAGTTCACGTCGTGGTTAAGTTGACTACACTGGACATACAATGTACAAAATCAAACGTTGACATGGTTAAGGTCAGGGTCGCACTAAGCCGTACGAACAGTACGAACAGATAATTCCAAATCGGGCAATGTTGATTAGATAATTAAAACAAATCTAGCTGACTAACTTCACCCCTGTGCCCGCAAATCAATGTTATATAAAAGTAACAAGTAAACAAAAAGCCATGAAAGTACCATAACTTGTCAAATAATCTTAATACATGTATTTCTTTTCCAGGGCGTTCCGAACAAAGGTGCATTCGCAACGGCAGATGAGATTACCGAGATCATGACAAACTTCATCTTCATCAGCAGCGTCGGACACGCGGCATCTAATTTCTCGCAGTACGACGAGTATGGTTTCCCGCCAAATTACCCCTCCTTCCTGTTCGGCGAACCACCTAGAGATAAGGTGCGTTACAATTTCAAAGACCGCAAAGACTTTCAAAAGTCACGGCAAAAACCTTTTGAAATGTGTGATCATTTCAGTAATACATAAATTTGTTTCTATAGGAAGTGCAATATAGGGTACTGAAATAACCCTTGAATCGATTTCCTGAAAGTATTGGAGATTGTGTTAGTACTTCTTCACGCAACATACAATATAGAGCAACGAATCAGTGAATTAATGAAGTGCACATCCACCAAAAGCAGTCAAGGGAACCACGACTAGAGTTAAAAATAAGTAATTATTCTCCGATATAGAAGTTCAAATCATCATCCCATCACTATTTGTATGATTTTCTAAAGTATATTAAAAACATGTATAGCTTGCGATTTAAAAAAGTCATTCAGGTTGTCAATATTGAAACAGTCTAGACTAGTCCTTGATTATCTTTTGATTTTGATGAGGACTTTATTTCCAGATCTACCCCTCTCTCTCTCATTTTTTTCTCTCCCCCTCCCTCTCTCTCTCTCTCTCTCTCTCTCACTCACACACACACACACACACACACACACGCACGTTTACATGGCTTTACTTCCGAGGACAACTATTGTTCCTCTATTGTTACTCGTCCTCGGACAGTCGACGGAATAAGGCATAAATTCATTGTTCGACGTTCGAGGACTATTGTCCGCCTTCCGAGGACCATTGTTGTCATGATTTTTTTTTTGTTCTCTGTCCGAAAATGTCCTCGGACATAATGCTAAACAAACGCACACACACACACCCACACACACTACACTCCATTATTTATATCTCTCTCTCTCTCTCGTTCCATTTTAATTTTGTCCATCTCTCAAATCAGACCGAGCTGTCAGAGAAGGATATCCTGGCGCAGATGCCATCTAAGGATATGACCTTGAGCATCATGTTAGTCACCAAGCTCCTGAGTGACCGGGGCACAAATGGACTAGGGGACTTCGAGGTCCAGTACCTGCACGACCCCGTGAGCTTGAAGGCATTGAAAAAGTAAGAATTCCCTCCCAAGTTTGACATCCCATGAACAGTTTGTCGAGTTGAATGACAAGTTGGACCCACACACTCGACTTGAGTACCGAATTTGATACACACTCTTCCTGGGTGCCATCACACTCGAGTTAATGTGCCAAGTTGGGCTCATAGTCAATTTCCGTGCCTAGTTTCACTCATATTTTAGTTGGGTGCCGAGTCGGACAAACTTTTGAGTTGAGTGTCGAGTTGAATGCCTAGCTTGACTCGTAGTTGAGTTGCTTGCTGAGCTGGACACACTCGCGTTTAGTGCAGAGTTGAACACACAGTTGGGTGCCGAGTTAGACACACAACCGAGTTGGGTGCCGAGTTGGACACACACTCGCGTTGGGTGCAGAGTTGAACACACAGTTGGGTGCCGAGTTAGACACACATTCGAGTTGGGTGCCGAGTTGGACAAACACTCTAGTTGGGTGCAAGTAAAGTTGACAAGTTGGACTCACTCTCGAGTTAAGTGCCGAGTTGAAAAATACTATAAACACGATAAAAACTACTTTCGAAAAATAAACTCAAGACAATTTCAATAGCCCTGTCTATCACCTTTAGAAATGTGCGAACATTACAATGGTGTATTACATAATCCGAACCTGATTTCTATGGGCAGTACAATAGGCCTTTGAAATTGCCATTGAGTTTATTTTTCAAAAGTAGTTCTTATCGTGTTTATAGTTAAGTGCAAAATTGAATTCATACTTAAGTCGATTGCCGAGTTGGACACAAACTTAAATTAAGTGATACACACTTTAAGTGGGTGCCAAGTAGGACTCGACCTTCATTTTTAATTCGGTGCCGAGTTAGACTCACACTTGAACCGGGTACCGAGTGGGACACACACTCGAAGTTGGACTTACACTCGAGTTGGGTGCCAAGTTGGATTCTCAATTGGGTTGAGTGCAGAGTGGGACTCTAATAACTGCCACATTGGACACACTCTCCAGTTGGGTGCCGAATTTGAATTCATACGCGAGTTTTGTGCCAATTTGGACTAACATTGAATAAGTGCTGGAGTGAACACACGCTCGAGTTTGCTGCTTGGTTGGACTCCCACTCACAACTTGAGTGCGGAGCCTGACTCACACTCGAGTTGAGTGCAGAGTTGGACTCGCACTCGACTTGAGTGCCGAAAGAAACTATACTCAGAAATGAAATTACAGCCTATATCCATTTTTAATGGATTCTTTTTTGGGGGGAGGGGTTGTTTAGAATACATGATTATTAGAATTGAAAAGTATTGTCGCTCGGGATCGTCTTGAGTTCTATGTTGTGAATTAAATATTTCTTGAACGTCCATTTTCAAAATGTTTCAGTTTCAAAAATGTAATAATTTCATCTTTCTCTTTCAGGTTCAAAGCAGACTTACTGATAATTGGCGCCACCATCGATGAAAGGAACAAAACACGTGAGGAAAAATACCCATACCTTAACCCCAAGGAGGTTCCTAATGCTATAAGTATTTAGAACTGAGGCAAGGGAGAGGAAGGTATATGTATTCTTTTTTGCCGCTCTTCACCCAGGGCTGGACATGTGCCAGTGTTGATTCCCAGATAACTCAAAGAAGGGAAGAACTATGTAAGGAGAGATAGATAAAGACAGAAAGAAGGTCAAATAGGGAAAAGGAGAGATAGATAAAGACAGAAAGAAGGTCAAATAGGGAAAAGGAGAGATAGATAAAGACAGAAAGAAGGTCAAATAGGGAAAAGGAGAGAGTAAGAGATGGGAGAAGAAATGGAAACAGAGATAGAAAGAGCAAGATATGGGGAGAGAGGTGAAGAAAGAGACAGAGAGAGAATATAACACACAGACAGTGAGGGGGCGACAGAGAGCTAAGATAACAAAAGACATTGGAAGGCAGTCAAGGAAAAGGAGAGAGAGAGAGAGAGAGAGAGAGAGAGAAACAGAAAATAGATAGAGAAGGGTAATATTTGATAGAATTAAATGTATGTACAACTACCAATTGTGCATAATATATATATATATAGACATATTATATCAAGTATCTTACTACGGTATTTTATTGTGAATTCATAGAAATCACTTTAAAACTATTATGATCCTGTTGAAATTGTTTCGAAATCTATTTTAGTTCAAGGTGTACTTTTTTAGACTATTTAAAGGAAATCTGTAACATTTTTACAAATATATACTTGGTTGAATTGTGTATGAATCTAGCCAATTTAATGATTTAAAGGAGTATTTCAGGTTCATTGTTATGTATTATTTGAAGGTTGAAGAACGCATTTTGGAATGTCTTATCATTAAGTGAGTTAATGGAGAAGTATGGGATTCTTGGATTTTTATTAGTCTTTTATTTCAATACAGTTTCTAGCTAAAGTTTTATCATTTAGTGACTTAAAAGGAGCATATTAGATTACTTAGTTATCCAATATTTTCCATTTGGATTTGCCAAACACATCTAAGAATGGGTTAACTCAAAATTTGCCAGTCCTATAACAAAAAAAACAGTTGTCGAAAAATGTTCACCCGTTGCTCGTTTCCTTCTTTCGTTTGCTACCTTCGACACTTTGGACCGATTTTGCTTGCCTGTATGCAAAGTCCACTTTAAAGATAGAGTTGAGTACTTGTGAAGTGATTGTATTGTTAAAGAAACTAATGTAATTATTGTGTATTAGAGCTTCGGGAATAAAAGAATTTAAATTGGACTGGAAATCACATGCATTGAAAAGCACATAGATTTTTGCAAGGTTTATCCATCGTAGGACACACACGTGGCATCAAATTTTGGTAAGGTTTTAATATAGTTTGAGTCATATTTGGAATATGTGGGCATTTCAAGGGGAATCGTGTGACATTTCTACAGAAATTTTAGTTTTTACCTTTACTCAGCCTGCTCTTGAAGAGGCTTTGATTATATCTAGTTTACGTATTGTTTTCTCACCGTGATATATTGCCATCAAATTGTAACTTCTTCAAGTATTCAATACATGTAATGTATTTTTACAGATTCATATATTATCATTTTGTATGCACAAGATAAGTAAACTGCATGTAATGTTTTAATGAAATATCTGTGTAGAGTACTGCCCAGTGCATAATCACATAATTTGTTTTCTTCAGATATATATATGGTAATTGTTTTTGTCTATAATTATAATCAAATTTTGAAATTCGCCTATTACATGTAGTTTAATGTTTTTTTGATATATTTTCATATTGAACGCATAACCCAAATAAACTGCAAATAGTATTTTTGAAAGATCCTTGTGTACAGTACTGAATCCTTCGACAGTTCACCGGTATAAAAAAAAAATAACGTTGGTTGTAATTATTACAATAAATCAGAACAATTCATATTGTTGGACAAGACAAGACAAAATTAAAGCATAAATATCAAGCTTTAGATTTGCTTACTTCATTTTAATACATGTATACATCAATTTAACTGCCAATTCAATTCCTAAAACCATTATTACACAAATTTACATATTCTATGGAAATCTGATCCAAGATTACATGTATCAGAATGCATATATACATGTAAATGTATGTAGCCATTTCCTTTTACCCCATTCCCCACCCCACCCCTGACCCCCTTGCCCTAGCAAAGAAATCACAAATCCAGAAGGAGAAGAGAATAATTAGAGAAGAGTCTTAAAGATAAAGTTGAGTTCTGGTCATGCATTTACATTTTGAAAGAAATTATTCCAAAGCAATAGACCGCTTCGGTAATGTATGCAAATTTATGCAAATTTATGCATACCTTTCAAACAAAGGTTCTTCTTGACAACCTGAAAGCTTGCTGAAGGCTTGCCGGACATAGCTACAAATAATGTATGCAAACTGGATTCCAAGCATTGAGGCTCATTTATAAAAAGCAAGTTCATGGAATAGCTCATCACTAGGTGCTCAGAGAATATATGTGCATAAATTTGTATACATTACAGACGCGGTCTATTGGGAAAGGTTGATCATGTCTACACAAGAATTGCTGTATACTCTTAGTTTTGGAATAATCAAAATGATGAGAAATCAACCCAACCTCGCTGAGAACTGCACACAGAAATGGATATATGTGGCATGGATGTTCGGCCCAAACACTTCAGCTATTTCTTGTCCTATTTGGAATAGGAGGGTATTTGGAGAGCAATCCTTTTCAGGGGACATTTCTACTATGATGTTCTTCCCAGAACTCAACCTTCACTTTAAAGATGGAAATGAGAAAAATAAAGAAATTGCAAGAGAAAGGGAAAGAGAGGTGAGAAACGAGACAGAGAGCAAAGAAACTACTTTGTCTAAGTCCTTTTGAGAAAAAAGTTTATCATCCATCCTCAAAGCATTTGATATTAAAAGTTACAGATTAAAACCAAATAAATATATAAAAACTGCTAAGGTGTAAATTACTTCTAAGATTAAAAATTTTGTTGCTTTAAAAAGTGGGAAAGGGCTTGGATTTAACATTGTATATTTCTTCTTCATCAGAACGCACTAACAGTAGGGATAATGGCTGAAAATCTGGCTTTAAACAGATCAAACAAAATTGAAAATTATCCCCACCAATACTCAGAATTTAGCATGGACAGGCTGTTTCTTTGAGTTATGACTTCAAAACGTAGGATTCACTGAAAAACAAACTAAGTGAAAAAATTCATTTCTTTGGTATTATATATTGGTATTTCATGCCGTTTTTTTCTTTTTTCTTTTCTTTTCTTTTTCCAGAAATAAACTGGAAGGTGCCAGTAAGCAATGTTCAATGAAACATTTGTTGAAATTTTCACTATACATGTTAGAATTGTTTAAATACTTTAAAAAAAGGACTTTATGTGTGACTGATGGAATATTTTCACATTTGCACTACTTCTATCCCTCTCAACAATAACATTACTGACCGACATGTACATGCATCAATACACAGGTAGTAATCATGTTCCACGGGTGTTGCTAGTATAACAGTTCTATTCGCAGAATTTGAATTCACTGGACTCCAAGACATGTTCTGTGCAGTTGAAGGTTGCAGGGAGAATGCTTCATCAGTCCCACCTGTTCCTTTTCGTGGGAGTTCATGACTGACTTTCTTAGCCATACCCCTAAGGCAGACAACACACACATTCCCACACCACCTTCCTCGGTTTCTATGCAATCTCTGCCTTGGATATCCTCCATGCGTTAGGCTCCTCACACTTGCTTCAAGAGAGTCTCCAGATGTTGTTCTGTGGAGTCTGAAGATTGCCTTTGGATTTCCTTCAGTCCCACCTGTTCATTTTCGAGAAAGTTCATGATTGGATTTTGCCATACCCTAAGGCAGCAACACTAACTTGCTCAGTATCTGAACAATCTCTGCCTGGATATCCTCCATCTGTTGGGCTCCAACACACAATCTGTGCAACTTGAAGACTGCTCGGAGATTGCTTCAGTCCAGGACTACTTCCGTCCCATCTGTTCATTTTCTTGAAAGTTCATGACTGACAGTAAAGTTACCCCTAAGACCAGCAGCAACACTCTACCCTGCTCAGTTTCTACGCAATCTCTGCCGGGATATCCTCCATGCGTTGGGCTCCTCATACTTGTTGTAGAGAGGCTCCAGGCGTTGCTGCTTCTTGGCCTTGCTCAGCCTGGTCGGGTCGGAGAAGCGGAAGAAAGATTTAGCAAGTTCCACAAACCACTTAGGATCGACTGTGGTGACTTCCCTCATGTATTCCTTGGTAGTCAGCACAAGCTCATGATAAATCACCCTAGAGAAACAAAAGACAATCAATTTTTAAATGTCCAGAAGCATTTTTAGGGAGGAATGTTCAATTTCATGGAAGTATTTCCGTAGTCTAAACATAAGGAATCCAATTTTCAATCTCCAGGTTAATGAAAAGCAAACCGCAATTTTTCTTCTTTTATTTCTTTCCTTTTTTTTCTGCATACCTTGGACCCATAATCTCCTGCTTCCTACTTGATAAATCACTTATTTCATTTGTGGTCCATGGCAAGTCATGAAATATTTGAAACAGGGGATTACGTCTTTTCTTGATCCAATAGTATTCAATTATCCCCTGTTAAAACCATTGGCTATGCTATGGATACGAGGAATAATCTTTCAATTCTGAAGAAATTTTGAAATATCCCTGAATCAAAGCCCGGAAGTTTGTTGATATAAACTTAGCACTTGAATAAAACTTGTGGCAAAATATGAAATATGGTCAAAATTTCCAATAATAACAAAAGGGCAAAGAACTGATATGGAGAAGGTATGACCAATCACTGTTAAAAGGAGAAGTCCACCCTTATATCAAGTTGGTTTTAAAAGAAGCAGAAAAAAATTAAAGAAACAGATCAATGAAAGTTCGAGCAAAACCTGATAAGAAATAAGAAAGTTATGATTTTTTTAAGCTGTAATCAATCAAACGCAAATTGACAACTCTGTGACGTACATCTTGTTAGCTCCTCTCAAATTTTGCCTGTAACTAAAAAAATCATAAATTTCCGATTTTTAAAAAGAAAATATTTAATTATACATGCAACCTAGATATAATCATTGCAAGTACGTTTTCACAAAGAATCTGTATGCAAAGAGAATGTATTGCTTTATCAACAACTAAGAAATGAAAATTTATGAAACTTTCTGTACAGAGCAAATGGGAGAGGAGCTCGCAAGATATGTCGCCAACTTGCCAATTTGTATTTGATTGATTACAACTTTTTAAAAATTCATAACCTCCTTATTTTTTGTCAGATTTTACTCAAACTGTCACTAATCAGTTTCTCTCATTTTCCTGCTTGTATTCAAATCAGCTGAATACATGGGTGGACTTCCCCTTTAACACTTGAGAGGATGCACAGACTAACATGGATTGCGGATATCTAGTAAAAAAAAAAATTATCAAAATTTTAAATTGGTCATTTGTAGAAATGCCCTGGCCCTGCATCTGTTCATGCCCTTTTACTACCATGCACACAATATATCGTCCGTTTGGAGCCAGAAGGGAGTTAACTCTGTGTTAGAGTATATGAGTTAACGCCCTTCTGGCTCTAAACAGACGATATCACTGTTACTGCGCGAGACCATAAGTACACACCCAGAAAAATGATTTTCACCACATACATGACCTTTATCAGCATAGCCATTCAAGTAAAGAGCATACACGTATACCAAAGACCTACCAATCTGGTTGCCGATTGAAGAGGGCACTTGAAGGATGGACATAGACGACCTGACTGTCAACCAGAGTCCTGTAACCCTCCTGAGGATCCTATACACGAAAGAGAGAGCAAGATTCAATCAAATGACATTTATATAGCAACTTTTCAATGACATTCAGAGCAACTAGGTCAATGCCCTTTGGCACATATTTTCTTTTACTTGAAATTGATGGACTTAGGCAACCTGACTATCAACTAGAGTCCTGTAACCCTCCTAGAGCTGTAGCTCGGAACCAGAACAGGTCTCAATTTTGCCAGACTGAAGGTTTTGAGCCGAGACAGACACGAACCACAATAAACTCAGGTCGGGTCAACTCAGTAACAGAGGTCTGACAGAAAAAAAATTGTGAAAAAGCTCTCTGTTTTTTCATCTTTTAATACTCAGAAAGTGCATTTAACCAATATATTTGTATGTATATGTACATATCTGCCTAGTGTGTGTTGTAATATGTGTTAAGGCCACCGCACACCTTACGATCGGTCTGCGATCCGATTTGTGAAATAAATCGCTATGGCATTAAATATTGGCATTTTAACAAATGAAATATACCCTATTCAGGTTCTGAAAAGTAATATGAATACTAAACATAGGGTTTTGGTGAGATGTCAGCTTTCTACAGGGAATAAGGGCAAAATTATTTTCAAATTGTAAGCAGTCGTACGATTTTTGTGACGTCACTTTGACTCGGAGACGATTTGGCCATTCCACCGACTAGAAAACTCGGCAAAGGCTTATTATCGATTTTACTATCTGTATGACTATTCAGACCCTCAATCAAATATATTTTTCGTTTTTAAACGATTTGTCAAATGATATTACATTTTCTTCTGAAATCGGATCGCAGACCGATCGTAAGGTGTGCAGTGGCCTTTACAAAGCAATTATTGCTGTCAAAATTTTGATGATAGATTTGGCTGTGTTTTTTAAAGCGTTACCGGACCAGTCCAGAACCGGTAAGGGTTTTCGAGGTAAATGAGCCAGACCAGACCAGGGGAGCGTTTCATCAAACATTTTGTCAATGATTTTACCGACAACTGTTCTAAGGTACTGAAATCCTTGCATCTGATTGGCTGAGAACAAATTTGTTGTTAAATATCACTGACAAAACGCTTGATGAAACGCTCCCCAGGTGTCAAGGAGAAACATGGTTCAAGGGAAACAGAAATAGAAATAGCTGGTCTTTCTGTCAGGTGGTTGCAAAAGAAGTTTTCAGTGTACTACATATCCTTACCTTCCTAGCTGCATTCCTGAAGAAGCCACTGCAGATGGCCTTCTGTACTCTAGCTGTGTTCTTTCCACATGTCACTACATCCAACTTGTGCCTGTTATCAAAAGAAATTGATGGAAACCATTGGGAATAAAATGACAGACACTCTTGAGGGAGACCAACAACTATGTTATGGGTTTCATGCTGCTACACTATTTTCAAAATATGAGCTTCTAATAACACTTATATAAAAGATATTGCAAGTATAAACACACTCTCAATAAGCATAAAAGCGATTTGTGAGTAGAGTAGTCTACGCACCCATATGCACTTGCACAGAAAAGGGTGCGCATGGAACCAAAGTCTGGCTCGGGTTCCATGCGTGGGGTCTTGTGGTTTAACCCTTACTGGCAATTTCGGATTACCGCTTCATGACTTTTTTCCCTGAAGTCTTGCACACGTTTTGATACATTTGTCCATATCAGACACACCTTGGGGGCGTTATATACTAATTTGTATGCGCATGTCATTAAAATTGCTAATCGCTCCATATATTTGTGTACAGTTACGTGCTGTCAATAGACAATGGCTTGCATTTCTTTGTGAATTAATTAGCTAATTATTCAAAAAATTTACATAATTGATTAAAATTAATCACACCATCAAATTCAGCATGTGAAGATCTATCGACATGCAAATTTTCAAGTTCATTGGACATTGCGTTTCCGAGATCAATGGGGGCCTCCCAGGCCCCCCCCCCCAGTATTTTCATGGAGCAAAATAGCCCAGTTCAGTAAGGGTTAAAATTCCAAATATAGAGTCTTAATCAACAATGAATATCTTATGCATAGCTGTCCATAATTCCTAGAAGTTGTTCACGTATATCCTGGGTCCTGCGTAGGGTAAGAGCCTGGACAAAGTTCTCAACGTGCCAACTTTGATATTACTAAATAAAGATTTGGGGAAAGCATTGCTATGGAGCTCTTATTTAAAACCACAATCCTTTCCTTTGATAATCTATGCATACCTGTCCATGATTCCTAGAAGCTGTTTGCGGACATCCTGGGCCCTGCGCAGGGTACGAGCCTGGACAAAGTTCTCAAAGCACCAAGGGTTGGAGAACTTGTTGTTCTTCCATGAGTTATAGACGGCCAGGAGGGTGAGATGGTCTCCTTCCGGCTGGTGGAACTTGGCCTTGCGTTGGTCAGCTAGACCTTGCTTGTCCTGGGGGGGGGGGGAGAAATTTTAAAATAAGACATGACAGGACATTAAAATTTATGGGAGGTCATTTCACAAAAACAAAACAAAAAGTAAACAAACAAACAAAAGATGTTTTCATCACATCTCTTGACTGAACAACTGTGATAACTTGGGGGACATGGTGAACTTTCAGTGTGTCAATTGCCCTTGGGCATCTGTTAGTGTTGTATGTAGGTGCTAAGTCAAACATTAAACATATTTCAAAAGTCAAAAAGAGTGTTTTCTTCCTCTAAATGGAAAAGAAATAGACTGAGTCTAGTGTGTATACATATAGCAGTGGCGGATTTAGGAGGGGGCGCTTCCGGCCCAAGCCCCCCCCCCCTCCATTTTGAAAGAAAAGTGTATATTGTGCCCCCCCCCCCCTTTTTGTAACTGACAATTTTGGAAGAAAATGGGACACCCCAAAACCGATGACCCCCTTTTTTTTTCCTTGTCAGAAAATTATCAGAGCTTTGTGCCCCCCCCCTCTTTTTTCCAAAAGCCTGGATCCGCCCCTGCATACGGTATACATGTAAATCACATATTGTGCTTTAGCCAAAACATGAGAAACTGTATTGCAGTAAGACATAAGACTATAACAAGATATAGTCCTATGGACAGAAGGCTTATATGCATCTTAGCGTAAGGACGAACAACGTGCATCACAAACTCTTAGTCCTACACACCAAACACTGTAATTACAGCAAGTTCAACCTCTCACCTTGGGTCTGTAGAAGACATTCTGTACAGACAGCATGGACACCACAGTTAGAGTCTCTTCACTGCAACCAAGATGAACTGACATGATGAGCACCTTGGAGAGCATGGGCTCTAGAGGAAATTCAGCCATCTGGGAAGGCAAAGGAATATGAATTATGGAAAAGTTTATTTACACTGATAACATCTGTAAACTCATTTATTACTACAATGTCAAAATGACTCGAACCTCTTTACGCCGCACAATGATGTTACAGTTTTGCTCTTAAGAAAAAGAAATGAATGTTATAACAATGATTATCCAGAGAGAGACAGTAGAATAAGTAAATGCAATGGGGAGTGTAGCATTAAAAAAGTTTCGCATTCAGCCTTTCTCAGCTGCTGCCTCCATCATCATTATGATTATCATAATCATCATCACCACCACCGCCATCACCACCACCATCATCATCATCACCGTCATCACCATCATATGCAGCATTATCTTCATCATCATCACCACCATCATCATCTTCATCATCACCACCACCATCACCATCACCATTATCATCACCACCATCACCATTATCATCACCATCATCATCACCATCACCATCACCATCACCATCACCATCATCACCATCACCACCATCACCATCACCATCATCACCATCACCATCATCATCCTCCTCCTCCTCCTTACCCTTCTTCCCAGTTTGGTAAGCAGTCCCTCATCATCCAGTGCACTCAGCGAGTGAAGCTGCTCCATGGCGGTGATCAATGTCTCTGTAGGCGGGGCGTCCATGAAGTCAAACGCCAGAAGGTCATTAATGCCCATGGCCTTGAGGGACAGAAGGGTGCTAGCCAGGTTGGTACGCTGGATCTCCGGTACAGCCGTGGGGAGCATCTCGTCTCTGTAAGCACGCTCAGTGTAGAGGCGATAGCACTTGCCAGGACCGGTCCTACCGGCTCTCCCCGCCCTCTGTTTAGCTTGAGCCTGAGAGATGGGGGTAACAACCAGCTGGTCCATGCCTGTTTTGGAATTGTACACCTTTTGTTTTACAAACCCTGGGTCCACCACGTAGTAGATGCCGTCAATGGTCAGTGAGGTTTCAGCGATGTTAGTGGCAATCACAACCTGCATGGAAATAATAGATGATTAATCAATTCATTAATCTAACTTATCTTACATATGAATCTTAAATAAAGTTTCTATTTATATGAGGGGCTGGAACAAAGATGGGGATCTGCATCTGTTGGGCAGGTTTGAGTAAACAGGCAGAATTAACATTTAACCTTTTAGTCACTAAGCTGCCCGGGACCACCCTTCTTATTACTCATTGAACCGACCATGGACTTGAATCCGAGTAACACTACTATTGGGTGCTGAAATTTTGTGTGTGCTATCTTTACACATAAGCCATGTAGAATCGACATTGAAGCGATGCGTTACTGTGAAAAGATTTTGCGTACAGTAGAGAGTCTATGCTGCAAGATGGTTTACTGAGACTGAGTTCAGTAAGTAAATGACTACCATACGCATAATCCTTAGGTCCTAAAAGTTTAAGATATTTAAGGACCACAGGACTTCATATATATATCTATTTACCTTTCTATCTATCTATCTTTAAAACTACCTATCTAATATCTATCTATCTGTTTATAAATCTAATTATCTATCTATATACATGTACCTGCATATCTATTCATCTACCTACCTACCTATCTATCTAATATCTATCAGTCAATTTATCATTTCATCCATCCATTCATCCTTCTATTACTCTTTCATTTTATTGATTCTGTTTGTACCTTCCCACTACCAGGAGCAGAATCAAAGGTTTGGGCCGGCATCTTGCAGGCCATCTATGTACCTATTTATCTACATCGATCGATCCATCCATTCATCCATCCATCCATCCATCCGTTCAACTATCTATCCATCATCAGTTATGTTCTTACCTTCCTACTTCCCGGAGGGGCGGGATCAAAGATCCTGGTCTGCATCTCGCTGGGTAGGGCGGAGTAGACCGGTAGGATGATCAGTTCAGGTACTTCCGGTCCAAGAGATTTCATCCTCTCAAAGAGAATCTCACAGGCCGTGTCGATCTCCTCCTGACCGGTCAAGAAGAGCAGAATATCACCTGGTGACAAAGAGCAGAGACAAAAAAGATTTTGCATTTTGGGTTAGGTATTGGGAGTGGGAAGTGGGAGGAGTAATTGGAATTTTTTTTAAACTGTGAGACAAGATACTAATTAACTTTGCAATCAGTACTTATTTACAAAGATTTGTTTACATCACCTTACCAACACTGAATCATTGTCATCACACCACCATGAGCATCTTCAGTGTTTCTACCAATATCGACACTTACCATTATCATTAACACCATCCATCATCAGTATCACTATCCTCTTTATAATCAAAATCAACTTCATCAAGACTTTAACAAGTACCAATGAATGACATTGTAATCCTCAACAGCATGATCATCATCAGCACCATCATCACCACCAAAATCAACATCACAGTTACTACCACCACCATCATCACCAGCACCATCATCACCAGCACCATCATCACCATCACCATAACAATCGTTATCATCATCATCTTCATCATCATCATCACCATCACTGTCACCATCACCATCACCATCACCATCATCACCATCCTCACCATCACCATCACCATCACCATCACCATCACCATCACCATCATCACCACCCTCACCACATCCAAATCCACCACCACCATCACCATGACACGTATCATACCTGGAGGTTCAGTAAGATGTATCTGCATGACTGTGATGAGAGAGGCATCCAGATAGTCCGTCTCAGGATCCTTGGTGTAGAGGATCTCCACAGGGAATGTACGACCAGGAATAGTGAAGATAGGCTGTATGCAAAGAAAGAGAATCAAAAGTTAATCATGTATTAACCTGTTGACTACTGATTTTTTCTAATTTCCATAGGCTCATACATGGCCCAACCTGTTCCAGTGGGCAAGGGGTTAACTGAAGTATTCATGACTTGGGAAGAAAATCATACATTCATTACTGAACTGGAAACTATGCTACAGCAAAAACTGATTATACAATTCAAAGATTACCTACAAATAAAGCAAGTCAAACAAAGATAACATAATTCATATTTTGCATATTCTTTGAAAATGAGCAATTGAATAATCTACAAATAAAGCAAGTCAAGCAAAGATGATTGCATGAGCACACTCCACATTTCACAGAAAGACCTCCCGCGCAATAATCAGAGGACTGCTCCGCGCGTTTCATGGAGCAACCAGGGAATCAACAGAATAGATAATGAGGACAATCTGGACAGTTTGATTTTATGATGAATACTGTTTCTTAATTATGTTTGAAACATCTTACACACTAGCAATAAATTTACCGTAATCACAATGACTTTTGAGTCTTCCTGGGCACCCACTTAGAGAATACCCGGGAGAGGCAATGTAGATAAATTGCCTTGCTTACATTTCCTAAGGATATTCTATTCAATGTTTGTTCTTCAGACCATTTCTCTGTGTTTGACATTCATTAAGCTTCCCTTCAAGGTTTATACACATTACTCACAGCTTCAAAGAAATACGCAGAGAACTTGACGGCATCTAGCGTGGCTGATGTTACGATAAGCTTGAGGTCGGGCCTCTTCTTGACCGCCTTCTTGAGGAGGCCGAAGAGGACGTCGGTATGGATGGTCCTCTCATGGGCCTCGTCCAACATGAGGACCGAGTACTGGGTCAGGTCCGGGTCTATCAGGCATTCCCTCAACAACATACCGTCAGTCATGTACTTCACTTTTGTCTCGGGTGACGTGCAGTCCTCAAAACGCATGGTGTAACCAACCTGCGTGATGCAAGAAGACAATAATTTTACTAACAATCCTCAAAACCCATGGTGCACTTAACCTACATGCATGGTGCAGCATGATTAACTTCAACAAACAGATATCAAAAGATACTCCCTTAGGTAGTTTTGTCAAGGTATCAAAGACTTACACAAATAATTGCCAGTATTTTGTGCTGTATCATGAGGCAAAAGATTGATAAATACTACCAAATTCTATTAGGAATCTATTGAAAGTACTCACATGGTTAATGACCCAACAAATATAAGGGGAACATATTAAAAGCTGTCAAAACTTATTATTACAATTAAAAATTTATGAAAGTTTCTGGTTTTAAATAGACTAATCAAATCGGTTTGCTGATGCTCAGACAAAAGAAATTACACTTACCTCTTGACCGAGCCTGCAACCAAACTCTTCTGACACCCTCTTGGCTACGGACATGGCAGCCACACGGCGAGGCTGAGTGCATCCGATCTTGCCCCTGATAGTGTAGCCAGCCTCTGCAATGTACTGGGTGATCTGGGTTGTCTTTCCACTTCCCGTCTCACCAATGACTATAAGGATCTGATTTTCATCCACAGCCTATGAAGAAAACAAGCAGAAACAAGGTATGGTTGAAATTGTATTCATGCAATGTTATTGTTTACATGTTCATCTGGTTCCTTCTTCCACTCATACTTCCCGTCCCCAAATGGATCACTTTCATATCACATTCTTTTCTTGTATTAAACGATGCAGTCTACATTCTTACCCATCCCCGACCATATCCGGGTTCCCACAGAAATTTGAGAACCAAATTCCATGACTTACTATGACCAGGTATGTACCATTTTGGTATAGGCTGCCATATCCAAGGGCTGTATGAATACCACTCATCAGTGATATATATAATCTCATGTTTGTGATGGAAGGCTGCCATAGCCACACGGCCTACACCCTTGATCAATTTCCATGACTTTTGGGAGATTTTTTTTTTTCATTTTGCATGACTTATCATGAATTTCCAGAGGAATTTCTTTCTCCATGACTTTTTCCAGATTTTTCCACGACCGTGGGAACCCTGCCATAGGTACGTGTAATGCTGGGCCATGTACACACAGCATTTCTATACATTGCTTACTCAGTTCTTGTGTGTACGAGTGTATTGTGCAGTACCTGATAAAGAACTCACTTGTTAACTGGACATAGGAGGGTGAACTAGTAATGTGTCAAATCTGTCCTCTTCACATTTAACTAGAAAGGACAGTTTATATTGGCTAAGCCTTGTCTAAAAGGAATGATGGTTGCATTAAACCTACAACAAAAAAAAGTTATCAATTTTCATTTTGCCACTCCATACCCAGGAGGAAAATGGGAACGTGGTAGGGATCTGGAGGCCATTGTGACTGAATTTTACGGCATGCCTTTACAACGAGAATATGGTTGGAAATGGAGATATCATGTGCGAATCCAAAGATCAGAGTTACGAGTGTAATGAACTTGAGAGACTTCAGTATCAAAAATATAAATTTTATCATTAGCAATACTATTACAATTCAATTCAATTCAATTCAATTTTTTTATTCATCCAGATGGCATGGAAATTTGTTTTGATCACACATTGTAAAAAATATGTAATATATGAAAAGTTAATATACAATTAAAAATGAGATACAGGGCACAGTTCAGTTTATATGCAGACATGGTTTGAAAGTATGAGAAACTATGTTGATGATCTTACTGGCATAATTTAATATTGAGTTATTTGTATGCAACTGACTTGGTCTATTCTACAACCTATAAGGTGATGATATTTCATGAAATGACATCTACAATTGTGACCCTCCACCACAAAACGACCAATAAGTTGGGGTTTTTAATTTCAGCAGAGTTTGGAAGCTTAGATTCTTACCTTTAAAATGATATATAACTTGTCTTGTATGGACTAAGCAAACCCTTACAATGAGAAGGCAAATGACAATGAACAGGCAAATGACCAAAACAATAGAGAAAACAGGCTCTAAAGAAGAGCGACCATTTAAGAGCCCCTAATCTGTGTCCTAATGTTTGTCGCACAAAAGGTTGAGTCAAAACTCCAAAGCCTACACTGTGAAGTACTCATTGGATTGGGTTGAACTTTCTATACCTTCAGAACAGACATATTTCTTTCTTTATTTCTGTAGATTTTGAATATCAGACAGTGCATAGTTTTTGAGCTATACATGTACTTGAAAAGCGATGTGATGTACGATCCCAGCAAGCTGACTCACAAAGTTTGAATATCCAGGTAAAAATGGTCATTTTGAATGAGTAAAAACATATTTCAGCATGGTATTTTACCCCGAAATTTTGTCAGATGGTAGATTAATAAATTAACTTTCAGAAAATACCAGAAACTGAAAATAGAAATTTCCACCCAAAACAACCATTTTCAGCTGTTTACTCTAAAACTCCCATTGCGACTTATTGGATGTTTTGTGGTGGAGGGTCACAAATGGTATGAAAATGCCACCCTCTCTTCATACCTGCACCAGTTCTTTCTTGAGTCTATAAATAGGCAGACTCTGCCTCTGCTCCACGATGGATAGCTTGGTCTTCTTTCCGTAAGATGCCTTGTTCCCACCAAAGGCAGACTTCTTCCACTCCGGTAGCTCCTGACTGGTCATGCCTGTCTTACGGATGTTGGCAACAAGTGTGCGTTCACCTGTGACAGAAGTTAAGAAAATACATCTTCAGACTCTAGTTTTATAGTAGCACTATTATTATGAGCAATAACAACCGAATGATCCAGTGGCACAAATTACCTTCTGTTTAATGTTTGGCAGTTTATTTCCCCTAAGCCCTAAATTAAAGACAACTGTGTACTTTTATATTTTTGCTTGAATTCCAAAACAAAGGAAATAATCATTACTCATTTACAGATTTGTGAAAGAAACTCCTGTACTACATGTATATCCCACAAGCCTGTTTCATAAGCAGATACAGAGCTGCCAACCTTGTGCAACCAAAAAAAGGAATTTACAGCAAAAAAAAGGAATACCTTCAAACAAAACTTAAAACCTTGCGCGACATACTTCCATTGCAGAAATAATGCTCATTTCTTATGCTGAAATGTCTCGTCACATTTTTCCCTTTGATGTGTGCTCACAGTCACGCATTACTTGGATCATATTCATACTTCATTACTTGCCAACATTTGAAATCGAAAAAGAGGGACAAATATGGCCGGGGTCCAGGGGGCCGCCAAGGCACCCCGGGGGGGGGGGGGGGGGGGGGGGGGGGGGTTCAGGGGCAGCGCCCTGATGGGAGTCTCAAGGGGGCAACGTCCCCTTGAAACTGAGAAAATAGCACTATGGAGGATTGGAGGGGCATTATTTAAAGGCCATTAAATCAGCATCTCCAACTCCAGAGACAGAGTCCAAGGTTGATTTTCAAAAACATAAATGTACATGTAATAGAACTAGAAATTTTCAAAAACATATACATGTACATGTAATAGAACTAGAAGGAAAATTATACAAGTGTCAGGAATATTGCATGACCTGCTACACCGTACTGGTTTTGATAAAAATGCTTTAGATTTTGGATTTCATTTTTTTTCTTTTTTTTTTGTTGAAAATCTAAATGAGAACTTACACATGCAAAATGCAAATTCAACGCCTTTTGTGATTGGCTTTATGACAGGAAATCGTTGTTTGTACTCCTCTTTAAACTTCTGTGACCGTTTTCCACTAATTTTGATCAAATCCTCTCCAGTTTCGCGAAATAATTCCGTTAAATCCACGATCGTGTCAAAGCCCGTGCGCAGTTCAGCAAGCGGTAATACATTGTCCCACATATAGAGATCGGTGCTGTGCTTACATGCGTTTTGCATGGGTCGCACGCTACATGGGCACCGCTGCATGCGAATAAAACATGTTTTCGCAGTCACACGACCCAGTCACACGACGGAAGAGCGATCGAAACTTGCGTTATTTCAATGATATACTGTACATGTACGTACCATCGGTCAGTTTGGGGTCGGTTTCGTTGGTGGGACTGTAACATTACGTGTATCGATAGCTCAAACCCGGAAGTCATAGACAACACTGTATTTTCGTATACTAGTACTAGTACACAGAACACACGCAAACACTTAAAAAAAGAGAAAAAACGTATTTCATGAAGAAAAAACGGAATGCCGTAATATTGGTTAAAAAGTGGTAATAATTCTGTCAAAAACGGAATGGTTGGCAGCTCTGCAGATATTATAAAAAGAAATAGACGAACGGCCCTTGAATCATCCAAAGGCTACAAGGCATGTTTCTATGAAGGCTCAAAGGCCATTTTAGCTACACCCTTTTCCTATCGTTCAAAGAGAAGTTTGATTTGTGGTGATATGTCGAAGAATATCATATAGTAGCAATGTCACATGAAAAAGACAGTGCTTGAAATGCCCCCTTATTCCAAATATGACTAGAAATAACTTTTGAACAAATTTTGATGCCACTTGTATGTGGAGTCCCATATACCCACATCCATGTGCGGTGCTTTAAACTGCATGTTATTTTCAACAAGGTTAAGGCAATTTCTTATATGTTTGATGATTCCAAAACATTACAAAACACAAAATTCGTATGCGCTCCATTATCAACCTTTTCCCATAACTTCTACACAGTTTCTTTCAAACTACAATTGCAACTCAGTTATCTCTTTAATTTGTTCTGTTTTGTGCCCTCTAGACTATCCCTCGCCTGTCCCTCAACTTACTCTCAGGCATGGGATCAATCCAGTTCTTGTTCATTCCTGTAGGAATGTTCTCAGCTTCGGCCCTCTCCGTAGCTTGCTTCATCTCTCGTCTCTCCTTGGCCAGAGCGCTCTGCATCATAGCTGCCTTGGATAGGGTCCCATCAGGGTTCTAATACAAGAGATACAGTTTGGGCATTTACAGAACTAGTGCTGATAATTTTACAAAGAGCAGAGTGCTTTGCATTATAGCAGCCTTGGACTGGGTTCCAACAGGATTCTAAAAAAAAAGATACAGTTTTGGCATTTCCAGAAACTATTGCTCACAATTTTACAAAAAGCACAACTGCAGCTTAATTGTTTCATCTCTGTCTTTCCTTGGTGACAGCACCCTGCATCATAGCATGCTTGGATAGGGTTCCATCAAGATTCTCTGATGATAATGATATCGACATAGACAATGATAATTGTGATGATATTGTAAAGTTATGTTGCCATCTGTCCTGCAAACTCTGCCCAACTGATTGATACTTTGCGCATCATGTGACGACAAATAGTTCACACTAGCCTTAAGCAAAATGAGCAAAGTGCTATCTGGGGAGCATTTCATCAAGCGTTTTGTCAGTGATTTTTACCGATAAATTTGCTCTCAGCGAATCCGATGCAAGGATTTCAGTAGCTTATAACAGTTCAGTAAAAATCACTGACAAAACGCTTGATGAAATGCTCCACCAGGTGCCATATTGTGCATATTATGTCATATCCAGTATACATAAGTAAACAGGTACTACACACTGCATAAGACATCATAGACAATAGGATTCACACACTTACTATTAAAAATTATAGCTATTACGCAAGCTTATCAAAGCGTGATATTGTATAATACTTGCGGGCAGTGTTTTATTCAATTCAGCTGAGCTAGTGATGAGTAAATATATTTCTCATTTTCCCTTTTACCTTATTTACAACTAGTGCCTAGACCCTATATCAGACTGTGGTTACAAATAATGGAAGAAAACCCCCAAATACCTCCTATAGTTGAGTCTCTATTGAAACTAGAAACTCAACATATTGTCTATGATTTCAAATGCAGTGTATAGTACTTTTTTACTTGTATACACTGGGTATGAGATATACAGTACCCCTAATAGCACTTTGCTCATCTAGCCCGCTTGGCAATACAAAAGAACCACTTTATAGCACTGTTTCTGGAATCTTGCATACCGTAATTTCAAGCAGATGGCAGTGAATATTCTTATGCAGTGAAAACCTGCCTATAAAGACCACTAAACGGAGACAAGGGGTCTTTATGTACAGCTTCCCATGATACACATTTCAATGAGAAAAACACTTTTCAAGGGAAACCAATATTGTGGTCTTTATAGACGGGTGGTCTTTCTATACAAGTGGTCGCTAAAGCAGGTTTGACTGTACTATAACCCTACCTTCACGATCCTGACTGGACTGAGGTCGACGCTCTGCCTGCCGTGACCCCTCAGGAAGGGTGGATCCTCCTCCCTGAGCTCAATTTCAATTTCCTCATCGGAGTTATCCTCGTCTTTGGGAAGGATACCCGTGATCTCATCAAAGTCTGGGAAGTCCGCCTTGTCTATGCAACCTCCCCCCATCATCTATGCGAAGGACAACAGGAGAAATGGAAGGTAATCTTGAGTTCCCGTAATAAAAGCAAGAACAAATTCTCACAACAAAAGTCTAAATCAATTTACACTTAGAGATAAAGTTGAGTTCTGGTCATGCAATTAATTACATTGTGAAAGAAACTGTCTCAAAGTAATTGGAAAAGGTTGATCATGCCTAGATGAGTGATACTGCGAGCTTTGATAATCATAAAAATTGTAAGATATTGACCCATATGCACTGTACACAGAAATGGGTATATGGGATTGCACGCACATGTGGAATGAATGTTCGGCCCGAACTCTTCACCTATTTCTCCTCATATTTTGAATATGAGGGCATATGAAGAGCAATTCTTTCAGGGGACATTTCTACTGTGATGTTCTTCCAAACTGACATAAAAGGAATGAAAAAGCTCACAAATTATTTTTCACCTTTCCCAGAACTCAACTTTCCCTTTAACTGAATGTTACATGACAAACTGACTCAATCTTGGAGGTAATCACATGCTGTGAAAAGCACTGCATACAGATATGGATATATGGGACTACACACACACACACACATACACACACACATGTGGCATCAAACTTGGCCCAAAGTTTCAAACTATTGTACAATGCATTCGGGATAAGAGGACATTTCAGTACTTTACATGTGACATTGCGAGTGCTATTATCATCTTCTTCCAAAAGAATGAAAGGGCTCACAAAGACTTATTCTCACTTACAACATCCTGACCTTCTCTTGACAACACATACCTGTTTGAGTTCCCATTTCTCAGGAGACGTGACCCTCTGAACCCTCTTCCTGATGGCCACGTCATCCGAGTCTGGAGCGTTGATGAGCGGCAGGTCAGCGGGTCGGTACGGGTTCATGCCCTCTTCCTCGTTCGTCTCTGGGGCACTCTGCAAAATAGTGGGTACCAGGGTACTGGAATCACTTGTATGGTCAAACTCTGTCTCTTAAAAGCTTTGTCAGCTTTTGCATAAGACATCAATTTTCAACTGTAAGTAACAGGTCCCTACTCGTCCCTACCCGTCAATAGACTCATGACACCCACCTTCTGTGGTACCAACTTTTTAAACAACTGTATAAAATGACTGCTGAGTGTTCTATCATTATGTTGATTACAGTATACTGTATGTTTCAAGCAGAGAACCTCAAAATGAAGGTACCTTTTTCTATGTCAAGAAAAAAAATAGCCTTTCATACTTCAAACACATTGTTTCAAACTCAAATGAAATGATGAAGGCTCTGTTCGAATTCTAATTTTCATAACTCACAGAACTCATGACAATCAACACAAATGCTTGTACTCAGATAAGTAGACTAACAAAACCTGGGTCCCGTTCCATAAAACTTGTTATTAGTAACAACTGCCACATTTCTATGACAAATTTGCTCTCAGCCAATCAGATGCAAGGATTTCAGTAGCTTATAACAGTTATTGCAACTTGTTATTGATAACAAGGTTTATGAAACAGGGCCCTGGTTTAACCCTGATTTATGGAGCACCAAGTGTCAGGTTCTCTATTCTGTACAATTTCTGTAATTTCTGTGTTTCTTTAATTGTTGTAACAAACAAAGGAATAAAATTATTCTGGTCTTGAAATGAAAACAGGAAATTTAATAAAGGCCAATATGATTTTCCATTATTCACTTAGTTACAGAATTATAGTAAGTTTTTTTGGAAGAGGGTGCTGATTACATGCTCCATAAGTCATTGGACCAAATCTACCCGCCTGGTATTCAAGATTACCATTTAAGATGAACTTTGAACAAACCTTCGCTTTGACTGGATTCAAATCCTCTCCTGTACTCTGATCAACGTCTTTCATGGAAAGTCTGATCTTGGTTCCTGCGATGGAGAGGACCTTGACCTTGACTTGCTGACCTCGAGACACGACATCGCTGACATCAGCGACCCTTCCTTCTCTCCTCAGCTATGCCATGAATAGAAAGAGAAATGTTAGTAATGTTACTATGCATGAGAACGCTAGACGAAAGCTATACATAATATTTGACATTTCTAATGGCAGGACCACTGCACGGCAACTGAACATTACAGAGTTAAAAATTCTTCAATACATTGAATTTGTAAAGACTACGGTCTCTTTTGTTTAGGAGTCTGTCAGAAAATGACATAGAGGTCTACTTAAAGGGCAATCCAACCTTGGTAATAAAAGGCATTAGCAACATTGTGTCTCGCCCACTTGCGAAAACTGGAAATATCGTGATCTCCGTTGCCACGCAGAAGAATTGTATCTCTGGGTATCTGCCACAGAATGTAATATCCCATTAATGAGAAGGACTGTTCACAAAATACTATTTGTCACAAGAGAGTCTTGCAGGTAAACTTTAACGTATAGCCTCAAATGACCTTTGACCATATCATGTGACATCCAAAGGCAACATAACGTGAAGGTACCCTCAGTGCAAATATGACCCAAGTTAGGTTGTAATCAAAGCAACTGGTGTGAAGTTATTTGTCAAAAGAGAGTCTTGTAGGTAAACTTTAACATATGACCTCAAATGGCCTTTGACCCTATCATGTGACCTCCAACAGCAACATAACGTGAAGGTACCCTCAGTGCAAATATGACCCAAGTTAGGTTGTAATCCAAGCAACTGATGTGAATTTATTTGTCAAAAGAGAGTCTTGCAGGTAAACTTTAACATATGACCTCAAATGACCTCTGACCCTATCATGTGACCTCCAACGGCAACATAACGTGAAGGTACCCTCAGTGCAAATATGACCCAAGTTAGGTTGTAATCCAAGCAACTGATGTGAATTTATTTGTCAAAAGAGTCTTGCAGGTAAACTTTAACATATGACCTCAAATGACCTTTGACATCATCATGTGACCTCCGACAACACAATAACATGGAGATGCCCCTAGTGCTTCTATCACCCAAGTGTGGCTGCCAATGCAGTAACAGTTGCCAAGTAATGCATCATAAGAGTCTTGCAGGTAAACTTTAACGTTTGTGACGGACGGACGGACGACGGACGGACGCCATTTGTATCCCTTAGGATCCCAAAAATGATTTGTGTGAAAGTAGAAAAATAAGAAAAACACGAAGGTGAATGTTTGAAAGAAATCGGATAAGCAATAAGAAAGTTATGGATGTTTGAAAAATGAGATCACTACATCTATTCTATTCTATGCGAATTTCAAATTGGCAATTTGGCGAGTCGATTGTGACATACTTGTGGACAACTCTATTTGTTGTACACATAAATATCATTTGCAGTTTTCTCCGAAGCGCCTTTACCCTTGGGACAGTACTCAAAATATATTGGAGATAGCATATTGTTATAGGTCCTCATGGAAGAAAAAGATGCTACTGCATAATACATTTTGAAAAAAAAATGACATTTGAGTCAGTTTGTGTCTGGAGGGAATGGGGGAGTTGTCCACAACTACATCACAGTGACATTACCTATTCAGCCAATTTGAAATTCCCATATAGTGATTACAACTTTCAAAAATTCATAACTTTCTTATTGCTTGCCGGATTTCGTTCAAACTGTCACCAATCTGCTTTTCTGATTTTTCCTCTTTCTTTCAGAGCAACTTGCCATTAAGACTGGATTTCCCTTTAAAACAAACAAACAATATTTTCACTTGAGCTACTGTCACAAGTACAATTTTGTTTGAACTTTTCTTATAGGGGATTTCAAGAATTACTGATAAACTAGATTCAGATGATATGCAAAATTTAGTCCCACAAGATTACTTCTATAATGTACTTTAATGGGGCTAAAGCTTAATTGTACATGTATATTTGTTGTTTTTGGTTTATGTCATGATGGCTACTTGGCTAGGTGTGTTAACGTGAAGAGATTTTTCAAATGGACGGATTCTATTACCTCTGATATATGCACCAAACCCTCACATCGTCTTCTGAGAGAGAGCTGTACAAAGCAACCATACTGCATCACGCTCGTCACCTTCCCTTCGTATATCTCCCCAACCTCCGGCTCAAGAGAGGGCGGCCTGTCCACAAATTTATCATTGTACTTCTCTTTCCGCGAGTCCCCTTCTGCGTCTTTCCCATCGTCCCGATCGCGGTATTTCCGTTTGTCACTGTGTTCTCTGCTCCTGCTTCGGCTCCTATGTCTGCGACTGCGATCGCGACTCCTGCTGCGCCTCCTGTCACGATCACGGCTACGAGATCGCGAGCGTCTTTTCCTTCTATCTCTGTCTCTATCCCTGTCTCTGTCTCGGTCTCTTTCTCTGTCCCTGTCCCTGTCTCTGTCTCTCTCCCTATCTCTGTCTTTGTGCTTATGTTTATGCTTGCGTGGTTTATCATGGTCGGGACTTGTGCTCCTGCTCCTATTTCTGCTTTCATCCTTGCGAGACTTCTTCGACTCAGGAGCATCCTCTGGTTCTTGTTTTCTGAAATTGAGGGAGGATTAATCCAAAGAGTTAGAATTGATAGGAACCTTTATGAAATTAAGGCACTTGCTTTAAGTCATTAAGCACTTAAATTAATGAAGTGCTGACCTGATTTTTTTTTTTTAAAGTGAACCAACATTCTTCTGACATAATCCAAAAGTTGAATTTTTAAGGAGAGAGCAAATCTGAATTATATGATAATAATAATACATGTAGGTAGCTGTTTCTTATATAGCGCCTTAACAGCGCCTTACCAAGGAGCATTAAAAAAATTCAATCATGAGTTATGAAAGTCTGGATTTTCAATTATCTAATGAATAATAAAATATGTATTGAGCAGACAATTTTCTTATTTGTTGGGCACAGGTAATAATTGTCTGAATGCGGCTGGTTCAAAATCCAAAATAGATTCCACACATGCCATGTTAAGAAATTTTTAATTTCCTTTGTCCAGGTACCCTTCCAAAGGTAATGGTATTATATTTATAGGAAGATAGCAGTTGTAGTGACACACTATTTTCACTAAACAGGTGTATCATTAGGGTTAGGATGAGCCTATATTATTGGGGCTTTTTGTTGTTAATGTTGTTTGCTGGTTTCTTTAATACCTGATTTCTAAGAAAGCATGTGTATGCTTGTAAGTAAGCAACCAGGGGACCGACAGCTTTAAGTCCTCTCCAAGGGACTTGGGTAATGAGGATTAATGCCTTAGCAAAGGGCACCAGCGCATGCACTTGGTTTTGAACCTGGGTCCTCCAGTTACGAGACCACTGCTCTACCAATGAGCCATTGCGCCTCCATAATACATATATGCTGAACTTAGTACTCACATTTGTGCTCCTAGATGTTTTGGCATGAGAGCTTCTAACTCGTCCATTGCATCCAAGGCAACTTGCTTGTCTTCCTCCAACATTTCCTGCAGATTGCAAAAGAAACCAGGGATATACTCCACCACATGCATTGACTGACATTTCACGAATAATCACCACTGAACAACATGTTCATATAGTGTATTCATTCATACATGTACATGAGAATGGATGATCAGAAAGAAAGCATACATTATAGTAAAACCAGAAATTTCGCATGCATGAAACCTACTGCGAATTTCGCTAGTGGTCACTATCATTACCCTTGCTAAAGCCAGGGTAATAGAGTGCCTTGAGCACCAGGCATATGGTGTGCTATACAAGAAACCATTATTATTATTCATATCATTACAGCAGATTCTTTTTTTGTAAACATAATTATTCAAGGAAGATAGACAATGTGACTTTTTAACCCATAGACTACAGAAACCGGGTGGCTCCTGTATTAAGCCTATGAGAGTTAAAGAATTCAGTGGTCAACAGGTTAATGCCCAGGTTTCCTTCATGATATATTCAAGGTGGTCACTGAAGTAGGTTAACTCAATACATACTCTGACGTCAGGCTTATCAGGGATGCAGAGGCCTGGAAAAGCCTGCCTCTTTTGGTCCTCTTTGTTGCTTGGCTTCGAATCCTCCTCCTCATCTTTCCTCGCCTTCTTGGGCTTCATGTGTTGGATGAGACGTAGGAGATTGCTGGTGAAGGAGTCTGGGAAGTCGGCACCGTTCTCCGCCAGCACGGACTTGAAGCCTTCCAGGGTGTCATGCTTCTCCGCAAGACTGATGATGAATTCAGCTGAGAGGGTGCATCAAATATTTCCACGTTATTCATAAAGCCGACAAATTTATTTCAGATTTTTCATTTTAAACTCTATAAAAAGAATTTTGTCTCCAAACAATATTTGTTTAAATCCATAAAGCAAATAGGGCACCTGCAAAAACTGGAAATACACATACAATTTATACAATCACATCTCATTTCATATTAAGCTCAATCGCAAGTTTATGAGAATTTTCAACATTAATATCATTACTTTGAGAAATAACAAATTTACAGGCCAAAACTGTATATGAATCATGTACATAACTGCTGCATACTGAGTAATATTTGTAATTTACTTCACAGATATTATTTCAATTTCAAAAATAACAAATGTATATTTACATCTTAATATTAGCATTGCATTGTTTAGATTTGGGACTAAATGTGGTTGCCAATAAACTTTCATCAATCATGTACTATATTCACACAAACTGCCTTTTCAACTTACCAAGATCTTTATCATTTAGTCCGAGATGGTTGTCCAGTTCAGTACAAACTTTAGATACAAGGGACAAGTGTTCCAAGCGTTCAAGTTCATCCATTTTGTTTAACGATGTGACGTCTCTATGCACCTGTAAAAAAAAATATAAGAAATAATTTTTCCACTAAATACATGAAATATGTAAATGTAGACCCCTTAGCTGTGAACCAGGAGTAGTCTGGAATGCTCTATGTAGGAGTTAAAAGCTAAGTACACTACTCTCTATAGCATTAGCTTTTTAATCTGCCAGTGTGAGTCAATATAAAGAAAACCCAAGTTAACCCTAAATCTCGTTGCAATCAGTAAATATAGATTTCATCAAAGATACTCACATTTTAGCCCATCATGTTTCCTTTCCTTTGACACATGTATTGATCATTAAAATGACAGCTGAGCAGTAAAATTGTTCCTAATTCATGTCAAATTTTCCTCTGCCCAATTTTTTTTGAATGAAATGCACAGTGAACCCAAGGTTTGTTGAATGATCTCCATTCCAGTTGAATGCACACAGAAGTATATGAAGGCAACTCCTGAACAGCCAAAATGAGGGCAAAGACGATTTTCACATGCTTTTCAAAATGGCCAGTGCTCAGTCACCCATGGTCGCATTTTAGTACTTAGTGTCTTCTTTTGAGTAACCTATCAAATTAAAGAAGACACTATCATACCATTATATTATATTTCAGCCATTTCACTCAGTTTTTTAACATATTGGAGCTTGAATATGGGTTTCCTTTTTTGCTGTAGGTCTAGCCTTCCTGGATAAGTCTAAGCAGGTGGCTTATTTCACGGGATAGCCAACACCATAATCATGCATTAATTTTGTCCTATACTGCAGGAAACATCGTAAGCTACATGTATATCCTGATTTAGGAAACCACTTGTGTGTTTGCACGTACACGTTTAACTTGCACTCAGTCTATGGAGGAGAAAAAAGATACCATCCATGTGACGCAATGGAGCGCTACTGTGTGGGGTGAAGGGTGGTTTTATATTTCAAAATACATATAAAACCAAATGGTCTACAAGTACAGCAAATTCAAACATGCCAGGGCATGGCATCAAACCGACAGTCCCAGCCATTGTCAATTCCCATTATTATAGTAGGCCTATATAACAGTAGTGTGACCATATTACGTGTTGCCAAAGTTCGCGGACAGCTTTTATCTTCACAGTTTGGTAATATTTCAAATTCTGCCACCGACCTTATATTACCTTGTCACTAGATTTTCTGTAAAACTGAATGATAATTACTGTCAAAGATCACAAATTTTGCGTTCGTTTCAAAAATATGCGACTTCACCGATAAGGTCTAGATCTAGAAATCTTCATTTATCGAGACAATGCCATCAAAACTGTAGTCATGGTAGTCTAAGTAAAAATTTACATTAGTTTGTACGATATTTTTGCCCTTCATCTTATGCAATTATTTATTAGGGTCTACTTTGCCTTTGCCGATTTGGCAAGGGTTTGGTGGATTCTCGCTTTTCATTTGTAAATCTAGTGCACAAACTTTGCATTTGGACTCGTTCTTTTTTTCTCCAAATAATGTCTATTCAAGTCCTACATCAAATTATGAGATTGCAATATTTCTGAAACTTTATGTTTATGCACATTGATTAGACTAGAGTTCTAGAATATTACTAAGTTACAGTCTGTTGTTTTGCTCAAATTGCTGTTGGTTACCTGTAATGTAAAGTTTATTATCAGGCAAAATGTGAATATCATGGATCTAACCTCACATATGTGTAAGTGGGATCAATTATGATAAATGTATGTATGACATTTCTAAACACTTCAAAATGTGCACTAAAATTTGGCCATCTCATTATCTGATCATCAATCAATCTGTCTACAAATAGGGCCTACAATAACCATGGCATGATTATGACCTCACATATATGTGTGAGTGGGATCAATTATGATGAACGGAGTACAAGGCAGTGCAACGCTGAGCGGTTTCTGACACAGCACGCTGAATTTAATTGTGCTAGTATCTCGCACCGTTGCACGCAAAGACCATTGCAGACAGCAGTGTATATGCGTGCTGTGTGAGAAATTAGCACAATTATGTTTAGCATGCCGCGTCGGAACCGTTCAGCGTTGCACTGCCTCGTACTCCGTTCATATACAGCGCACATTCCATGCTGATCGCGCCGTCTTTGTATCACACAGTGAAAGCTACACGTGAACGGTAAATACATCCACATCAACATCAATGTCGCCATAAATTTTTTCTGATGTGATCATTGAAGTAGTTGGATGGGCTGGAAGAGGAAGAGTGTGAATATGCCATTGCCAATTGCATTGGCATATTTTTTTCCCCTCTGTTTTTATTGTTATTTCTCAAAAATTAACAGACTGACAGTAAAACTTAAAAGCATATTCGGCTTCGCAGCCCATGCACATTCACAACACGACATCACGTAAATCACCTAATGACCTAGTCCTAGCCACTCCCGGGTACATTTCTGTAAAATAGTTGGTATTTTCTGTCGCATGTACTAAAGGTATGGGAGGGAAAATAAGATAAATATTTTAAATACTTGCTTTCAAATTCAGCCCTTAAAAATCTCACTCCTACCTCAAATGGCCGTTAGGAAGAACTTTTGATATTTACAGCAAAATCCAAAGTCAAAATCTTGTCCAAAACCGGAGAAATCCCCGCCGATTTGTTTGGCGATCGCGTGTTGTTTACAAACTGCCGATGTCTTAGACTAAAATCGGCCAATATAATTTTTGTCCACGAAGAAACTCGGGATCGCAAGGGCACATCGATCTTTACGATCGCGCACACAGAAAATCGGAACTTTTCCGTGTACGCCATAGGGACCGAATTTTTGAGGACAAAACTCTTTTGGGGAGATGTCAGCGCCCGCGGCGACCAGGAAATGTACACAATGACTCCGATAGCTCGTTTCGCGAGAATCAACAGTAAATTGCGGATTTCATTTTTGTAAATATCTTTTCCAACATTGGTGAGTTGAATTTATTGTATTTCTTGGATATTTTGGGGTCGGTTTTTGAAAATTAAATGCCGATTTTGAGTGAATATTGGTGACTTTTGTGCAGTGGTGTTTTAAAAAGATGAGGTGTATGACTGCCTACATTATACACACGAAGTATAGGAATGTACCTATGAGTGGTCCTAGCCAGACTCGGCGGCTTGACATGCACTGAGACCCGAGTGACTCAAACCAAGGAGTAGGCCTAGGCCTTACTGCGGCAGCCCGAACACTACGTGTTCGGGCTGCGATCAGCAGTCCTTTGATTGCTTGGATGTCTCTTAATTACAAGGTCGTTTGTCAAAATGATAGCCATGAAACATGACATTATTTGATTTTAGGCTACTTTAGGTACTTACAATACTTTACGATTGACTGTCATCTTTCTTTTCAATGAAGATGATACAAAAAAGGCCTATTTATCTCCAAAAACCTGTACTAAAAACTTCCGTAGGTCATGTTTTGCTTGCAATGCGCATGCGTCAGACAAGAAAGGGAGCATTATAAATATTCATTAAGACGAGTGGCAGGCAGGAGCTCGAGCGAATAGAGATCGCCGGATCACAGTGGATATATGAATATTCATTATTCCTGTTACGAAAACTATGCCGTCGTTGTAATAAATATTCATAGGCGCATGCGCAAGTGCCTATTTTCGCTTCTGCTTCAACAACATGGCGAATGGGACTGGTTTCGAAAATTGAGAGTAAAAAGTGACATTCATCGATTCTACACATTTTTTAGGAAAAGCTGATTTGCGGAAGGCCTGTTTAGGTAAGTGGCATCGTATATATGATACTTTAATTTCAAAAAATAACTTATATGGCTATATTTTCAATGGTCATTTGAACATTGGTAAATTGTGAGACCCACCGAATCGTACTGGTTTCACTCAGGACGCTGCCACTTCGTGGCAGCGTCCCGGGGCTAGCCTAAGTTAGGCCTAACTCAATAACCATGAATGGCATGATAACTGTAGCCTAGGCCTAGACCGAAATTTTCTGTCTCCAGTACGTTAGCCTCTTATTTGGGTAGGGTCGGCTACTACTTGGAGACAGAAGCCGTCATATCACTTTGCTGTGCAAAATTTGTCTATGGCGTTTGCCGTTCTAGTCTCGTACAAGGCAAAATGATTATGAAGGAAAAAATACGATAAATTCATTACGAACTCGTGCACATTGATTTCAAAACGGTTATTTCTTTAACATTAAATATGTTTGTTTAGTGTTAAAGAAATAACCGTTTTGAAATCAATGTGCACAAGTTCGTAATGAATTTATCGTATTTTTTCCTTCATAATCATTTTGCCTTGTACGAGACTAGAAGCTCGGGTAACGGTTTGAATACGGCAGCAGGATTTTCGAACGGAGAAGACCTTGGACCCTGAATTACATGAAAAAGGAGCATTAAATGGATCATTTGGTAAAATTGGTATGTTGAACAGATTAAGTATATGAATTAGAGCCTAGGCCTTATGATTATTAAAAAAAAATACAGAGGAAAAATGATTTTTTCCTACTGTTCCAGCAGGCACAACGCCATATAAAAGGCATAGACAAATTTTGCACAGCAAAGTGATATGACGGCTTCTGTCTCCAAGTAGTAGCCGACCCTACCCAAATAAGAGGCTAACGTACTGGAGACAGAAAATTTCGGTCTAGCCTAGGCCTAGACCAAAAATTCTGTTTCTCGTTCATGACATGACAGGGTCGGCTATTCACTTAGCCGAACCTGTCAAATAATAAGAGGCTAATGAACGAGAGACAGAATTTTCGGTCTAACCAAGGAGTAATCACACTTCACAGAACTCCTGCTCAGACAGAACAGAAGCAGAGAAGCCAGAAGTCAGATTCAGAGTATCACGAGTACCGTACCGCCTACCGCCATACCGGTATTTCACTTTTCAGTCATGTCAGTCAAATGGCAGAACTCAGATTCAGTCAGACTGACCTCACACATTTAATCAGCAAATATCATATGCTACACGCCTAGAGTACACAAATAATTAAATTCCTGTTTATAGTTTATAAGGCAAACATACGCTATATGAAGTACATTAACACTCAGAATGAATAACGTTTAAACGACAAAAGCTAGCTGACTTACATATTTTGGCCGCCGTCTTCGAGTTCGAGCTTCGTATAAAAATCGTAGCGATATTGTGTACGTGCATTAAAAGTCGTCCCGAAGCCACTTACTCTTACAATCGTCGACTAAAATTCAGCCCACCGTACCGACTATATCGCTCAACAATTCAGCGGACCCAGGTTCGAGACTGAGTCACGTCTTTCGGATGGTGACGTTAAAGGTCGGTCCCAGACGTAAATAATCATATCTGATTGATACACGTCTGTAAAAACCCAATCACACACACACACACAATTTCAGTTCATTTCATTTCAAATGGTATTCATAAAAAATCATCATCATGCACCGCAACATACTCCATGTTCCAACAACGTTGAATTGTCAACAATTTAAAAAAGTCAAAGATATGAAATAGCATACATCGTAGATAATACATTCAAGTGAATAATTTACATGACAGGTAATTAAAAGTGAGCAGTGCATAGCTTCAAAAGTATTGTTCATCGAAGTGAAAGCAAAGTATCGGGCAAAGTATATTCAGTTAGCGTAACGTGATAGGATATTTTTCTACAAATAGACTTATTTGTACAAAATATACTAAATACAGGCCCGTAATTAGGGGGGGGGGGGGGGGGGTCATTGGGTTCGAACGAACCCCCCCCCCCCCCCCCCCCCCCCCCCCGTTGGCGAGCAGAGGTCCGCTTGAAGAAAAAATAAATAAAAAATAAGAAGAAGCGAGGCGAAAGGTGATGGAAAGGGAAAATAACGTGATAAGATATCGATCTTTCTGTCTATTTACACTTCATTTCGATTTTGTCCCGTATCTTCCTAACCTGGCAATGCTATCAAAGAATTACTCACTCAGTAACGGGGGGGGGGGGGGGGGGAGGGGAGGAGAGGTCAGAGGGTTCGAATATATAAAAAAAATCCAAAGTGACATCAGAATAGTGATGTTTATTAGGTTAAAATTTCCATTACATTTCCATACCAACTGGCTTAGATAGGGGAGGGGCGCACAAGGGGTCACGTGAAAGGGGAGAGCGGAAAGAATGTGGAAAATAATGTGAGATAATAGGGTTTCCAGTCAATTTTATTTGCTTTTGTCCTGCAACTTCATAATATTGCACAGCCATTTATAAGGCCAAGTCAATATACGTCTTTGGCAATTCATTTTCGGAATTTATTTTTAATTTTTCTATCGATTTTGTCAAAGACTGAAAGAGTTCAAAGAGGTATTCAAAATCGTCACCCGGTCGTTGTATAAGGTCTTGTCTATATGTGACGAATTGAATGACAATTTCTTGAAATCGACTTCCGATTTGATGATAAAATTTTGCAGCGGATTGCCAGGTCTGACGAAAAAAAATTAACCTGTTGAATGACATTTTAATAAACTATCTTTGACATCTGACATTTGGATGATTATTGATTCCTATCAGACTATAGGACGAAACTTTAGTGAGTCAATGATGCATTTTGATATTTAAAAAGTGTTAGATTGGACAGGAAATCCTTACAATACATGGAGATAGATTGCTTAAAACATCAAACAAAGATAACATGGGAAGATAAGCAGTGATAAGAATGGTAAGACTCAAATTAAATCTGTGGTAATAGAATATAATAGTGAAATATGAAAAACATACTGGAAAAGAGAGAGATGGGTATTTTTTATTGTGTCTGTTCACTTAAAAATTGAAAATTTTCCCGCTCTCAAGTTGCATGGAGTAGGCTACTCCAGGCGGACCCGGTCAATTCCTTCAGGCCTTTTAATTATGGACCTATAATAATAACCTGTTCAACCGAAGTGCCATGTGGGTATTTTATAAAACAGCAACTTCATGGAAACTATAATGAGAAATAACAAGATACTCCAATATATACTTGGGGTGTTTTGGAAATGTTATTTGGGAGATAGTAAAATACGTTTTCCGTCGCTCGCTTCGCTTTAATCACAAAACTTTGAAATAGTTTCAGGCAGCGAGGACCATGAATATTTCCACAGTATTTATTGTAATACTGAATGTTCAATGTTATGACAATTTTCGGGCACGTCACTGCCTTATTATCGCCATGGCGCCCAGATGAGGGTTAACTTGAAATTAGCAACAGCAAATTAAAGTTCATTTTCTTCGCTCGCTTCGCTCGCTCGCAAATCTTAGAAATTAATTTCAGGCAGCGAGGTGCATGAATATTTCCATATAGGATGCTACTGCAATATTCAGGTACGTCGCTGTTCTATCGCCATGGCACCCGAATACTCGTTAGGTCCACTTTCTATATCGAAATGAGCAGCAGCAAAGTAAAGAGCATTTTTTCCTTCGCTCGCTTCGCTCGCTCGCAAACCTTATAAACCGGATAGTTCCATGCAGCGACTCCGAGGTCCATGAATATTCAATGTTATGACAATTTTCAGGCACGTCACTGCCCTATGGCCATGGACAACTCAGGGGAATTTTGAATTAAGTTACGCAACTTTTATTCTCTCATTTTATTTATTTCCATGAAAGTTGCCAAAGCTATTATATAATATACCCTCATGCCCATACCCCTGAAGAGGCAAGCCCCCTGACCCCGCCACCCCTACTCGGTCGCTTGGCGCAGAAAGGTCCACTTTTTCAAATGTTGAACCCCCTCGAAAAAATCCTATAGTTACGGGCCTGCTAAATAACTTCCTTTCGCATATTTCATGAATGGGAGACTTGGAGGTCCATATTGACCAAAAAAAACGAAAAATAATGTTTAAAAAGATACATAAAAATTAACATATTTGCATAATTTATTTAATCAATTTTAAGAATATAGATTCTAGTGATTTTTTTATCAATTTAACTATGGTATTCTTTTACGTTATTCTTTTACGTTATGTCGTAAAGTAGGTGCACGCCAAATTTGGTAACGATCGGACATTGTATAGCTGAGATCTTAGTCGGGGGCCTTCATGCCCCTTCTCCGCTCCCCCCCCCCCCCCCCGAGTCTTCAAAACCTCCGAACAGTAGCTCAGTCTCACTTAAAACAAACATGGAAAAGTTATTTATTGTTCAGAAAAGAGCTATTAGGAATATAATGTAATGTCCATTATCGCGTCCATACAAGTGTTCTTTTTTATGATAAGCATTTGTTGAAAGTAGAAGTTATTTATTTTATGCAGTTATAGGATCTCTCATGTATGATTTTTCTCTCAAGAAGCCTCCTTTAGCACTAGCACAAATTTTTAAAATAAATAATGATCGAGGTTCATAAATATAATACTAGACAAGCCACCTCCTTCCATATATCTCGTGTAAGGACAACATTTACTCTTGACACGTACAATAGTCTGTACTGGACCCAGGTTCTGGAATGCACTCGATTCTAGCATTACACATGCTACCAGTATTTCTGTTTTTAAACGCAGATTAAAGTCTTATTTATTAAGTAAATAAAGATGCAAATAATTTCTTGGTACTACAAAATTCCAATATGGCACGAAAAAGAGACATGATAACGAAGCTTTTCGACCTGCACTCATCAGGTTATCACGCAGGTATATAACAAATTACTTGAAATCAACTATATTATACTCGGTAAACCCGGACGCAGCCTAGACGCCGTGAAGCTTGGACGAACACCTTTTGTCTGCACAGAAGAGGTTCATGCGATTGAATGTAAGCGGCTTCCAGAAAGCGTAAATGCGCTGAGCTTCTGGCCCCGGGACATAATTGAGAATTGGTCGTCGGCATAGCTTTGTGCGCAAGCTGGATTGTTCAGCAAGTGGAGACCAATCGCCGAATCGCATTTGGCTATCTTTGGTCTGTTAACGTGCATTTCAGATTTGCAGGCACGGACGGGCTGCGTGCGCTGATTGGTTGTACGATTCCGAATAGTCGAGGGGATGTGTTGTTTAATGCGATCAGCCAACCGCTGAGAAGTACGGCCCACGTACCTGAAATTGGTAAATAACATTACTCAAGTGGGGGGGGGGGGGGGGGGGGGGGGGGGTAGTGGGTGGGTAGTACATCCTTGCTAGTTACGGTAGCATCCTGTGTGTAGAAAACACAATGCGTGTCGAAACCGCGTAATAGCAACGTGACACAGCGTGTTTGATCTGACTGGCGTATTTGTCCGATACCTTACCCCCTCCAGGGTAGTTTGAGATACACGGGGCATTTGGCAGGTCCAAATCTGGTGTCAGATTTGGATTGTGCCTCCAGCGTCCGTGTTATGGTGCGAGATACAACATGCTCAGGGACAGTTGCATTGGACAATTTCACATGTGAATTTTACCCTTGACAATGGTTATCATGTCTCTTTTTCGTGCCATATTTAAATAAAGATGATTTGTGAAGCCTTAATTTATTTAGTTCATGCACTTGTATACGATGTCAGTTTTGTTATTTTTTATACTTAAATTGTCATACAGTGTACTAGACCCTTTCCCCCTTCCCCCTTCATTTTGGGCGAGTGGCTTGTGTTTCTGTGTTTCTTGTGTTGTTTTGTTATTTTATCCCGTCCTCTGTCCTGTCCTTTCTTTTTTTCATGTCGAACTGTGCCACATTGTCTTCAGTGTGTCTTTTCCATCTTCACCTCTGTCACTTAATTGTATCCTGGCTTATACCAGTAAGTGATCTTGTTTTCCCCGTAATACCTTTTGTAAATACATCTCACTGTCTACTTTTTCAGTGTTAATTGGAAATAGTTACTAACATGCCATGAGGGGCCTTAATTTTACAAGCATTGCTTTCACCAAGGTCTCCTCGTCTTTATTTTCAACTATTTACAGTATAAGAATTTTGCATTGTTTATTTGTCGTGCCTACACTATATAAACTTCATGTTTTGTTATTTCACAATTGTACACTGATTACAATGATTTGAAAGACAAATAAACTTGAAACTTGAAACTTGAGTCTCTTTGGGCGTCTGGTAATGTAGGCCTAACGTAGCGACCGAGTGAGAACATTTTTATATTTAAATGCTGAAAGTTTAGAGCACTACCCTTACAAAAAATTACCATGGTAATACCATCGTAATACCGCGGTAAATTGGGACGGTATTACTGTGAAAGTACCGTGAATTTACCGCGGCCCATTGTCAAGATGAAAATACTATGAATATACAATGTTTTTCGTAGTAATACTGTGGCAATACGATGTGTACCACGGATTTACCATGTTTTCGTGGTATTATTGCGGTAATACCATGAAATACGTAGTATTACCATGGTATTTTTTTATAAGGGTAATAAGAATGTTGCATCGTTGTTATGAAAATTGCTTGGGGGCATGGGGGCACGTGCCCCTCCCCACCCCAATCGATTGGCTAAAAGAGAAAGAGAGAGAGAATGGAGAGAGAGAAAGTGAGAAAAGGCAGCAGGGAAATAGGACAAGAAAAGGGGACGATATAAAATTCCTTCCCACACCTTCCCCTGTCAGTGACCTAGCTCGTATCTATAGTCGTCGAATGGAATGGAATATAGTCGTATATATCATACCGGTACTAGTATTCGAATGAAATGGAATTTTCCGAGGAAGACCGGTGCCCCTCCCCCCCCCCCCCCCCTCAATGGCCGGACCCACGGCTACGCCACTCTAAAGAGCAATAATAACTTTGTCATTCAAGTTTCAACCCCTTTTTACTTTTCTTCTTCTTCTTCTTCTTCTTCTTGTTTAGAACCATAGCTGGCGCTCTTTCAAAACACATATGAACGAATGACGTGTTCAATTTAAATTTCCGGAGGCAGACTACATTTGAGCAGAATTCCAACAATATTTACCCATCTCTCTCTTCAATGCCGGGGTTTGATTTGTTAGCAGATGGCCTTTTCAAATATTGAAATAGGTATGATTGGTATTATTAAGGTTTTATTGATGCTTTACCCGCAAAACCAACCGGTTTAGTTGGAAATAATAAAGCCTGATGAGATATTCACAGGTCCCATATGTTGGAACTCGTGTTGTTTTTTGACTGTCATAAACTTGTTTTTGAATTTGAAATGAAATAATATCATGAAGTGAGGCGGGTTGAAACATTTTTCCTGTTGTAATGTAAGCTTCGAAGTATATTCCATTTTTTATTATGAAGAGAAAGAGAAGGAGGATGAGATCAATATAAAGTCAAAGAAAAAAAGGAGATAGAGAGAAAATAAAAACTAAAATTAAAAGTAAAAAAGGATGGAATTGAAAAAAGGTGTTGTGACCACTCATAGGTACATTCCTATACTTCGTGTGTATAATGTAGGCAGTCATACACCTCATCTTTTTAAAACACCACTGCACAAAAGTCACCAATATTCACTCAAAATCGGCATTTAATTTTCAAAAACCGACCCCAAAATATCCAAGAAATACAATAAATTCAACTCACCAATGTTGGAAAAGATATTTACAAAAATGAAATCCGCAATTTACTGTTGATTCTCGCGAAACGAGCTATTGGAGTCATTGTGTACATTTCCTGGTCGCCGCGGGCGCTGACATCTCCCCAAAAGAGTTTTGTCCTCAAAAATTCGGTCCCTATGGCGTACACGGAAAAGTTCTGATTTTCTGTGTGCGCGATCGTAAAGATCGATGTGCCTTGCGATCCCGAGTTTCTTCGTGGACAAAAATTATATTGGCCGATTTTAGTCTAAGACATCGGCAGTTTGTAAACAACACGCGATCGCGAAACAAATCGGCGGGGATTTCTCCGGTTTTGGACAAGATTTTGACTTTGGATTTTGCTGTAAATATCAAAAGTTCTTCCTAACGGCCATTTGAGGTAGGAGTGAGATTTTTAAGGGCTGAATTTGAAAGCAAGTATTTAAAATATTTATCTTATTTTCCCCCCCCATACCTTTAGTACATGCGACAGAAAATACCAACTATTTTACAGAAATGTACCGGGTGTGGTTGTGACCATGACTGTCTGTGAGAGAGAGAGAGCATGGTCTTGGACAGGTGAGAGAGAGATGACAAAGAGAAATGGGAAGAAGGAGATTCTTTTTTCTTTTTTTAAAAATCTTTCTGGTTTTTTTTTTATGTTAAAGCAAAAGTCCATCCCGACATATCAAGTTGGTTTAAAGAAGCAGAAAAATAAAAGAAAAAAATAATGGAAGTTTGAGCACAATAAAATGAGAAATGACATATCTTGTAAGTTCCTCTCCCATTTGCCCTGTACTTTAAAAATAAAAAAAAAATCCATTTTCTATACAGAAAGTATTCAATATATTTTACACAAAACCTGTATGAAACAAATCTATTCCATCATCAACAACTCAGTAAATGAAAATTTATATAATTTTCTATACTGAGCAAATGGGGACATGATACGTCACAGAGTTGCCAATTTGTGTTTGATTGATTACAACTTCAAAAATTCATAACTGTCTTATTTCTTATTGGATTTTGCTCAAACTTTCACTAATTCATTCTAATTTTTCTATACATTTTTCTATAAAATCAACTAAATACTAGGGTGGACAGTGGACTTCCCCCTTTAACTGGCTTCTTTAATCTCGTACATTTCTAGACATATAGGATATTATAGGCCCGGAATCGTAAAGGACATTTAAACCATGGGTAAAGTTTTAACCTCCATAAGCGTACTAAATTAAGCGTAAATAAGCGCACATTGCCCCTGAGCAATTAAAGAAAATATATAATGGGGTTGGATTCCGTGCGCACATACGCTTGAAAAACCCAAGAGGGGGTTCAAACCACACCACGAATAGTGGTCATATTGACCACTACGAATACAAAATGCAAAAATAGTTGATATTTTCTGTCGCGTGTAGTAAAGGTATGGGGGGAAAATAAGATAAATATTTTTAAATACTTGCTTTCAAATTCAGCACTTAAAAATCTCACTCCTACCTCAAATGGCCGTTAGAAAGAACTTTTGATATTTTCAGCAAAATCCAAAGTCAAAATCTTGTCCAAAACCGGAGAAATCCCCGCCGATTTGTTTCGCGATCGCGTGTTGTTTACATACTGCCGATGTCTTAGACTAAAATCGGCCAATAAAATTTTTGTCCACGAAGAAACTCGGGATCGCAAGCGCACATCGATCTTTACGATTGCGCACACAGAAAATCGGGACTTTCCGTGTATGCCACATAGGGACCGAATTTTTAAAGACAAAACTCTTTTGGGGAGATGTCAGCGCCCGCGGCGACCAGGAAATGTACACAATGACTCCGATAACTCGTTTCGCGAGAATCAACAGTAAATTACGGATTTGATTTTTGGAAATATCTTTTCCAACATCGGTGAGTTGAATTTATTGTATTTCTTGGATATTTAGTGGTCGGTTTTTGTAAATTAAATGCCGATTTTGAGTGAATGTTTGTGACTTTTGTGCAGTGGTGTTTTAAAAAGTTGAGGTGTATGACTGCCTACATTATACACACAAAGTATAGGAATGTAGCTATGAGTGGTTCAAACCATGGTTTAAAATAAAACTCCTTTGTGAATTCGGGCCAAGTAAGACAAGTGACTAAGTTTAAATATTTCAACCTAAATCCCTTTTCTCGTTATAGTATTTATCTTGACCAATCCAAGTTTAAAGTGATATGAAGGCTTACATTTAAAATTCTTACTCTTCTGCCTTTTTGTACAGTTTCTTTCTAAGTGACCTCCAGCCATCATGAGTGGAAACGTCTTGTTTGCCATGATCACTCGTCTCCGAGATGGTCTTCCGTTGTCTGCGACCACAGACCACGACCCCAGTCAGAGGGTTCTAGAGAGCAAGAAATACGCCAAGATCCTCTCGAAGAAAGCTTATCACTTCCCAGACAGATGCTCCATGTTTACGGGCAGCCATTGGTTGTAGTAAGTACTGGTCTAAATATGGATGCCCAGGCCTCTCGGCAGGAGTTTATTTGTGACCCTCCACCACAAAACGACCAATAAGTTGGAAATTTGGGGGGTTTTAATTTCAGCACAATTTGAAAGCTTAGATTCTAACTTTTAAAATGATATATAACTTGTCTTGAATAGACTAAGCAAATCCTTATGAATTACATGAGAATGTCAGAGTGTCAGACAGGCAAATGACCAAAACAATTATAAAGAAAACTAACTCTAAAGAAGAGTGACCATTTAAGAGCGCCTAATCTGTGTCCTATTGTTATTCGCACAAAAGGTTGAGTCAAAACTCCCTAACCTACACTGTGAAGTTCTAATTGGATTGAGTTGAAACTTTCCATATCTTTAGAATAGATATATTTCTTTGTTTCTGTAGATTTTAAATATCAGACAGTGCATAGTTTTTGAGCTATACCAGAAAAGCGATGTGAAGTAAGATCTCAGCAAGCTGACACACAAAGTTTGAATGTCCAGGGGAGAAGAAAAGGTAATTTTGGATGAGAGAAAAGAACATATTTCAACGTTGTATTTTACCCTGAAAATTTTGTGAGATGGTATCTAGATTAATAAATTAACTTTCAGAAAACACAAAAACTTAAAAATAAAAATTTCCACCCCAAACAGACTTTTTAGCTGTTTATTCTGAAACTCCCATTGCGACTTATTGGTTGATTTGTGGTGGAGGATCTATTTACCCTTGGTCTAAATTGAGTGAAATATGGCCTTGACACTTCTGAGTGGGTGGTTTGGGATGACCAAAACAATTTTGCAGATTGAAATTACGTGTTGATGTGTTTATTAAACCCTTGTAGGGAAAAATTTGCCCTTGGTTGTTTTTTTTTGTCAAGTCCTCCATGCTTGGTATTGCCACCATGAGTGTTATGCTTCTGGTGAAAACCTTTTTGATCATTAAACGAAGAAGCTTGATGGGAGGAATTTTAATTTGTAAACAGATTTTTAGGCATTTTACTCCAAGTGTTAAAGATCGTATGCTCGATCTGTAATGAAAAACACAAGTCAGAAAAAATTGGAACCAGTGGGATTCGAACCTGTCATCTACTGCTTGCCGGGCAGCGACTTAACCACTAGGCTATTCTGGTTCACGGCCAAGTCACGGCGAACTGGAATCAAATACCCAAGATCCTGTTCTTTCTGACTCATTAATATTCAAACGGTCCGCCGTATTCAATGGTTAGTAAACGAAGAAGCTTGATGGGAGGAATTTTAATTTGTAAACAAATTTTTAGGCATTTTTCTCCCAGTGTTAAAGATCGTAAAGATCGTATGCTCGATATGCTTGATCATATTTATCATAATATTGTGCATTTCTAACACTGAAATGTAATCTTTAACTTTGTTGAAAAGTTCAAAACCATATGGGAAGCAATGAAGATGGACATGGAAAGAAATTGTTGAGAGTGAAAAAGATTGCTGATTTACTTTTATGGAAAAACACTTTAAAAAAAATCAAAATGTTGCCTATTTGAAAATTTTGATGCTTATTTTGCTTTTTGAAAATTCCTGATATCAAATGCCTTATGGTAATAATGCAACAAATATGGACAAAACATATGCAGAATATTCTTTTTGCACATACTATTAATTTTTTTTAGAGCCCTGAATTATAAGTTATTGAGCCAGTTATCCAAGATACTACTACTACTACTAGTACTACTACAAACCCTAGACAAGTTGAGATAGAGCTGTTTCTTTTCTTCTTTTACCCAGTTTTATTTCATCTCTGGGTGTCTGCTTTATCACTATGTGTGAGGAGAGGTACTCTAGCGTTCTAGCCTTCTGCTTCTTAGACGAACTACAGAGGGAGTTTATCTCGCTCTATGACGATAGGAAGGTGGAAAATGCTATCCGACCTTATGCTCTCATCGATTTTGGTAAGTGAAGACAATCCCTAAAAATTCATAGTAATAGCACCGGTAGCAACTGTTTTTCTACAGTGCCTTTCAATCAAAGCGCTTTAACCCTTTTGAGACAATTGACCACATTTTGTGGTTTAGCTGAATAACTGTTGATTCAGAGCTCTAAAAAATATACCAGATGCATGAGTAGAAAGAGCAAACATATCTGCACAACACTATGTCCATTTTTGTTGAAAGACCATAAATTGCGTTTGATGTCAGGAATTTTAAAAAGGAGAATAAGCTTCAAAATCCTTAAATTGGCAACACATTGAGAGGTTCAAAATCATTGTTTTTTATCAAAATTGGCAATTTTTTCCACTTTTTGACACTGTTCTTTATCATGAGTGTTGTTTTCAAAGACATTACATTTTATTAGAACCATGTAGCATTAAGAGAAAAATATTTTTGCCAATTTGAAGAACAAAATGTGATTAATTTAGCCCTTGAATAATTCCTGTCCTGAAAGGGTTAAAGTGTGTCATTACCCCCCCCCAACTGTTCAGTACATTTCATTACACCCCCCCCCCCCCCCCAAGAAAAGAAGATAAATGTGGACATGCTCATTTCAAATTCATTTTATCAATCCATTATGGTTAACCTTTCAATAAATAACATTTCTAAGGGCTCTTTATGAGCAAAAGTACAAATACATGCTCTTTGATCTCAAAAAGTTCTCTACATTTACACTACTTCTCTCTGAAATTCGTAAATGCAACAACTGAAAATTCAAAACTGATTTTTTTGTATGGTACTTAAAATATTACTTTAACTTTGAAAAAGGCAATCCAGATTTTGTGTCCTATGTGTGCAGTATATATTGAAAGTATGAAATCATATCCTCCAAGAAAATGGGGCAGCCAGTAAAATTTAGGAGAAGTGATATTACAAATAGGTATAAAGACATGAAAATTGATTCTATTTAACCTCTTCCATGCCACCAGACTTTTGAGCAATTGTCAACAATGAACATTCAAGCGTTAAATATTGACTTTCAAAGAGTTTCTTCTTGAGCAAAATGGGCAAAGATATATTACATAGGAATAAACATTATACTGATGGCACAGGTTTCTGTATGAGGAAAAGTTTTCAAGCCACTCTGAGCCTAAACAAAATGTTCAGCACTCAATTTTTTTTGGGCGGGATTTGCCGCCCACGGCATGGTAGGGGTTAAACCAAAGATAATATTTGTATAATTATGCCGTTCTGTATGTGAGTGACATACCCCTTCCCACACCAATAAAAAAGTACATTGATGTATATAAAATACTCTAACATTAAAGAGAAATCATTCTCTCTTTTTTTTGCAAGATCGCATCATACAAAAGACAAAGCAGAGATATAACAACGCGATGACCCTCAGCGCAAGACAGAAATATTCCGATATGACCCTTGAGGTCAAACTCCGTCCACCGTACAGAATCAGCATCGATGACCTTGAATCTACAGGGAGAAGAAACGTCAATGGAACTAGCGCTAATCATATTCCGGCCTGGCAAGCTGTAGATTTGAGTGATAATGTTAATGCCGATAAACCTAAACCAACAAGTAAGTAGCATATGCCTCATTGTAATGATTTTTAAAGGGGAAGTCCACTCTAAGAACATGTTGGTTTTGTTGAAAGAAAATGGGAGTAATGGATAAGTAAAAGTTTGAGGAAAATCTGATGATGAATTAGAAAGTCATTAATTTTTAAAAGATGTAATCAATTAAAACGTCAATTGGTGACTCTGTGACTAACATGTTGAGCACCTCTCCCATTTGCTGTGTACTGAAAGTCTGAAAATCCTATAAATTTCCAATTTTGTGGTTATTGATGAAGAAATCGATCTTGAGGCGTTGGGTTAGAATATGTCTAGAATGATATTTCTACGGCTCAGGTATTATAAAAAATTTCTTCGCAAAGAAGAAACTTTTGAAATTTTTAGTACAGAACACATACAGTAGGAGAGAGGTACTTAAAAGGTACATCATAGAGTTGCAAACTGGCATTTCATTGAGTGATCACAACTTTATAAATTCATGACTTTTTTTACCCTTTCCGGATTTCCCTCAAACTTTCACTGACATTTTTATGCTGTCATCAAAACCTATTTTATTTAACTTTCAGGGTGGACTTTCCTTTTAAAGGCCACCGCACACCTTACCTCTTGACTAAGATTAGAAGTTGGAAGAAATTGCAGTGCTATCGTATTAGTCTAAGAGTAATGTATGAATATTAGATGAGAGAGAGAGCGCATGGTGTTTGTTTCAGCTGTGTACACAAAGACACTGGAGATAATACAAAGAGAGAAATATATATCAATTATTGTTTTCATAAGAGATTTGAGAAGAAGAAAGAGAAATGAAACAGAGAGAAAGAAATGGGGTTGGGGAGATAAAAAGGGATATAGAGAGAGAGAGAGAGAGAGAGATGAATTAAGGGAAGGAGAGGGGGAGAGGGAGGGTCAGAGAGAGGAAAAGAGGAGAGAGAGAAAGAGAGAGAGAAAGATGAATTATGGGAAGGAGAGGGATGGTCAGAGAGAGAGAGATGGATTAAGGGAAGGAAAGGGGAGAGGGAGGGTCAGAGAGAGAGGAGAGAGAGAGATGGATTAAGGGAAGGAGAGGGGGAGAGGGAGGGTCAGAGAGAGGAAAAGAGGAGAGAGGGAGAGAGAGAGAGGAGAAGAAGGATGAGAGAGAGAGAGGGTAGATATGGCAAAGGGATGTAGAGAAGTGGGAGGGGGTGGGGTAGAGTGAAATACAGACAGAGAGGAAGAGACTAGGACAGACCGAAAATATCTTCTTTTTTTTAGATTTGCTGATATATCAGATCATTTTAACTCAAATTAAGCATCAAAGGAATAAATATCAATCAAATTACACTTCTTGAAAATGTGAAATTATGATAGCAAACATGCTTCTTTGAACAATCAATTTTGTTTCTTTGACTGCATGTAAAATAGGCAATGAAATTGAAAAGTCTGTAATGCTAGGTTGTAACTACCTGTATACTTGCACCAATTTGCACAGCTGCCAAGAAAGTGATGGCTGGCAGATTAGCACACAAATTATATACAAGTGTATCAATTAGACCCTTGTATCAATACAGTGATAGAAATATATGATTGCTTGAAGTGTTTGATACCATATGGAGTTTGATATGTGTGTAATAGGGATTTATTGAATGTTTCAGAATATTCAGTCGTGCATTCAAGATTGAGTTGCTCGGTGGATACACACATATACGTACAATCCTGATTTTTTTTTGTAGGATACACTGCATCAATTGTAAGTTTGCAATTTCAAATCTTAGTAATTGTGTTATTATTTATGTCAATTTTTTTGTAATATATTCACACAAGGGTTGACAATATCTCTGTTTTTTCATCTCAAAAAAAAATTGGAAAAAAAAGGCCATTTGAATCAGCCATTTAAATCAAGGTAAATGGTGAGATATCATGATTTAAATCAGTTCTGATATTAAAGGGCAGTCCAACCTTATGATGATTTGTGTGAAAGCAGAAAAATCAGAAAAACGGGATAGTGAAAGTTTGAAAGAAATTGGACATGGAATAAGAAAGTTATGGATGTTTGAAAAATTAGATCATCAAATCTATGCAAATCTCCAATGGCAATTTGGTGAGTCAATTGAGACATAATGGCGGTCAACTCCCCATTTGTCGAGCACGAAAGTGTGGTTTTTTCCTAAGCGCTTTTTCCCTCGTGGCAGTACTCAAAAATATATTGTAGATAGCATATTCTTATAGGTCCTCATTTAAGAAAAAGATTCAACTGAGTAATGCATTTTGAAAAAAAAAGTCATTATGGGTGTTGGAGCAAATGGGGAGTTGTTGGCCACTACATCTGCCTGACATTCCGATTTGGCCAATTTGAGATTGCCATATATATGTATAGTGATTACAACTTTCAAAAAATCATAACTTTCTTATTGCTTGTCCGATTTCGTTCAAACTTTCACCAATCTGCTTCGCTGATTTTTCCTCCTTCTTTTTTGAACAACTTGTTGTATTTCCCTTTAATTTCATCAGCACTGAATATGAGTGAATGGCCATGTTTTTCCTCTTGAAAAAGAAACTTGTACTCCTGTTGAATTTCATTCTTAACTTAACCCTGTCAGGACCAAAGTCAACAACACTATGTACAAAGTGAATAGTATTTTAGTCTTGTGGTAACGAGAGGGTTAACAATGAAGCCAGTCATTTGAAGTCCAAATTAACCCTTTGAAGTTCATTTATGTCCATCGTTAAATTTGGTAGTGCAGAAGGGGTTAAACCCCTATTATTTGTTATTTTTATTGTTTGCTTCAGACTTCCGAAGACCCTTTTCCAGACTGGACTGGATGGCTAAACTACTTGTCTTCCTATCTGTGCTATGTGGGACTTTGAATCTGGCCAGGATAATGGCCGTTCTAACATTTGGCACATCACCCGTAAGTCCATCAAATATAACTGGTGGGGTGATAAAACGGATCTCAAAAACTGTTAAATTTTCAGGAGAGGAAACAGAATTCATGTTTGACACGATAAGAGCCTTGACGACCTTCCTTATTTATCTCCAAAGTATGAACAAGGAGAATAATGTACCACTACAAATAATCCAAAAAATGAAGAAAGTACCCGTAGTATCTTTATTTTGCACACATATTCAAAGGGATGTTCCAGTCACCAATAGAGTACTTTTGTAAACTTGGAAACTGAAGGCACTGAAAGAATTCTAGAAATTACTTTGTACATGTACCAGGTACCCATTTACTACACCTGGGGAGCGTTTCATCAAGCGTTTTGTCAGTGATTTTCACTGACAACTGTTATAAGCTACTGAAATCCTTGCATCTGATTGGCTGAGAGCAAATTTGTCGGTAAAGATCACTGACACTTGATGAAACACCCCCTGGGTTGAAAGTGGCAAATGTAGATTGATATCTTGCCATTGGGTATTAGTGTTGTGATTGGGATTCTAACCCCCGCCCCCAAATTTGATCGACATTCTGGGACGTATCCGCTATGACCGTGACACCTCTTCCATGTTATTGGTAGATGGGTTACAAGGAGGATGATTTCAAGTAATGTTGAAAAATCATATTTTGTAAGCCTTTTTGTTCTTTTTGTTCCCATGTCATCATGTGGACGAATACCATAGTACTAAGCAATGTCATATGAGAAATATCTCGCATCCAAATACTCTCATATCCCAAATATATTAAGTAGAAATAGATCAAAACATTGAACGAAATTTTCATGTCACATGTATGTTTAGACCTAGTTCCTAAGTGCCCATATCTGTGTGCAGTGCAATTTTCAGCAAGACTAACACAATTTGGTATCATTTTGATGATTCAAACACCTCAGAATAACAAATTATTCTTACTTACAAGATAATTTATGTATCCCAATAGTTTCTTTTACAATGCAGGCATATAAACAAAACTCAACTTAATCTGTTAGTATTCCACTATGTCTTTACAGTACGAACCAGACGAAAAGCTTATTGTGGTCCAAGCCATGTCTCTACTTGTCCTGGCTGCCCTCCTGGGCTACTACCAATCCTTCAAACTTTGGACGTCGCTAGGTCAGAGATCCTTTCACCAGCTCCTGGTCTGTATATTAATCATTGTGTGCAATTACTCCCTTTATAAACTCTACTGGAGATTTCTTATCACGGCTGGCTTTCATTCGCTGGTGGCTTTGCTGGTCGCGTGGAAAATGAGATCAGGATCGGGAGATTTCAAATTGCCCAACTACACAGTTTAACTCATCGTTTGGAGTATGTGATACATATACATGTGTGCCAAAAATCGACTTTGGCAGTCCACTGTCTGTTCCATTTGTCGACCGGAGTGGGTAAAGTGTTAAATTTGGACATAAGGTGTATGCTCCTTAATTTCTTATTTTATTGGAACGAATCCATGTATTTAATTTGAAAGTGAGAGAGGAATATTATAAATATAAAGGAAGTAGAGACTAGAGACAGAGAGATAGTGAAAATAGAAGGAGGCACAGTTGGAAAGAATAAAGTATAGTATAATATTATGTAATATAAATTGAGAATGGGAGAGAGACAGTGACGGAGAAAAAGGGAAGGTGAGAGACAGTGGTGAAAGGGGAGAGAGAGTATTTCATTTGTAAATGCTTGTATGTGTGTGTGTGTGTGTGTGTGTGTGTGAGAGAGAGAGCGAGAGAGAGAGAGAGGGAGAGAGCAGGGGGGTGATCAGTGGAAAATAAAACATATGGAAATCAGACAATTATGAAAGAGGAATATATTTTGAAAGAAGTAACAGCTATCTTCTTTACTTTGACAATACTAATAATTTGCCAGTAATATTTGCAAATGATTACTGTTTATTGATTTCTGATGTAATTTTCAAAAGCAATTTCACTTGTTTGCAGCTGCTTATTTCACTTTTTAAAAATTCAATGAATTACAAAAAAGAATGAGAGAAACAATGTTTTCCAAACAGCTCAGTTGTGTCTTTAGATGAAGGGGAAGCCCCTCCTGATTACTAGTTGGTTTTAAAACAAGCAGAAAAATTAAAGAAACAGATAAGTGAAGGTTTGAGCGATATACAATAAGAAATAAGAAAGTTATGAATTTTTGAAGTTGCAATCAATCAAACACAAATTGGCAACTCTGTGACGTATCTTGTGAGCTCCTCTCTCATTTGCCCTGTACCCCCAAAATCATTTATTTCCATTTTCTCTGAAGAAAATATTCAATCATACAAGCACCCTAGATATAATAATTGCTGATATGTTTGTACACAAAACCTGTATGAAACAAATCTATTCCTTCTTCAAAAACTAAGAAAATGAAAATTTATGAGATTGTCTGTACTGAGCAAAGGGGAGAGGAGCTCGCAAGATACGTCACCGAGTTGCCAATTTTTGTCTGATTGATTACAAATTCAAAAATTCATAAAACTTTCTTATTTCAAATTGGGTTTTGCTCAAACTTTCACTAATCTTTTCTTCTCATATTTCTTTATTCAAATCAACTTAATACCAGGGTGGACATTCCCTTTAACCTTGCAAATCTTCAGAGAGAGATGTAGGTACAGATAGGCTTCAGGGGAGCATTTCATCAAGTGTTTTGTCAGTGATTTTCACTGACAACTGTTATAAGCTACTGAAATCCTTGCATCTGATTGGCTGAGAGCAAATTTGTCAGTAAATATCACTGACAAAACACTTGATGAAACGCTCCCCTAGGGCAGACATTCCCCCCCCCCCCCCCCCTGGTATAAATGGAGTCAAATATGGCCTTCCAGCATCCAGGATTTTTTATTTTTTTTTTTTTTTTGGTGGGGGGGACCAAATTAATTTTGCAGGTTGAAAGTATGCATCATAATATTTATGACCCTTGTTGGTACCATTGTCATGGAGACTACCTTTGATATGATTAACATTCTGAAGTTCCCCACGCGTGGTGTTAGTACAGTAGAAACTTGTTATAAAGAAAACTGTTTTAACAAACTCCCCTAGGGCAGAAATGTGTTTACCCCCCTGGTACAAATGGAGTCAAATATGGCCTTCCAGCATCCAGGATTTTTTTTTTTTTTTTTTTTTTTGGTGGGGGGGACCAAATTAATTTTGCAGGTTGAAAGTATGCATCATAATATTTATGACCCTTGTTGGTACCATTGTCATGGAGACTACCTTTGATATGATTAACATTCTGAAGTCCCCCACGCGTGGTGTTAGTACAGTAGAAACTTGTTATAAAGAAAACTGTTATGACAAACTTTCATTATAACAAGGTCATTTTTCTGGTCCGACTTCTTTGTATACTATTGTTTTTTAGCCCTGATATAACAAGGTTTCGATATAAAGAGGTAATTTTGTTGGTGCCAAGGAGTTTGTTACATGTGCAGTGGAAATTTGTTATAAAGAGCTTCAATAAAACAAGATTGCAGATATAACAAGGGAATTTTGCTGGTCCCAGGTTTTTATATTCTTTGGGGGTTTTTTACCCTGATATTAAGAGATTCCTGATGTACTCTGATGATTGCAAGACTCTATATACTCTGATGAGTGCAAGACGAAAAGCTTCAGTATGTCTCTCTTCAACACCATTAACCGATTCTGTAGTACCAAACATGTTTTCTGATATAACAAGGTAATTTTCATGGTCCCAAGGTCCTCGTTATAGTTTCCATTGTAGTATGGGTGTTATGCACTGGCTAGAGCCCTAGCAACAAATACATAGTCTTTTTCTATGTGTACTCATGTTTTTGTTTCATTACCCTTGTAGCTTCTTAAACCTTAAGCTACAGCTAAGGTTTAACTTAGGCACAATAGTCAACATCCGAACGCACCAGAGCACTCCAGTAATAAATGTCCAATCACACTGTCATATAGGTTGCATCAACCATTTAATAATGATCGTAGAACATATGCCGATGTGTTCACACAATGCATAATGACATTAAACGATGAATCATAGAAGATGACGTAGAATATATCGATATCTTGAATGAACGTATAGTGATTGACAAACGATTGAACGAGTGACCAATGTGAGTGATGAAAGTGGTTCGCTGTAACGGAAAGAAAAGATAATTTCCAAATTAATATATGACAGTCAACATTTTAAATGACCTATTGCATGTAAAGAAATTTACATAGAAATACAGTAATTCTAATAGCTTATATAAAGCTAGTCAAACAAGTGATATAAATATATACATGATGTCTTATAAATATAAACATGGAATTCATAAGCAATTAATCTTATCTGATACTACCGGAATAAACTTAATCCTGGTATAGCTAAACTAATCTTGGAGCGAAGGTAGCTCTTGTACCTCAACAACCATGCTACTCCTCTCTTAAGTCTATTCCAAGAGGAATAACGATGAAGCATGCTGTTAACTCCTACATCAGTCTTCATGGAAGATAGGTTGACTTGAGCAGTCTTCTTAACCTCTGGGTCATTGTCGGATACATTCTGCAAGACAGGAGGTTGTGTCGGCCAGCTGCTTTCCTCTTCCCAGAGGAAATCAGGACCTTTCAGCCACCGAGGATCATTGGCCATATCTCTACCAGACAGCCCTCGTGAACCTTCGTCTGCAGGGTTCAACTTTGTGTCTATGTGTGTCTATGTGTCTCCATTGAGACTTGTCTGTCGCTTCATGGATTTTTGCAACCCTGTTAGCCACAAATGTCTGAAACCTCCTGCTTTCATTCATGATATATTGAAGCACAGAGGTTGAATCCGTCCAAAATGTGGTCGATGTCACAGGGAGCCGTAATTCGTCCTGGATCTGCTGGTCCAGGCTGACAGCAAGGACAGCCGCTGTTAATTCCAGGCGTGGTATCGACGTTGCCTTTAGTGGACAAAGTCGAGACTTGCCCATGATGAAGGAGCAATGTACTTTGCCACCTTCACTTACCTGACGAAGATAAGACACAGCCGAATAACCACGTTCTGATGCATCGCAGAAGTGGTGGAGGTGTCGAGATGCCACTTCATCAAAATTCACTGGTTTCAGACATCGTTTAATAGCGAGGTCTGAAAGATGTGGAAGGTCATCTAGCCATTTTCTCCATTTCTGAAGATCCTCTCCTCCTACTAGTTCATCCCAGTCTGCTCCTCTCTGGCATATGGACTGAAGAAGCATCTTTGCTGTGAGAACAAACGGTGCTACAAACCCCAAAGGGTCGTACAGGGAGCTGACCATGGACAAGATTCCCCGCCTGGATGGGGTTTTCTCCTTGATGCTGACTTTGAAACCAAAGCTGTCATTTGACACATCCCAAAGAACTCCTAGTGTGCGTTCTATTGGAAGACCATCCAGATCCAAGTCAACAACTGAAGGGGCTCTCTCTTCCTCTGGTATTGAGGACAATGCTTCCCGGTCATTACTGACCCACTTTGTTAAGCGAAAGCCACCTTGCTTTAGGAGGCCACATAGCATCGTCCTTTGTCGGTACGGACTTCAAGCAGTCATCCACATAGAAGTTATCTCTGATAGTAGTAACTGCTTCCTCGCTGAAGTCCTTTGCATTTTCCTCTGCTGTCTTTCTCAGAGCAAATGCAGCGCAACTTGGTGAAGACGTGGCTCCAAACAAATGTACCGTCATCTGATAGGAAGTCGGATGTGCTGTCAGGTCACCATCCTTCCACCATAAGAAACGCAGAGCGTGACGATCCTTCTCAGGGACCTTAACCTGGTGGAACATAGCCTCAATGTCACCAACCACTGCGACCCGTTCTTGTCTGAACCTTGTCAGGACTCCGACGATGCTGTTAGTCAGGTCGGGGCCACACAGGAGTTGGTCATTGAGGGATGTTCCTTTGTATCGAGATGCACAGTCAAACACCACCCTTACCTTCTCAGGCTTACGAGGGTGAACGACAGGGTGATGGGGAAGATACCATGATTCTCCAGGGTTAGATACTTCTTCCTGGATCACTTCCTCCGCATATCCTTTCTCGATGTATCCCTGCACAGTTGACTTATATTTCTCAAATAGGGCATCATCCTTCAAGAAGCGTTTCTTCAGATACTTAAGTCTTGCCTGTGCCGAGGGAAGATTGTCAGGTAGGTAGGGTCGGTTGTGTCTCCATGGGAGACCCAACTGGTAATGGTTGTCAACCAGCTGTATGGAACCTTCCATAATGGCCTTTGCCCTCTTGTCTTCAACCGACAATCCAAGTTTCTCCTCTCCCTTGCCCACCTGATGATCAAGCTGCCAGAATCTATTCAACTGCTGATGTAGATCCATAGGTTCAACTTGTGTGAAGTTGACATTGACCTCATCAGAGTGATTATGCCCTTGGCGGGTTGGGCCCATGAGGGTCCATCCTAGTGGAGATCGTATGGCGAAAGGTTCCTTCCGATTCCCTCTTCGCTGTTCCAAGACCCAGAAGGCCTCTGGGATATCTCCACCAATTAGGAGCTTGATGTCCCTCTCCTCTATTCGTGGGAATTCAATTCCCTTGAGATGATTCCATTTTTGGACATCCCTCTGGTCTGGTATCGATTTGCCCGAAATAGGCAGCTTTGACACAGTCCAAACCTTCGGCATGTCAATCTCTTCTATTCCATCAATACCTTTAACAGTAAAATTGACTTCCAGTCCACTCTTTTTAGTGTTACTTTCATTGACTGTCGTCAGATGAAAGTCCCTTCTTTTGCCAGGAATCCCAAGCTCGTGGACAAGGCTTTCTTCACAAAGAGATACATCGCTTGCCTGATCAAGCAATGCCAAAGTTTGTATCTCTTTGTGCATGCCTTGTATAATCACTGGCACCACTCGGAGGCATACCCTATGATTTGTGGTCATAGTGCTGTTGCAGTTGCCTGCAGGTATGACCTCTTCGTTGGCATTGACCGTTGCCTCACCGGCCCCAGTTAGAGAAGTGGCAGCAGTGGTCGAGGCAGATCCTGCACTGACCCGACTTTCCTCCTCCTCCTTCCTTTTATGCATGTGAAGGAGGGTGTGGTGCTTTTGCACCCGCTGATCTTGCAATTTGACATCTGAGGGCAGTTCCTCGCAATATGTGACCGCTCGAAGCAGTTATCACACATGCGAGCTTGCCTCACCACCTTAATTCTTTCATCCCGCGTCTTCTGCTGGAAGGTCTTGCAAGAACCAAGGTGATGACCACCCGAGCAGCAAGGACATTTCCCTTCTGCTTCTGAACTCGAACCCATCTTGCTGGGTTGTTCTGCTCCACGAGTAGACTCCACAGCCTATGTAGAGAATACAGTTTTGGGAACGTTTGGCTTACCTGTTTTCGGGGGAGCTGGCTTTGTCTTCCCAATATTCCTCCCGAACATATTACTAGAAAGCTGAGCACCTTGCTCAACGAATTCCACCATCATGCTGAAATTGGGAGCGATGTTATTTCTCATCATTTGGTGAGCGCGTTTTGCCCACTCTGACTGCATGTGTATGGGCATCAGTTGTTGAATCTTCAACAGATTGTCCGACGAATTCATATCGGCACTGTAGCCCATCTGGGATAGCACGATCTCACACCTCCTCATGTCTCTCGCCATGTCCCAGAGCGCTGCCCCATCATTTGAACGAACCTGCTGACGATTGAGCACCTTGTTGATGTGGGCAGTGGTCACTAAGTAGGACTGGCCGAACTGTTCAGCCAGAATCTCCTTTGCCTTGTCATAACCTGTACATACATCTAAAAGTAGACAATTCTCTATGCTCTCTTTAGCCTTACCTGTACAATATTGAATTAAATACATCAGCTTACTTTTCTGATCTATACTTTTATTCCCTATGGCAGCTTCAAATTTATTTATAAACGTCCAATATTCCAAAGGGTTCCCACTGAAAGAATCTATCTCAGGTTTTGGCGTATTCATTGCCAAATCAATTACATTAAACACATCGGCTAAACCAACACTTGATGCTGTCGGTTTAGGAGGGGAAGTGGCAGAATTGAATCTATCATCTTTAACACTTCCTGTCCATGCAGGAACATTTGGGTTGAGGGTAGCTTTAGGGGCACTTACCTCTTTAGCAATTTCATTAATTACCTGTTCTTCTTCTTGTAAAATCTTAATTTCTACCTCAGCTTCTTGAACACCGTGTGTTGCTTCAACGGTGACAATTTTCTGTTCAAGCTGAAGCTGTTCCATCTTTAACCGTTGCGTTTCTCGTATTTGCTCCATACGAAGCCTTGCAAGCGCGGCCTTGATCCTTGCGTCCCTTAACCTAGCGGAGGATGTTGAGCTGGTGGACCGTATTGATGCTCTGCTCCCTGAGGACCTTATCGACTGGTTGTCGTCATCCTCCTGGCTAGTTGCAGGCATCCGTTGGTGTCTGCGCTCCCTTGCCTCCTCTATCCAGACGGCGAGACGCTCGTGGAACTCGTTAAAGTTGGCTAGCTTTGAGCTGAAGTCATCCTTCGCTGTATCGGCATCTTCTCCAGTTAGTTTTTGGACGTATTCCTCAAAGCGTTCTTTATATGCCTTAAATATATCGTCCAACTGGTCTGCCCCTTTAATGACTTGGTCACAACTGTTCGGGTCTAACATTAAAACCTCGATCTCCTTGTATTTCTTGGTGAGGGTTCCAGCATAGGCCCGACATGACTGCTTCAGTGACTTTGTTTCGTTGTTGCCGTTACTTGACATAATTATCAAATTCAGTAAACTTTCAAGTTAATGATATCGTGAACTTTATCCAGACTTCCAGAGTTTAACCCAATCACGATCTTCGGTAGAAATCGCGAACTTATGTAGCTTCTTGCACGTTAAGCTACAGCTAAGGTTTATTATATACATAAATAATATGCATATCAATTGTGTGCTTGGTATTCTGGTAACTTTTACATGCACGAAACTGAATATATTTTTGCTTCTTTTAAAGCAAACTGTAGGATTGTCTAGCGCAAGCTCTGTAATAGATCTATGTAAAATTCTGAATACATGTATGTCAGCAGGTCTACTAATGAGTTTTTTGTTGTTTTTAAAGATGGCCAGTATATTTCCTGATAATTTTATGTAGGTTTGTCTATCTATCTATCTATCTGATGTTCATTTTGCCATCCTAATCCATGTGATCAATATGAGGTGTATTAACTAACTTGCCCCACTGCCCATTTATTAGACAAAAATCTTGAATGAGTATGTTATTAATTTAGATTGTATTTTTTGTAATCAAGATAATAGAGGTCAAACAAGAAAATATTGTCACAATTATTTATCGTATAGAACATTCCTTTATTGGCATAACAGATGCAAATCACGATGCAATGCCTTTGATTATATCAAATTCTGAGGTGTCAATAATGTTCACCTGTATTTAAATATGAAATAAGATTCAGGTACATATTAAACGTTGTGATGGTGCTAAATGCATATTTGTCAGTTTGTGCTGAAAATGTAAGTGTATTATGAACCCATTTGTTTACGTAATGAAGTATTTGAATTTTGAATATGAGCCTTGAGTGAAAATATTTTGAAAACATTCGGTAGAGGTAAATGGAAGTTTGTGCTAGTTCTTGAACCTATATTGTTTTGTGTAAAATGGTGATAGAGTTGATGCATAAGTCCAGTCCAAAAATTACCTGGTTTTAAATGAAGCAGAAAAATTATACCTACAGATTTTAAAAAAGTTTGAGGAAAATCGGACTACTTATAAGAAACTTATGATTATTTTTAGTGACATGAAAAACTAGTGAAAACAGTGAAAATCATTATACAAATTGGCAACTCAGTCATGAGTCTGTGACGTCATTGGCTCACAACACTCCAATTATTTTGTTTATATTCATAATACAATTTTCAATTTTTGTCCAAGAATATGATTTCCTCATGGTTTCTTTTGGACTTGACTTTTCATTAAGTATGATGATTACACTATTTCTGGGGCATATAATTTATGTTTCCTTGCTTACACGTAACTTGAAAGAGAAATACATGTATAATTACTTGGTGATCTAAAATTATCTCTCCCCAAATATGACTGATCCTAATAATGTGGCATGCACCGCTTGGAATATAGAGGCTAACGAAAGCATGAAAGAATTACGGTGGAAATGTTATAAAATATATCATTTTTTACATAAAGGTTGAAAAATGCAACTCTAGATGTTTTTGTTTTCATTGTCTTATTTGGTACAGTATATAAGTGTGTGATTGTTGTGTTTGCCGCTGATTTATAAAAAAATAAGAAAAAAAATCCATCATATTGGAGTGGAAGAAAATTGTAATCAGAAAGAGAAAGATAACAAAAGAGAGAGAGCGAGAGAAGGATACATGATTATATGATTGGTATACAGGAGGCTGAGGAGAAAGGGGGATAATAAAGCATGTTTTCGGGGGAGCTGGCTTTGTCTTCCCAATATTCCTCCCGAACATATTACTAGAAAGCTGAGCGAGAGAAGGATACATGATTATATGATTGGTATACAGGAGGCTGAGGAGAAAGGGGGATAATAAAGCATGTATATGTATGAAGCACAGAGAGAGGGTGTAGAAGAATGGGATGGGAGAACAGAGGAATGGACAGAGAGAATGAGAGGAAGAGAGAAGCAGAGAATATTAGAGATATTTGATAAAGATGATAATATACATGCAGATACATGATTTGTATACAGGAGGCTTGGGAGAAAGGGGGGGGGGGGGGGGGTAACAATACATGTGCATGATGAAGCACAGAGAGAGAGAGGGGGGGGGGGAGAGGACTTGGATAGAGAGGGGGTGAGATAAATATGGGATGGGAGAACAGAGGAATGGGCACAAAGAGAGAGAGAAAGAGAATGAGAAGAGGAGAGAAGCAGATATGAGATATATTTGAGAAAGATGATTAATATACTGTACCTTATATAGGAGGCCTGAGAGAAAGGGGGATAATGATACACGTAAATGTATGAAGCACAGAGAGAGGGGGAGAGGACTTGGTGATAGAGAGAGAGAGGTGAGAGAAGAATGGGATGGGAGAACAGAGGAATGGCGAGAGAGAGAGAGAGAGAAAGAGAGAAGCAGAGATTATAAGATATACTTGAGAAAGATGATAATATACGTGAAGATACAGTATATGATTTGTATACAGGATGCATGAGATAAAAGGGATAATGATACACGTACATGATGAAGCAGAGAGAGAGGGGGAGAGGACTTGGTGAAAGAGAGAGAGAAGGGGAGAGACGTGAGAGAAGAAGTGTCACAGAAGAGCTTTTCACAGAATTAGAAAGCGATTAAAAACAATGCGCATCTGGGTTCCCAAGACGAGCTAATTATGGACACCATTCGCCAACCTGTCAAAAATGTCAAAATACTTAATCGCCCGGTTCATCAATTGAAGTTAGTCTCAAGACAAAGCCTTAACCTTTTTCGCTCACTAGTCGGGCAAAGATCTACATGTGTATTTTGTGAACGGAGGAATAGAAGAATAATAGAGGAATAATGGATAAAGAAATGATAAAAGATGACGAAACTAAGAGAAAATTCGGATGAGGGCGGGGGAATGGGAGAGTGGGACCTTGTCGACAGACGGAAGGGACAGGGAAGCTTATGCTTTAATACAGAACGGCATTTTGACAAATTCTTAAACGCGTGCAGGTAAAATCATTGTAAAAAGGCGAACTTTATGGAGCTATAATATTTAGAGTTAAAGATCCTATATAAAAAGAAAAAAATAAGGTTTTTATTTCAGTTGTCCGTGATAAGTTAATATTTGAAAGGACTGGAATCGCGTCTAGCATTTTTAGATTTGTTTATAATCCAACTCTCTTGTATCACGTGTAAAGAAATGAATATGCCCTTGAAAAGGCTATCATTTCTGAGACTATTAATGGATCGTTGATACGATGTAGCTATTAAGGGGGCAATTCCTGATCAAGTTTCACCGAAATGTGGTTGTACGGACACCTCTGTTTGGCGGGGAAATGATGAAGGAGGGGTTTTCAGAATATTGTCTGCGCTAAAACTGTCCCAATATGAACGAGGGGGCGCCAATAATGCCTCAAAAATATTCAAGGAGACCAGTTTCAAGCTTTGCCCGATGTTGGACGCACTGATCTCATCTGTATTCAAGGCCTTTTCATATAATCACATAACATGCAGAATGTACGGAGCTCAAATATTTCTGGGTCTCTATTCAAGATTTTTGAGTAAGACCAACTAGTATAGGCCATATTGCTTCTCATATCAATACTGTTATTACACCGTTTATATCAGGGGCGGATCCAGGATTTTGTAAAAGAGGGGGCGCAGTGCAGTAAAAGTGCTCAATAAAGTGGCACATTTTTTTATTGTGTACTTAAAGGCCAAGTCCACCCTAATATCAAGTTGATTTGAATAAATAGAGTAAAATGAAACAAGCGTAACAGAGAAACTTTCACTGAAATCGGATGTAAAATAAGAAAGTTATAAACGGCATTTTGAAGTTTTGCATTATTTCATGAAACAGTGATATGCATAGCATGGGCGGTATGCAAATGAGTGAACCGATGATGTCACACACTCACTTTTCCTTATGTATTTTATTATATGAAATTTCAAATATTTCAATTTTTATAGATGTGATAATAAAGAATCCCTTCCTTGTATGAAAATAAGTTACAATAATGATGATTTTACATGTTCCATATGGAGTCAAACCATGTTTTACATTATTGAAGCAAAAAAATGAAATATATGATATTTCATATAATAAAATACATAAGGAAAAGTGAGTGCATGACATCATCGGTTCACTCATTTGCATACCGCCCATGTTATGCATATCACTGTTTCATGAAATAATGCAAAACTTCAAAATGCCGTAACTTTCTTATTTTACATCCGATTTCAGTGAAATTTTCACTGTTACGCTTGTTTAATTTTACTCTATTTATTCAAATCAACTTGATATTAGGGTGGACTTGGCCTTTAAGGTATGTCAGTTGGGTTTCAAAAGGGGGCGGGGCACGGGCCGGTATTCCCCCAGGTAGATCCGCCACTTGGTTTATAATCGTCATTGTTCTTTTCTGGTTCCTGAAGCTCCGATTTTTTTAGTTTTCGCATACTTCTTTGTAACATTTATTATATTAATCCTTGTTTTTCAAATGCTTTGTTATTATTGTCAGACGGAAATAAATGTTATTTCAATTTTTAAAATGTCATCATTTCATTTTTATTACCAATGATAAATTCAACTGCAAATGGGTCTCAGATGTAATAATATATGCAATTATCTAAAATGATAATAACTATATTGAACACGATAAAAACTACTTTCGAAAAATCAACTGAAGGCAATTTCAATAGCCCTGTCTATCACCTTTAGAAATGTGCGAACATTACAATCGCCTATTACGTAATCCGAACCTGATTTCTATGGGCAGTACAATAGGCCTTTGAAATTGCCCTTGAGTTTATTTTTCGAAAATAGTTTTGATCGTGTTATTGACACATTTTGACATTGATAGGTTTATGTTTGACGTGGGACTCTTCTGTGCAGAGACTAGACCAAGAATTGACTGCTTTAGCTTCTTGGTGCCCGCTTTTTTCTACAAATTTTCCCATAGAATAGATCAATATATGAACAAAAAAAAATAACGATATATCGTGCAGCTCATGACGAGGTAGTAAATGTCCAAAGTCTAATTACCGACACAGAAACACACCCATCAACCCATTCACAAAGTGCAGAAAGGTGTCCATCTTTGTTACAAAAACACCACCAGCAATAGGGACAATAATTTCCGGCGGACAGTATCAGTAGAGACACCTATAATGGAGTATATAAAGAGAGCCCTCCTCCAAGCATATCCTGGGCTTCCACCACTTTGCAATCGAGAAACAGTTGATGCCCCGAGTCTGACTTCCATTTTTCTTCGTGGAGTTTATCTGTGGAGAATTGTCTTGGATATTTCCTCTATCAAGTATTACCAGTGAGTATATCATGTCAATTGTTTTGTGTACTTTATTGTATTTTACTCTGTCTTGCTCCTTGGAGCAGTTTTTTTACCACGTTTACTTCATAATTTACGTCATTCATTGGTTGGTTTATCTTTAAGAAATGTACATAATGAGAACAAATGCTAACCATACTTGAATTAGCCTTTAAAAGTTATGCCATGCATGCTGCCAGGTTTTTTTTTATTTATTTGATCTAACTGGGTATAATTTTAGTCTTTCCAATCTTATTTTCATTTAGCAAGAATTTATTTTTTTGCATTTAATATTAATGTTTTTACTGTTTGAAAACACAGTAGGCTCCGTGAATAGATAACTTGTACTGAAATTGAATTGAAAAGCTTTTTCATTTCAGGTATTAACGATAATCAAACTAAAAGCTGTTTACATTAAAATTACCTTCATGCTTTTTTTCAATCTTCGAAAACTTCAGCGCTTTAAAAAAAATAAGACATATTTTTTGTTTTCCCTCTTTGAAGATTTGTAGATTTTAGATATTCGAAATATGGTGGACGAAGAGGCTTCAGCCGTGGTCGTTGACAACGGGTCGGGGATGTGTAAGAGCGGGTTCGCAGGCGACGATGCACCACGGGCAGTTTTTCCTTCAATTGTTGGTCGACCACGACACAAGGTGAGAATTTTTTGATTATTATTATCATGATGAAGTAGGATTTGAATTTAGGATTGACATCCTTCTCCATAGTTAAATTTTGTACGACTTCCACAATTCTAATCGACATCTAAATGGCTAACAAATTATATCGTTTTATGTCGTTTTATTGATATCAGACTCCAGGATTTTAAATAGGGGTCCAATTAATTAAAAATCTGACTAGCAACAACAGCCAAAAAAGGTTTATCGAGCATAAATAAGGAGGGGGGGGGGAGGGTCCAATACTCAAAATCTTCAGCAAACCAAAAAGAAGAGGATCTGGACCAGTCCTCTGTCTTCACCCCCCCCCCCCCCCCCCCTTTGATGGTCAGCCCCTGATTGTTTACTGATATGTATGAGGTCATTAAGAAATCAACATTAGTAGATTTAACTCAAAAGGTCGTCACTTTTAATTTTGTTTCAAAATCGCTTAGTATTGTCGTATTCCATTGTTAGGGGTTAGTTGCGTAGCATGGTCCATTAATTGAGGAGGCACCGGTTACCATTGAGAGAGGGTGTGGCAAATATTTTGACTGAAATGCGAAAGAACAGAGTGATTGATCGAGTTAAGATGTGGGAGAGGGGTAGTATTGTCTCATCCTTACCACCTTCCTTTTCAGCTCTATTCTTATATCTCTTTTCGTCTTCTTTTCCCTTTTGCCATCGTTGGTTGGGGGGGGGGGGGGGGCACGTATCCCTTTGCCACGTAGCCCTACCACTGTATTGGTTTATAACTGATAATATCCCTTTACAAACATGGGATAATCTGATAATCATTCCTACGGTTTCACTCAGACATCACGATATCCATTCACTGCTTATTCTAATCTGATGACTCCACATCTAACATAGATCGGTCATAATCAACTCCGACACGAATAGCGCTCTATCAATATCAACATCCTTGCAACCTATATGGCGCATTGAAAGTAAAATAGATTAGTTGGTAAGAAGATGAAAGGTAGTGTTTAGATTCGGAGGAAGGGGGTGGGGGCTGATGCAGTGAAACCTACGACAAAAACAAAGAAAATGAGAGACCCGGGAAATTTTCTTTTGTTGACACAAAAATACAATTTGCTTGAAGCTTTCCTTCAAATTCTATATAGAATATATTAAAGCCAAATTCAGTCATAGAAAAAATATATATCGTACCTTTGAAAATATCAACTGAATAATTTTCAGATCAAGCAAAGTGGAAAGGGATGTTTTGTATAGAGCTTTATCATAAGCTAGCGACGACGGACGTGACGATAACCCCTATGACGACAACGACAATAATGCCATGAACCATGGTAATAGCGACAATGATGACGGTCGATTTCGATGTTGATGTCCAACAATCTCTTTCATTTTCCAGGGTGTGATGGTGGGCATGGGCCAGAAAGACTACTACGTCGGGGACGAAGCACAGCATAAGCGAGGGATACTGAGTCTCCGCTACCCGATCGAACACGGAATCGTCACAAACTGGGATGACATGGAGAAGATATGGCATCACACCTTTTACAGTGAGCTCCGTGTCGCCCCCGAAGAACACCCTTTGCTTCTCACCGAGGCTCCGCTGAACCCCAAGGCGAACAGGGAAAAGATGACGCAGGTAAGAGAAGTAAAGTATTGACTGCGAAAGGAGGGACATTTAGAAGGAGATATTGGAGAAAAAGAAGAGGGAAGCTTTACGGATTAACATGAAAGAAATGGAAATGAATTATTTTGCAAAGAGGGCTACGCCAAGACGAATGAAACGTAGAGATATAAAAGAATGACCCCCCCCCCCCCTTTAAAGAAGGAACTATTTAGTGACAAATGAGATATTAAGACACAGAGAATGGGATTTTCCGACATAACTATTAGCAGTGATTATTCAAATTTCCTTGATTCACAGTCGTGCCCCAAAACGAATTTTCTTTAGCAAGAAAACTATAATAGCTACAATAGTTCTTGACTGTATAAAGTTTGTTCGTCAAATACTTACCAAGAATCATATACAAGTTTTTATAATGCGTGTATTTCATTTGCTATATTATATGTAATGCATCTTTCTTATTATATATTTTGTATGTCTTTTTATAATATTATGCACGATCTTGCTGAAGTAAAGCGTTTAGCTGAAGCTAGAGATTCCGTGTTGAAATGAACTTTTCGGTGGGGGGGGGGGCGTACTCATATTTCCGAAGGTTCATAATTCCGAATGTTTATAATTTCGAAACACACATTTCACATAGCAGGGGGTTCATATTTCCAAAGATTTGATGCACTCATCTCCGAAGGTTCGTTATTCCGAAGGTTCGCAATTCCGTAAAATGATATAGGGTTCCTAATTTCGAAAATGAAAAAGGGTTCATAATTCCGAAGGTTCGTAATTCCGAAAATGCAATACAGCCCTACATAACTTTTCGGAATTACGAACCTTCGGAAATATGAACCCTTTTTCGTTTTCGAAACTACGAACCGTCGCACAGTGGGCCAGAATGGCTCCAAAGTGCACCAAAATTCATATTCACTGAGTTTTACTTAAAATTTACACTTAGATGATGGATCTATGGGTATTCAGACCCGTAGAATCCAATAAACATATTTTCGAATACCTATGACGTCATTAAAATACCGATTTCTGATTGGCTGCCAAAATCCAATGGAAAATAGCATATTTCTCGTATTACAATGATTTTCCTACTTCAGAAAATTGATAATGCGATCTCTACGCTTGTATCTCTACGCTTGTATATCAACAATTGAAAACGGTGCTCAGGCATATGGTACGTAAGAGTGACTTAAAGGGGGGGGGGGGGCGCCCTACTGGAAAATATTTATAATAATGAGAAATTTACAATGTATTGCAATGTATGATGTCATTACTTGAAAGTAAACTTTAATAATGCATATACTAATAAAGTAGTAATATTCAGCTAACTGAAAAATGAGTTATTAAATGAAGTTTCTTAAAATGAAAGAACGCCCTCTGTAGCCTTGATAACTTTGCGAAAGAGAAACGTACCTGTATCAATAAAAAGTAATTCTGTAGGTACTATCGAGTTATCAAAGTCATAATACTGACTGATAAAATCCATGCATATTTTAAGTCCTTTTGCCCAATTGTTTATACTGTCAGAAGAGCGAATTATTTCGAAAAGCTTTGCCTTGAAATATTCACTGAAGCCATTGTGAATTACTCGGAAATGTTGGGTCTGTAAAAAAAAAAAGACAGAGAACATTTTGAGAGCTTGGTTTTGGTGTTGGACAAATTATGATAAAAATCATACTTTCTCCAAAGGTTTCAAAATTATATTAATTATAAACAACCGGTATGAATTTTAAACTACATGACAGTCATTAATCGCGCGCTCTCAACAATGGGTCTATATGTCCTAACTAAACAGTTCCAAAGCCTTGAAATTAATCGAATAGTAGAGGGAAATGTACATATGGGACTATACACTAATTAAAAATAAATTAAAAACTAATTACAAATAAGAAACATGCTTATATAAAAATATATCTTTTATAAAGATATACAGGCAGAGGAATATAGGTAGATAGATAGATAGATAGATAGATAGATAGAGGGATGCGTGTATGAAAAGATAGATGGATATAATAGATGGATGGGATACGTGTAGACTCAAAAGGCGAGCTAAATCTTGCCTTTTGGACTTCATTTCTTGAAGGAAAGATACAAATTCTCTACAGCCCAGCGCATTTTTCAAAGAAGAGAAACTTCACATTGTTTGACAAGTTTGGGTCGTTTAAAGAATTCTGGCTTGGAAGCAAGCAATTGTTCATTTATACAAAATAGGAGCATTTACGGACATTGGAAACTAATATCAGTTCTCCATCTTACCCTACATCATAACAGAAGCCTATTCAATTTATAAATAAAATTAGCAATATCACAAACATGAACTACATCTACACTTAAAGGTTATTAATAATAACAGGATAAGTCTTACCTTAAACGAAGAATAGAACACAATTTCCTCGGGATATAAACATTGTTAAAAGTTGAGCATGCCTTATAATACTGAACACCACTGAACATCTTTGGCATCAAAATAAAACTGCGATGTTTGAAAAAAGAAACCAGATCAATTTGGCAGTAGTGGTAGTCATTTCACCCGCTTGATGTATTTTAAATCATATCCACAGATTGTGATGAACATGCCGCCCCAGTCGCCCCTTCTCTTTTCATTCTCTCTCTCTCTCTCTCTCTTTCTCCCTTAGATCTTTTTTTCTCTCTCTGTCCTCCATCTCTCTCTATATCTTCTTTTTCTATCTCAGTTTTCGTTTTCTGTTATGTTTCCCTCCACTTTTTTGTTTCCGAACTTCATTGAGGAAACTTGGGAATCTCTTCTTGACCTACGAGTGTTCTACCACTGAAGACTGGACTAAAGATTAAAATGCAATCCATATGTTTCGATATTAGTTGTTTTCTCACATGTCCCATCAGGGCCAGAAGACTATTAAAGCTTCTTTCGGTACTCATGTCAAAAAGCATATTTAACTTTTATTCTTTGCTGTGTGCGCATTGCCTGCGCATTTTTATGAACACATGGTGCGCTTCTATCGCATGGAAGATTTAGGCGAAAAAAGAGGCTAACATGCGGGTGGAAAATGGGTTCTTACTCAAAAAGTTGCAAAAAGTAGCAGGCAAATTTGGTATCAGTGTAAAGCATGGACTATAAGAAAGGCGATCATGATATTTTCAGCGCGGAAATCGACGGAAATGTTGACCATCTTTGGGCATGAAAAATAAAGTGCTATTTTCCCTCCAATATTTTGTGTTTCATCCAAAATTACTTTCGAGAGGAATAAGAGTTCGCCTGTAAACTTTATCATTATTTAAAATAACTATTCTGGAATAAGCATGTTCAATTTGAAGTGCATTGAACAACCCGTTTGGCAAAAATCTTTAATAAAACGCAGTATTGCATTTTACACAATGCATAACAAATAATCAAAGTTTCGGGTCTATTTGAATAAAAATGACCCACTTAAAATTAATTTCAAGAAGAAATACTGCTCAGAGGTGTTCTACAAGTTGTAATCTTTGCTTAGAACGTGAAAAAAATTAATTCTGTTTCATTGACCAAATCCCTATTTTGGCGCACTTTTGCTCACACCTGGCCCACTGTGCGTCGGAGAAACGAACCTTCGGAAATACGAACCGTCGGAAAAACGAACCTTCAGAATTATGAACTTTCGGAAAGACGAAATGTAACCAAATAAGCCAGTTCGGGGTTAGTGCATGGTACAAATGACCCAAAATATCCACAGATATTTTAGACATGGAGGGTCCCTTTATGTGCACTTCAGAAAAATAACTCTGGGAGTGATAGAGGTGCCTCATGAATAGCTTTTGTTTCCCCCTTTAAAAAGAATACTTCCACCTGGATATCATGGAATGCACCATTAGTGCATAATTGAATAATGATTACATGACATTCATGAGCACATATCGAATATTAGTGTCAGTGGGTTTTAGAATTTGGTACAGATGACCTTTATCTGCTCTTGCTCAGATTGCATCTCCGAAGTGGCTTATTGTCATCCCACCCTTTTTTCATTCACAGATTATGTTCGAGACTTTCACATGCCCGGCGTTCTACGTTGCCATCCAAGCCGTGCTGTCGCTCTACGCCTCGGGGCGTACCACGGGTATGGTGATGGACTCTGGGGATGGGGTAACCCATACCGTGCCCATCTATGAGGGGTACGCCCTCCCCCATGCTATCACCCGGGTAGATCTTGCCGGGAGGGACCTCACCGATTACCTCATCACGCTACTCACCGAGAGGGGATACTCCTTTACAACTACAGGTGAGAATTTATTGATCTTATATTTTCCTGTGTAACTTGAAGACGACAGGGTATACCAGCGGCGGATCCAGGGGTGAGGGGGGGGGGGGGCATAGAAGCCCCAGGTCAAAATATGTAAATCGTTAGTACACTGTGTCCAACCGCTCAGCTACGGGGAACACAGTGGCAACTCCCTGTCGTAATTCAAACAAAAAAAGGGGGAAACAGAGATAATGGGATGAATGTCAAAATAAGACGACAGGGACCCTTTCAACGACCCCGCCCCCCCCCCCCCCCTCTTGGTGGCATTGTAAATCAGCATTTCATGTGATGCCAGTGCCTCCTAAATCCCTGCCCTCCCCCTACGCAACTGATGCCAAAGTTACAAACTTTTATTTGCTTGTTTGTCTTTGTTTGTCCTGCTTGTAAGCGATTTCAGGGCCTTATTATGGTTCTCAAAAGTGTGATGATACTGCCCCTTCATCCGCTTCTCAGAATTTGTTTTTCCTTCAGAATTTAAACTCTTAGATATTTTGGAAATGTTATGCCCCCGTTCAAATAACCCTGATTCGGCGACCGTGGGGATCATTTCACTATCACATTAAACTGTTGGAATAAATTTGTTGGCAGCGCATGATCAGTATTGCGGCAAATCACTCATAAAACTCGTCGTAATGAAGGAAACACTTTGCATACACTTACTTGTCAGTTCGATGATTTCTAAACTTTCTGTTCTTGGAAGAGAGTAGTAAATTTTCTTTACACAAGTATTATGCATTTCAATTATACCCAATAATGATGATAAAATCATGATTTTAAGTTTTTGAAGCCCTTTCCGATCATGAGAAGAGACAGATGTTTTTGGAGTTTTAGAAAACGATGAGCCAAATATACACAAAGTCATGAACATTATTAATAGCGTACATTATGACTTCCGTAATACATCCAGTTTCCAAAAAAGGGCACCCCGTTTTCCGTTATACTCTCTCGCGCTCTCCCTCTCTTTTTCTACCACGTCCGCTAATGACTTTTTACACGTATACATCTGCGGCTAGCCGTACGTGCATGCTGGAGGCGTTGAACTCCGTTTTTCATCCTGTCGAAATAGGGGAGAAAATGAAGAATGATCTTACTCATTATGAATTGCACGAATTTGTGGCGTATCAAGACCTTGGCTTCAGGGGGGGGGGGGAGTGGCATCAGGACCAATATTGATCTATGATTTCAGAAAGAAAATCACTCTTTCGGGACTTAATTTGAGTGGGGATGGGGGGAAAGGGGAAAGAAGACGGAAGTTCCTTTTATATTCAATCTCTTCCTTTTGACGTTAATTGTTAAATTATAGTTTTTTCGATATGATATAATTTGCATAATATTGTAGTATCATTCGCTGGAGCAGTATTATCATTTAGCGTTTTGTGAACGAGCAAAGTGACAGAACAAAATTCGGGCCACCTTTCTTTTCACTGTCAGCATGTATATAGACAGGTTCGTTTATGCAAAATGCATTGATTCGTAATTACAGCTTTCTTTTTTGTTCTTTGGGCTTTGTATTATCAGCTGATTATGAGATTTGCTCCCACTTTCCCTTCCTCTTCATGCTTTCGGGTTGTGGATATTGATCAGGGGCGGATCTAGGATTTAGTATAAGGGGGGGGGGGCACACAAATGCAGGTTTGTCAACTTTTGGAAAAGGTAGACCCGTATTTTGGGAGGTCTTGCTCAGGGGGGGGGGGGGGGGGGGGGGGGGGGGGGGGTGCGACAAAAAAAAATCGCCAGACCTCAAAAATTCAAAATTCGCTCAGTGTGGTGGGGGGGGGGGTATGGGGGCCCAGTTTCCCTCCACATAATTCTCTGACAAGAAAAAAAAGTTTTTCATTCTAAAAGGGGGGGCACAGTCGACAAAAGGGCGCGGATCCTCTATGGTCAAAATGCATACTTTTCTTCCAAAAGGGGGAGGGGGAGCACGGGTCGGAAGTGCCCCCTGGATCCGCCAATGATATTGATAACTCGATTTCTTTATCTTCCTTCTCTCATTCCTCAATTATTAGTTTCTACCAAAACAGAAGGCCTATACATGCATGTATCATAATAGTCTTGAACACTGATTATGAAAGTTTCGGTTCGTTCGACTCTTTGTGAATTTATTTTCCTCATTGGGAGATCTTAAGACCTTTGATTTGCGGGAGCACTGTGGTAAACTGGTGAAGGATTTTTGACTCTCATAGATTCTTGGTCAGTTCTTAAATGCTTAGGCAAGGTGTTTGCCGATGTTTGTCCTTTTCCACCCAGGTGTTAAAAGAGCACCTGACAATGCCGGGATAATTATCGCAGGGCCCTCAAGAAGAGAAGTATTAATACTGATGTGGCTACCCTGGGTACTTTGTTTTATTATATTTTAAAACACAAACTTTCTTTTATTTTATACTAGCTGAGCGGGAGATTGTCCGCGACATCAAAGAGAAGCTCTGCTACGTCGCCCTCGATGTCGAGCAGGAGATGAACCTCAGCAGTTCGTCATCGAGCATCGATAAGACCTACGAGCTTCCAGACGGTCAGGTCATCACCATCGCCAACGAACGCTTCCGATGTCCCGAGGCTCTCTTCAAGCCCTCCCTCATCGGCCTGGAGACGCCAGGAGTACAGGATACCGCTTACAGGTAGGCCTACTAAAAGCCCGGTGCTCACTGGGCGTAGTTTCGACTGCGTTATTACCTGCGCTATTCAAGGAAATTTAGTGCATGCTCTATTGATTCAAAGAAGTGTTCGCACTGTGCATTTTACACAAACTTTTATTGTACGATTACACTCTCATATGGCGCGTCACTAAGACAGCCCCATGCGATGACGCAGTCATACGTCAGCGTAATGACGCCTCATGTGCACCGAGCATATTACTAATGCCCGTTTTCACAACTTGCACAACGAGGCGTCAATTCGATTAATAGATTACCTGTCCAATTCAAGCCTGTGGCGGCATTTAGTGCCTATATACGGTAGTGATTTAAAGCACTGTTTCCGCTGCTAATTTTGGATTCACTTTTTGTAAGATATCAATCTCACATGACGTGTCATTAATTTGGCTTAACGTACCCCTGCGTCAGCGAATGGCTCGGCCTTTGACGCACCATTCGAGAGTGATTTCGTGAAAACGTGCAAAAACTACAAACACTGATTTGAACCACTAGTATAATTATGTATGTATACTGTATGCACTAATAACGATGGCTTGATTAGCGCTGGGGATAGCGCATCGAAATTGCTCATCATGTGCAACAGCTGTATGTATTATACCTCAAGACCGATACCAGACCGAAAACAGACCGAAGACAAATTGCGTTACGCCGAATGGCCAAGTTATTGGTTGGTTTGGAGTCAGTTTGTTTGGGGATATTCAACCCTCAAAGAACTTGGCTTGGGCAGAAGCCAAAAAAGAGCAAAGCAGTGTGGTGAAAGTTGCAGAAAGTCGGACAAGGAAAAAGAAAAATATGATTTTGGAGATAAAATTTGGGAGAACTCTATGATAATATGAAAAACCTAGGCATTGCGGTCATTTATGATGCAATTCATGGAGAATTTCCAATTTACCATTTGTTATTCCCTTTTATTTGTATTTAGGATTTCCATCCGTTTTTGTTTTGACCCTGTAAGCATGGACTACGTCTTTTGAAAAAAGGTGTTCTTTCAGGTTAACGTTCGAACTTTTGTTCGTTACACTGTTTTTAGATCGTCACCTAAAAAGGAGGGCACATTAATTCTGGGAGTTGTGTCCTTAAGGCATGCACTTTGTAAAATCATGTAGGCCTACCACTTAATATGTATCTGCTCAAGTGACTGTCAATTATTTTGTGCTACTACTTTTATTATATTCATTTATATAACCATTCTTTCTGATTTCCAGTGGGATTCTGCAGTGCGATGTTGATATCCGCAGAGACCTCTACTCCAACATCGTTCTCTCCGGCGGCACCACCATGTTCCCTGGAATTGCAGAGAGGATGCAACGAGAGATCGTCAGTCTAGCGCCCTCTACCATGAAGATCAAGGTGGTCGCTCCTCCAGAGAGGCGCTACTCGGTGTGGATCGGTGGGTCTATCCTCTCGTCGCTATCGACCTTCCAGCACATGTGGATTAGCCGGGCTGAGTACAACGAGATCGGTCCTGCCATTGTACACCGCAAGTGCTTCTGAGAATTCTAGGTGTCCCTTTGCTTCGAAGACACATCCTCCTGCGACAATTGCTTCACGATCAATATTTCCTACTAAACCGAATTCTTAAATGCAACCATGGACCGAACACTGTACTTAACCCTAACCCTAAACCTGACCTAAAACTGATTGCAACCCTGAAACTAACCCTAACCCTATACCTTTCATGAAAGCCCGGAGTTATTGTCGCCAGAGTAAATGTCGGATCACTGTCTCTTTACGTTACCTAGGCCTATCACTCTGTAACAGTTCCGGCCAATTATAGCTATTGGATTTGATCGATTGATATGTGTGTCCAACCATGTTTAAATGTAGGAGACAGTCACTATTAAAACACATCGTATACCTTTAAACCGCGCTGCTTGCATGCTTCGGTGCTGCATAGAAACTATCTGTGGATATTTGACAGATTTGATTTAAATTTCTTTTCATATCATTTGCAAAATGCCCTTAGTACCTTAACCCTGAAAATGTGTGGCAGCAATTTCTGATATCTGTAGATCTTGTATACAAAAACTCATATTTATATGTTTTTTTAAAGAAATCGTCAATTCGGACCAGTCACTGTCATATAGCGCCGCAGCGAGCATCGTGACTGAAAGGTCACACTTGTTCACTTTTCTCGATTTCAGGGGACATCCATTGTCCTCTAAAAACGGCCGTCTAAAAACGACTGTCAAAATGGTCATTCTAACAAAGATGCTAGTCAATATGATATCGAGACCGGTTAACTAATGTATTCAGCAGTACGCTCGAATTCCGGAATTTCCTCCTTTTGCTGATAAAATCATTTGATTTTACTTCTCTATGGACTTCGGAAATTATCTTGGGTCGCCAACAGGAAATGTAGATAGAAAGCACATGCGTCATGTAATACATTAGTGAACCGATCTTTTTAATCAAAAATGTAGTTGTATAAATGTAAACATTGGTCGGGTTTAAATTTGATCTCTTGTATTTGGAACGAAAATTAATTCATAAATCTTGTTAGAACCACGCTATGAATGTACAATTTATGAAAATATTATGGGACGAATGATATTTTCTTTCCATGCATTACAACTCTATCGAATTCTGCTTCTTTTTTTTATGAATCTCGTGTTGTCAATTGAAGCTATGTCATTGTGTGACATCAATACAGGCCGGTTAAATATTGTTAGATATATCAAGTTCTAACATACAAGCTGTATGAGAATACTGTAGTATAATTTTATAGTGTTTTATAGGATATTATATTCAATTGGTAAGAGTGTGAAAAGTGGCAAATTTCCAATCTCTCTACAGTTTTCAGCGATGTAGGTATTCAGACGAAAATGACAAAGCTTTTTGCCGCTGAGAGTGGTGTAGATACGCCAATTGAATACTAGGATGTGAATTTCTGAACAAAATCCCCATCATTAGAAATTTCTCGTAGATATTCATCGTCACGGTGATAGACCGTATACATGGTATAGATATACAAATTCAACAGATTCAAATATATTTCATTTTGTTGGTAAATATGCAAAATACTTTTTGTCATCATATAATCATTTTTACATGAAATATTCCAGTCTAGTATGTATTGAATTATTGAATCCCTAGTTTATATGAACTGAGTTGTGTTAGATTGTACATTTGACGTGTATTACTAGTAAAATACTTTTTTTCTTGAAATATGAACATGTCTTTTGCATATTATGGTTATTCATTGAGGATTTGAAGGAGAGATTATGATTGTGATAGTAAGTAATCGCGGGCGAATCCAGTGAGGGTTTCGGGGGGGGGGGGGGGCACCCAGGTATCTGACAAGGGGGTGGGGGTAGTGGAGTGAGTCAAGCCATTGAAAGGGGGCACTGCCATCATTGGGGGCAGCAGTCACACATGGTGGATGACATACGAATTATAATACAAGGATACTCATTAGTTGGAGGGTGCGGTATGGGATACTATTGTCTTTTTTCTCACGTTCTTGCCTTTTCTCACTCTCCTTTTCTCTCTTTTCTTCCTTTTCCCCTTCCTCTATTTTTCGCCATTGAAGGGGAGGCACATGCCCCTGTTCCTCCTATAACAACGCCACTGACGGGTGAGATAAACAACAACAACAAAATTTTATAATATCTATCAAATGATGTATAAACATATTTAAAGCTTATAACGAGCAAGAAAGGATTTTGGTAAAAGTTTTACGGGGGAGAGGGCACGTGGCCCGTGGGATCCAGCACTAATTTTGATAAAGTTAATGCTGCATGATCATAAGTAAAACATACTATACAGCATTTCACCAGAAGATGGCGTTGTACATATCATCTCTTCAACGTGTTCAAGTCCACTCTTCATAATAATACGACCAAGTATAAGCTTTTCCATAAATTAACAAGTATCAACCATTATTAATCTCTGTATACTGGGTGTTTTAAAAAGAAAAGGAAACCCAAATTTCAAAATTTCCTACAAGTGGACGTTTTATTTCATATCATATGTAATTGATTGCTTTCCAGTGGTAACTTGTTTAGGTTTTCAGGTCATGCATCAATGAACACCATTGTTTTGTGCAAAATTCCAGTTGGTTCACTTTCTTGTAAAACACAATATGCATGGTTTTTGGGTTGAATGGCTTTGTCAACTTGCTTGGTTGCTCTTCGTGGCCATCACTTAGTAAGCAAATCCCATAATGATTAATTTTACGCCTTAACGAAGAGTCGTATGAACTTCACAAAGCATGGAACGAGTTGTTAGTCACAAACTTTGACCAAGACGAAGTGAGATATTCGAAGAGCACAGAGAACATGTTGTTTGTCTTGAGTGCTGCAAGCATCTTCGGGCGATTTTCAACTAAAGCTGACATTTTTGAAAATCAGCAAAGTAAAATCTTAAATCACACGTATGAGTTTTTGATTTTCCTTCTTCATTTTCTTTGTGACATTGCAATCTGTTTGGTTCGCACTTTTTTTTTTGGCATGCAACCTTGTTAAAATTCACCGAGACTGTCATCTTTGCGAAAATAATTCCTATCTGAAAAAGGTTGTAGAATGCAAAAATCCTGAATCATGGGTGAATAACATCTCATTAACACAAATTTTAAAAAGAAAATTATCCACAATGAGAATTGGAGCACCCAGGCCATTTAACAAAAGGCATCGCCTTAACATCATGCATGTAGTGTTTTACAAGAAAGTGAACCAACTAGATTTTGCACAAAATTTTGAAGACATTGGTGTTCAGTGATGCATAACCCTGGAAACCTAAACAAGTTACCATTGGAAAGAATATGAATTACTCTTTCATATGGTATAATTTTCATTGTCAGCAAACATATAGTTCATTTACAGGAATTTTTCAAATTTGGGTTTCCTTTTTTTTTTAACGCCCAGTACAATGCCTAATATTTTCAGTTGTATTTTTTTCAAGCTAAGATGAATTTCATGATTGTGGTTCTCCGAGTAATAAAAAATATCTTGGCATTCTTTGAATGTACACTCTCAAATTTAACAGCAAATTTTTTTGATGCCATCCTCAACTTAAGGGACTGTATATATGTCAAACTTCTGCACACAGATGCACGAAGTGCTTGAACATTGCCGCTACAGGATTATCACAAAACATGCCACTGACAGTGCAATACTTCAAATTTGCGTAAAACTAGACTATGCCCTCTCCGTATTACACCAAAATAGGAGGTGTATAATATAATTATGGAAAGTTTAAAAGTACAATATCTTAGTCTGTTAGTAGCAAACATAGTTCCTTGGATAATAAACGATTTGAAATCATTATCAGTGATTATAGGAACGAAATTTTTATTCATTTGTTAAAAAAGATAAATTGTGAATTATTCTGCATGCGTACTCAAGGCTATATTTGATGTCGCGGTTGCTAATTCGGTCTGCCGATGATTGATGTTGGGGAAATTTATCATATGAATGGCCTGTAATTGCAACGTTATATCCCGATGATTTTACAAGAGATTTGATCTACCAATCTGAAGCTATACATCAGGACTAAAAACATGTTCAAACTGCAATTAGGAATTATGTAGGGGGTCCTGGGGGCACATCCCACCACGGAATGACGGAAAAGGAAAAGGAAAAAGAAAAAAAAAGACAAAGATGGGAAATGAGAGAGAAAGCGACAGAGAGAGAGAGAGAGAAAGAAAGAGAAAGAGAGAATGGGGTCGGGGGGGGGTAAAGAACGTGAAACGAATATTATAGGACCCCCTCCAACACCATCCCCCTTTCGGTGGCCATGTCAATTCATATTTCATCCACTTCGTACGACCGGTACCCCCCCCCCCCTCCATAATGCCAGTGCCCCCTCAACAATGGCTGGACCTACGCTACGCCATTGATCTAAGTCATGTGTCTCCAGTTTCAAGAGCAAGTGCTGTATGGATTTTTTTTTCCTTTAAAGTTCGGATGAAACTTGAAGTTTGACAAATGTTTCAACGTAACTGTTGTAGGGGTTGATTATTGCGTATTCTCAGGCAAAATCCATTTCAGAGTATAATATAAATATGCCGAGTTCTGAAGAAAGAGGTTTGTATGTGAATAGAACTCTTTCTCTGTCTCTCTCTCTCTCTCTCGCCTTCCCGGTCTGTCTCTCCATCTTCATTCCTCTCTCTTTACAAACGATGTCTTATCCCGCATTAACTACCGAATAAGGCGCATATATTAATTGGAAGGCTAATGGACTGTGTAATTTACCCCGAAAGCGAAGAAAAATAAGTAAGATGGCGTATAGAGAAAAGAGACGGGAAATGAGAGAATATGAAAGAGGGAGTGGGGGATAAGGAGGGAGAGATAAGGGGAGATGACGAGGGGCGTGCATATGATATATATATATATATATATATATAAATAAGAAGAAGAAAGAACTTGAAACAATCAAGTGGTTCGCCATATGTATCCAACTGTTTATTTTCCTTAACAAAATTTTCTATCCGTGCCTCGGGTCTTGATCCTCAGTGAGGAAGACCCGAGGCACGGGCATACATATGGCGAACCACTTGATTGTTTTCAAGTTCTTTCTTCTTCTTCTTGTTCTTATTATCCAACACGTGGAACTTTTAATATATATATATATATATATATATATATATATATATATATATATCAAGAAGGTTCTGCGTCGGTGTGTTGAAATAGATAGCAAACAATTATGTTGAAATAAAAACACCGTTACGGTCTTTTACTTTGATAAAGGTCTGTGACCGAAACGTCAGTAAATTTTACGTCTTGCGGTGTTTTTATTTGCTTTTGTTTGCTATATATATATATATCTTTCTCCCATATCAAGGAGCTTCCCTCTGCCTCTCTCTCTCTCTCTCTTTTTGTTTTTGTTTTTGTTTTTGTGGGGTTTTTTTTCGGGGGGGGGGCAGGGTAAGGGCATAGAATTAGTGCAATAAAGCATTGATATATAAATTGACATTTCTATACCCCTTTGGTTCCTAATATCCGTTGGCGACAATCTTTATCTCCCCTTCCCCACTCCCACGGCCAGTCCGCCCCTGTAGATGCTTCTCCATACACTCTTAGAAATGTTGGGTAAATGCCACTGGGTAAATGAAGATTGGGCATAGGTTGGTTAAATCTTGCTCAACTTTTACATGCATTTACCCAACATTGGTCAAAAATAAGAATGAAATTGGTTTACCCAAAAGTTGGTCGGACTCATAAGGACCCTCATGTTGGGTAAAATTTGGGTAAAATTTTGCCCAATATTTCTAAGAGTGTATGATAGGGATTATACAAGGACAAGGGATGGGTGCATTGGTAACACTTAAATGCAAAAGATGATGGCTATCGAGGGGGGGTGACAGTGGGAGGAGTCATTATCTTCTGTTCACGTTGTCTTCCCCTCTCGCCGTCTTCAGCTCTCTCTCTCTGTCTTGCTTTTGTTTTTTGGCCATTCTATTTTTTTTTTTGGGGGGGGGGGGGCGGGGGTGGGGGTGGATGTGCTCCATGTCCCCGTAGTTACATCTAGTTGCATCTCACTGATATTTATAATTTAGAGATGAAGCCAGAAAGAGGATAATAATTTGTTATGGACCCCGGTGAAATTATTTACGGTCATGTTGGGGACACCATCGCGGATGTGTTGCTGTCACGTTTTAGAACAGTTTTGAAAAGAAATTTTACTTTGAGTCCTCCGCAGAACAGGAAACAACGTCGGAAAATCAGGTAAAAAAAAGCTTCCACCAAAGTACCCAATAGTGCAAGACCATAAATAACCTATAACGAGCAAGTCCAATGACTGTTCAGATATTATTATAGTTGATAGCCCTACAAAAAGCTTGGATCATACCTGATATCAAGGAAAATGTTACTTTTTATGCTGATTATGTTTATTATTCTGCGATACTTCATAAACTATGGGACTCAAACTAACCGAATACATTTGACTTACCCTCACTGTAAACCCTCTTAACTTTTTTGTTGTAAGAGTTAAAGGTGGAATATACAGATTTGCATGTTGAAGCAGATAAACTTTGTGCTAACACGATCGACGGCCCACTGACCGACAGCCCACGAAAATAACATTGTGCTAATTATTGTTCCAATTATTATTAATCAACAGCCTACAATAAATGAGAATGTGTTTAATTATTGTAAACCTTTTACCTTTTCAACAATGTTTCGACAACAGGGACTTTTCAATTTGCACGTTCACTAGTCGGCTGCTACATGTGGTAATTCAATGGACTGCTTTGTGTTAATGGTATACAAAGAGCGGCTCACACGTCCACTGCCTTGAGGACGACCAGGATTTCCACCCAAAACGCGTACGTCCACAGGGCAGTGGACGAGTGAGCCGTTCTTGCACAAAGCGTGGTGCCTCGCTTCACCGACTTTGTATACCATTAACACAAAGCAGTCCATTGAATTACCGCACGTATAGCAGTCGACTAGAGAACGTGCAAATAGAAAAGTCCCTAATGTTTCTCCTCTCATCGACCACCTCCCCTTCCCCCTCCCTCCCCCTCTCTCTCTCTCTCTTTCTCTCTCTCCCTCCCTCTCTCTCTCTTTCTATACATGTATATATATTTCTCTCTCTCTCTATCTCTATCTATAGTACATACTTCTCTATCTATCTATCTCTCCCTCTCTCTTTATCTCTCTCTTTATCTCACTATAGCTCTCTTTCTCTCTAAGGGTTAAGGAGACTAACGGTCAACAAGAACGACAATCCACAAGACCGACATGTCTTTCTCGAGGACGTATATTTACAACTATCCCGAGGGTGAACGGGTGGGCTGTCTGTCTACTTCGTTGGCTCTATACTTGTAGGCGTGTGTGTGTGTGTGTGTGTACTTGGGTTTTTACAGACGTGTATCAATCAGATATGATTATTTACGTCTGGGACCGACCTTTAACGTCACCATCCGAAAGACGTGACTCAGTCTCGAACCTGGGTCCGCTGAATCAGTTTATAACTTCCACTGGTAGCTGGATTACAGGCGCACGCCACAACGCCCAGTTCTATACTTGTAGGCCTACTGGCTGTTGGACTGGTGGAATGCCCGCCCCTACACTCATGACACTCAAGAAAGTTCTTATGCGCTTAACATACAGTTACATAATGTTGAAAAGTATACAAAAATAATCCCTATTCTAAAATATTTATTGAAATAATATATCATACTGAATAGAGTATGAATTTACAAAGTATGTAACAAAGAATAAGAGCAGATAACTCTGCAAATTTTCATGGAATAAAGAAAAAAAAAACACCTTTTGATAACAAAAGTGGAAATCCGAAAATATTTTACTTCAACAATGTCATAGGCTATAATTATTACATGTATATGTACTGAAAGTAATGTTAATATCAAGTACTAATATCTTCCTGTTTATCAACAAAATCAAATAATCATGTCGAAGTTTCACTCTTAATCATATACATAGGTAATAGGTATAGGTAAAAATAGGTATAGGTAAAAATTTCCTTACGTGAGGGCAATTTTGGGTCCGACTGACTTTGGGCAATAATGCCTCTGCGCAAATAGTACAATAACCTTTTACGACAAACTGAGCAAAATTTACCCAAGTTAGGCGTATCTTGTCCATATCAAAACCATGTACATATTTCTTAAAACAATAACAACAACGACAATGCTTCCTTTGTTGCATAAAAAGAAGCTTGGAGTATTTATACATCATTATATAGAAATACAGAGTAAAATACTCAATTTGATATACGATTTCACATGCATGTTTAAAAAAGCAGCCATTATATAGCAAAATAAGCTAAGAGATACTCAACTACATGTATAAAGAGAGAATAATAGAAACACAAATCAGAAAGAAAGGGACAATGGGATCGGAGTGAGAGAAAGAGAGGCCTATTAAAATGATATCCCCAAGTATTTCTCCTTCAGTACGTGATGAAGAGGCTCTATTCAATAGCGTCTGGGACTACGGGTTCATCGGGAGTGTTAGAAGCTCCTTGATTGGGCCAATTTCACCACTCAAGGGCCACATGGCTCGTACATGCTTTGATGTAAATAGGCCGCACGGCGATATTACCAGGAACGTCAAACGGTTCGAGTAGGATGACCACCATAAGAACTGTTCGTACTGTGTACCTACAATAGACCGGTTCACCGCTAACATCCGCGATGGCGTGAGGAGACACATTATCAATGCATCTCTCGCAGATAACCCACTGGTTGATTCCGGGAAACTTGAGTACAAACGAGAAGTGGAAAAAAGCGAAACATGAGTATAATTGATTGATTGTTTTGATAAGTGACAGTAATTGACAGTAATGATGATGATGATGATAAATAGTAACGATAGTATTGTTAATCATAATAATGATAACCCTATTAATTACAATAATAACAATGATGATGATAATGGTGATGATGGTGATGATGGTGATGATATCAATAACAACAACAGCAATAATGCAATGGCAAAAAAGAGCGATGATGAGAAACAAAACTAGATGATCGGAAACCAAATAAATAAAGTCGAAGTCCAGTTTTTATTTGAAAATAAAAAAAGAAATGAATTCTTGGAGTGTTCCAACTAAAATTGCCCGAACTGGCTTGGATTTCGAATTGAGTGGTAACAGTATAAAAATATCAGGGGAACGTTTTCATCAAGCGTTTTGTCAGTGATTTTTACCGACAACTGTTATAAGCTACTGAAATCCTTGCATCTGATTGGCTGAGAGCAAATTTGTCAGTCAAAATCACTGACAAAACGCTTGATGAAATGTTACAAGTGACTCACCTGTACAATAACCACCCAGTCATCTTCAACGGTTAAACCAACATAGAGTATTGGTAGGCTCCTTTCCGCGGGGCACACTCGATGATATAAAACGGATGGGTTAACGGTGGGCCATCTTGCGTCATATTCTATCACGTCTGGCTTTTTATTAAAGAAAAAGCCATAACGATCCAGGATTACACTTTGTTGTTCTGGAGTAAAGTCAGTGATGATTGGTTTCTTGAAGTGATTGTAGACGGTGTCAGGATCATCTTCTTTGAGCGCGGAAAGGGCCTGCCTGGCTTCTTCCAATTGCTTCCGCTGATCAGGGTTGAGGATTAGATCGATGTCAGGGCTTTTTTCAGAGGCCACAAGAACAGCAAAGAACCACACGATCAAAGCGATTTTTGGAATCATTGCTTCCATGATCCTAGTGATAGCCGATGAGGACATAATCGTGTTTAGACCAACTTCTGAATGATGGGGAATTGCCGGGGGAATTGATTCTTCAGGCAGACTTGCAGCTTGAAGGCTATGCTTTCGGGTTTCAGAAACATCACCCATGCAGTGAATCGGACAGTGATCAGAAATGAAATGATACAGATTGCGCTTGTGGGGAGGAAATTAACGTTGTTTATTCACCGCACCAAATTTTAGGAACAATAGAGGATAATATATGATATTTATTAATTTTGCCCAAAAAACAGAATCAATATTTACACGTGCTTAGAAGAGAATACAAACATGATAAAAGGCGATTTTTGTTTGCATGGCATCATATAGAACGAATAAAATAGCATTCCCCATTAATTAAGGGCCATAAGCATGTATGAAACACCTGATAAGCCAATTAGACCAACCAAAAAGGAGAATACATGATGTGTATTTGCCAAACGGAATCAATATTTAGACGTGCTCAGAAGAGCATACAAACATGATACAAGGCGATTTTTGTTTGCATGGCATCATATAGAATGAATAAAATATCACTCTCCATCAGAGGATAAACGTCACAAAGGTGAAGGGATTTCCCAAATGTTATGAATCGAGCAAGCTATGGTGCAAGACCATGACCATCGCGTGATTACGTCAATGAGGGTAGGTTACAGTAAATAAACTGATTTTTTTTTTAATACACTGCAAGGTAGTGAGTGCCGTAGCATCTGGGGGCAGGGATGAGGGGAGGGACATGTGCCAATCGAAAAAAGAATGAGAGAGAGAGGGGGGTAGAGGAGGGGTATAGGGAGAGGGAGAGAAAGAAAGGGAGAGGGGTAAGAAACGTGGAAAGAATGTTTTATGAATGTCGTGTTGTCAATTGAAGCTTTGTCATTGTGTGTGACGCCTGTTCAACTCTGTTAAATATTGATATATCAAATTCTTCTCTGATAAACAAACTGTATGCACTATGAACACGATGACAAAGAAAGTGGACAAAATATACAGCTCCTCATTGTACCCTCCACAATTATTCTGGTAGACAAAAGAACATCCCTTCATTGCTATTATGTAAAATAAGTAGAACGGGTGAATATGCATGTGATACCTGTTCTACATATTTTTTACATAATAGCAATGACGGGATGGTCTTTTGTCTCTCCAAGTGTGGAAGATACAATGAGGAGCTGTATATTTTGCCCGCTTCTTTGTTCGCCATGTTCATAGTGATGAGAATCTTTATAATTTTATCAAGTATTTTAGAGGATAATAATTATAAGCAATTAGGAGAAGGCGTTCTGTGAACAGAGTGATAAAATTCCAATTTCTCTGCAGTTCAGCGAAGTTGGTATACACATAAAAATGACAAAGCTTTTTGCCACTGAGCATGAGTGGCGGAGATATGCTAATTGAATATTTGAATTTCCGAATAAAATCTCCATTAATATACATGATCACATCAGAAATCTCTCGTGGATATTCTTCGTCAAGGTGATAGACATTTCTTTTTTCTTGGTAAATATGCAAATTACTTTTCCTTCATATAAAATCATTTTTACATGAAAATGATATTCAGGTTTAGTAGAGCGGAAGATGTATTGAACATGTTGAATCCCTGGTTTATGAGTGGACGTGTAGTACTAGTAAAATGCATCTTAAAGGGATGCTCAACCGCAGATTGTGGAGGTTTTTATGCCGCGAGAGGGCACGCATGATCGTTACCTGATCATGCCGATGCCCCGCGGGAGCAAACTTCGAACAGGCTGTTCGCCGCGCAACATGCACGCCCCGCTCGAGCTCAAGCTCTCGTGCGAGATTCGGTAGGTTTCGTGCAGTCCGAAAAGTAATCCTAGTGGTCCAACGGACGCGTTCGACGCACAAACTTTGTGTACGAGTGAATGGGGCTTACGCAATCCTGACTTTCCCCACGGCCGCCTGGTGGCGTATCCCTTTAAAATTCTTGAAATATAACTGTCTTGTAGTTAATAATTGCAGTGGTGGAGGTAAAGGACACACATTGTTTTAATTATTGTGACATTATGTCATCGTCGGCAGAAGGGGAAGGGGGCCGGGGGGGGGGGGGGGGGGGTTGTGGCACAAGTGTGGCATAGGCGTAGCCATGTTCATCCGCTAAGAAAAAGGTCATACAACACCACCACCAACAACAAACGCATATCACATATTAAGAAGGGCCATGAGCATGTTGGAAACACCTGGCAAGCAAGTTAGACCAAATATATATATATATATATATATATATATATATATATATATATATATATATGGCTAGAGAAATATAGTTACTTTAAGTAGTAAATGTAATTATCATAATGCCTCATTACGCCTCAGTTTGTTAGAGCTCACCGGTTATGACCTAAACAAATCTATAGGCCTATGTTTGATGTTTTATGTTTTATTTATTATGCACTGTTCATTTGCATATATTATTGCGTCTATTGAGCTCGTAAAAATTAGCACAGAAATTTTGATCGAGCAACCACGCGTGTTGTTATGTGATTGATGTATTTTGCGCGGCTAAACGATATATACATGTCTTTAACTTTTGTGTCTTACTTCTTATGCACCATTCTTTTTTATACATTATTGCGTCATAATTGAATTTATGGCTATTACGCTCATTAGGTTTAGCGCAAACTTCGAGCTAACTACCGCGCGTGTTGCCATGTCAGTTTGTTATTATGTCACTATTTATGAATTTTGCGCTCCTTGACAAATAAGCGCTCAAACTTTCACCTAGCAACCGTGCGTGTTGCTATGTAAGACTACACGTCAACTTGTATTATTACGTCACAATTTATGTATTTTGCGCTAATTAAAAAATAAGCGCTCAAAACTTTACCTAGCAACTAAGCGCGTTACCATGGTATATTACATTGTCAACCTTTTCTGAGCAGAGCTTCACATACATATTTCACTTTGTTCATTACCCTGAGGAAGATCCGTGAGGATCGAAAATTTGGTGAAAATAAATATAAAAGTTGGAATTCAATGCATTACCAATGTCTTCTCTGGACTTCATTAATTGTTTCTCTCTTCATGCTTTTCCAACACGCGGTTATGAAATATCATTATATATATATATATATATATATATATATATATATATATATATTGTCCTACATGGTACATTAGCAGGACATTTATTGTCCCTTTTCCGTTGTTCAAATGTCCACTTAATGTTCGAAATGTCCTGCTAATGTAGGGGGCGCTATTATGACGGAATAAACCGTATTATTGCATGTCCTGCTAAGTTACCATGCAGCGTAATATAGGGATATATTATATATATATATATATATATATATATATATATATATATTATGTGAAAGGAAATGAGAGAATAATGGTTGCGTAACTTAAATATATATGTATGGGGGGGGGGGGGCGGGCACGAACCCGCAGGATCCAGTCCTGATGGTAATAAACTTAAATCTGAATTATTATCAGAAAGTCAAACATACTGTATGGCAATCCGCCACAAGATGGCGTTTGTACTTCTTGTCTTTTCTACGTAATTAAGTGGATTAAAAATAAATATGGATAAGACAAATTTTATCTGGTTGGGGGAAGCGATTGATATGCCCGGTGTACCTTTTTTGGACATAGAGTACAAGACATAAAAATCATAGGAGTTTATTTTTCACGTAATTCTAAAATAAAAGATGATTTAAACTACAAAGAGATATTAAGTAAAATAAAAAGATTAATAGGTTGGTGGAGCCAACGAGATCTTACGATGCATGGCAAAATCAAATTATTGAAAATGTATGTATATTCAAAATTAAATTACGTATCTTCTCTTATATCTGTTCCACATAGTATCATTGAAGAAATTGAAAAAATTTCCTTTAATTTCATTTGGGGTGGGAAAGATAGAATAAAAAGGAAAATATTATAATCAAGATTATTCTGCAGGTGGGCTTCGGGTAACTGACTACGAAACTTTTATTAAGACTCAAAGAATAATGTGGATCAAACGGCTGTTGTATGGTGAAAAATATTTAGGGTGGAAACTAACATTTGATTACTTTTTTAGATCGATAGGAGGTCGAAGTATATTTCTTTGTAATTATGACATGAAGAAAATGAATTTAGATGGTATACCCAGGTTTTATTTAGATATGTTAAAAGCCTGGCAAGATATAGATGAATGTAGACACTTCGAAAAGAACAAAGTCAATCCGATAATTTTTAATATAGGTTTTCCCGCCCAATTTCATCAGAGTTGCATTTGAATTCACGAATAAGCGTTCAAATTCAATCTATTTTTGTAAGTTCTCTGCTCCCATGGTTCATTTTGATACGTTGATCATTCAATTAGACTTTACGTCATTCCTTTTAATTGTTATTTCGTTCAATTTAGAGGCAAATTCATTCGATTTAAAGGCGCGAAATTGTCATTCAATTTCGAGCCAGCTGGATAGACGTTCAATTTCGTCCCAACTACCGATTTCAATTTCATTTACAGGCACACACCTTCACACTTTAAGCATTCGAATTCATTTAACATTAACAAGTTCTGTAGTTCTATGTCATTCTTACATTTCACACGTCATAATTATTCACGTTTCACTGATTTTTAATATTGATGTACGTGTAATTTCCCTTTCATTGTGAAGGCTTAATTTTAAACAATATATTTTAATCATATTTTATAATCATATTTCTTTTCTTTCTAATCCTTTCTTCCAGTTTGACTTTATTTCCTTAGAGTATAAATGTGAGACTTATACAGAATGATTAAAACCCAGAGTTTATATATATGAATTTCTTTCTTACAGATTGTGCATTAAGTTACGTTTTGGGTTTGGTGCATGTTACATTACATCGGGGAATTCTTTCTTTACATATATATATTCATAAATGTTGATGGATGGTCTCTTAGTCTCTTCAGCCCTCAATCTGTTGACGCGCCAGGCACCTTGGCATGTAGGTCTGAGAGTGGTTGTACCATTGTGTACACTTTCCGGGTGTAATAGCGTCAATATTCTGGAGAGCAGCATCTCTGAGGATGTTACAGCGCCATTGCTGTAGGTTGACCCCTGCGTCTTCAGCTGCCTGTCTGTCCCCAAAACGACGCTGCCACGCTGGCTGTGCCAAGGGTCCTCTTCACGGCGGCCTTGAAGGTGGAGTGAGCCATTTCCGTCATGTTGAGGAAAGGGGAGTACGGAGGAAGGAGCTTCGTCTGAATGATGGGGTTATAGCTCCGTTGGGTAGCTGGGCTCGAACATGAGGTCTGGCGTTGTCGTATATGAGGAAGATAGGATCATCGGCCGGGAACAACTGGTTGCATTCGGCAACTGTTTCAGCGAGGAAGTCCTCGAATCTCTCTCTGGTAACGGTCTCAAATGCGATTCTGTGGTGGATAAGACCAATGGCAGGGGGACACCGTGAAGGTCACGTTGCAATTGCGACCTCACTGGCCGTGTACGACCCTCCTAGCCGGAACACCCCTTGGAGCCCTCCCTCGTGTACGCCGGGTCCAGATGTTGTAACCTGTTTCATTGATAAATACCGAGTTTCCCACAACGCCGTGTTCGAGAAACCATTCAGCATACTCCAGTCGTTGGTCTAATGCCCGTGGGGTGTTCCTGGCATCTGGGACGTCCTCTGCCATCTTCATTGTATAGAGCATTCCATCCAGTGCTCTGGCTATAGATGAGGTTGAAACTGCGGGCTTGTCAGGGAGGTTATTCTCAAGACTCTCCTTCATATGTCGAAGCGTTAAGAGGGGGTTATCGTCTAGGATGTTCTCCAAGTGGTTGCGCATATCCTCATTCATTTTCAGATTTCGAGCCCCACCCCTCGGAAGCTTGTGGACCCTCCCCGTGTCCACATGCGTCGACACAATCGATCTTGCCGTAGACCTGTTTATACCTAGAGTGTCGGCCAGTTCTAGGTAGTCTTGATGGTTGTCAAATGCTTCAGCCAACCTAGCTCTGTCCGTATTCGAGATATTCATATACTGTCCTCGAGCCACCGCCATATTCGTGTATAAATGAATGTAGCGCTGTATGAAAGTGAAGTATAGGAGCTGTTGCTTCGATGATGGTTTGTCAGAGGAATGAAAAATTCGCTATAAGTCATAGGTTCCATTTTACGGTAATTTAAATTTGCATGATTTATTCAAACAGATGGAAATGAAAATGAACATAAGGAGTAACAAAAAAGACTGCCTTCATACCGTAAATGTTTGCCTATTAATGAATTTGAATGTCTTAACGCTCACAAGTGGGATATCCACGCGAATTTGAATGCCTCCTGTGCGCATCTCTAATTAGAACGCGGTTTTTACACGTTTGTATGAAATAATCATGAAATCGCTTGCTCACAAAATTAAATTAAATGACGGTTTTAGTTATTTGAATGCTGATCTCCTTGTTCGTTCAAATTCGCTCGAAATTGAATGACGTTTCGTTAAGTTGATTGCAATTTTGACGAAATTGGGCGGGAAAACCTATAATAGAAGTATTTGTTTTCGAAATAAAATGATCTTTGATGCTGATCTTTTTCATAAAGGAATATTTAAAGCATCAGATATAACCGTTGGAGGTAATTTTAAACCAATCTCTTATTTTTATAACTTAGGTTTTACCACCGACAGCCTGATCATGATTCAAAAAATATTTCAGTCATTAAACAGGAATGGATACAGAGTGATTTTATACATGTGGATACTGAACATTTTCAAATAGATCTGAAGATTTTTGGTCATATAAAATTTAGCGATTTAAAGTCTATACGGTTATATAATCACTTTATTGAACAATTTCAAAGAGATTATACATTAAAGATTACGAATGGAAATGTTCTACATGATTTTGGAACTGGGATGTTAAAAGAAATATTTACAAGACTGAAAAATGCATTTGTAATTAATAAACGAAGAGAGTTTCAATACAAACTATTGCATGGGGCTATATATACGTAACAGAGACTCTTTCAATTTGGTTTCGAGTTGGACAATCTATGTTCCTTTTGTAAACATCAAGTTGAAACATACCAACATTTATTTTTAGAATGTCCTAAAGTTAAACAATATTATGGCAGGACATTAGTAAAAAGCTACATCTAAGAGAAATTAATATAAATGATTGGAAATCCATTTTTATGGGACTATCGGGTAAAACTGTACGAATATATTTAATAAATTGTATAATTTTTCTTCTAAAACACATAATTTTTTCTTCAAGAAAACAAGGCGAGCTGCCATCTCTACAAAAAACAGTTACTTTGATAAAAGATCACAGAGACGAAGAATATAAGATAGCCAACAAAAAGGGGAAACTGGGGGCGCACTTAAGGAAATGGGAACAGATTGATGCGTTTCTTTGATTTTGTTTTCGTTTGTTTTTGTTCTTTGTTTGCTTTTTTATGTTCTCATTACGGACAGGCAAACCGGAACTGGATGCATGCATGGGTGTTGATATGTTGGGGGAGGGAGGGGGGGGGGGGGTGCGAGAAGTGGGAGTGAGAATGAGTGAGTTGTGATTGGTAGGAGAATGGTGAGGGGGAAGGGGGGATGAGATGAGTGTCTAAGGGTGGGTTCGGGTGGGCCATGTATATCTTCCTCTAATTTTGTTTTTTATCTTATAAAGAATCGTTTCAAGAAATAATGTATAATTTGATATTTTTTCTAAATGCATGTTCAATGATCGATACAAAGTATTTTTTTTTCTTTCTAAAAAGAGCCTTTGTTCTGTTATTCCATATATTTTGGAAGACCTTATATTGTTTAAAAGTATAATTGGTATTTGTAAACTTTGTTCTTTAATTTCTTTTGTCTGAATATTATATATATTATGATTTAATGTGATATTAATGTATCTTTCTCAAGACGATTATTTGAAACAAAAGTTCTTTTTATTATTACTATAAAGTATTACATGAAAGAAAATAGTTATATATCTATGTCTAACGGTTGATGTATTGTATTTTTTTTCATTTCAGCGAAAAAATAATCCTGTTTAATCATGGATAAGGTCAGAGAATTCTACTGATATTAATGTATTTCATTAAGTTTCCTTGTATATGCAAATTATTTTATATGTGACTTATGATTGTTTTTTGAAATGTAATATTGATCTTGAGAGGGATCAATAAAATATCATTCAAAAAAAAAAGTAATTAAGCCGCATTTGAAATTTATAAAGACCAAGTAAGCTTTTTCCAGAAATGAATTTACATAGATCTATTAATTAGTCTCAATAGTTTAATATTTTCCAACTTGAACAATTCAAAGTAAGGTGTCTCTTTTTATAGTTATGTTATCGATGTTTCTGGCTAATAAAAGGAAAGGTTATCCAGACCTATTTTTCAAAGGTGCCTTTTGGGGCAAGCAATTAATGCCGGGGCATAAAAACAGAGCAATTTTTTTCTGTTGCATTTAGTGTGTACTTTCGGTGATGCCAAATTGGGTTTTGCAGGGTTTGATTCCCCCTGACCCCTGGATCCGCAAATGGGAATATAACATTACTGCGTACGGTTTTTTTCCTGAATCAGGGGCGGATACAGGATTTTCAAAAAAGGGGGGCGCATTTCAGAAAGGGGGGCGCACACTGAGGAACCCTCCGTTTGACGAAGCCAAACGGCCATTTAGGGGGTCGGGGCATACTTTGTCAGACAAAACGGGGGGCGCACGCCCCTTGCGCCCCCCCCCCCCCTCTGGATCCGCGCCTGTGAATATTTCAGAATGATCCTGTTGTTCTCTAAATGTACACCTCACTTTCATGTCCATCCCCCTTTCCAGCTTTCTACATTACTCCCAATAATGCTTATCAATTTTTACATTAAAATTCCATCTATTTTTTATCGTGACCAACTTCTCGAACTGTATTAAAGGCAAACCTCTGCAGATGGATATATGAAATACATGGTCATTAGTATTGTTTCTGCATCATGCCACAGTATAATATTACAATTTGAGTAACATTAACCCCCCCCCCCCCTTCCAGTGGCGTAATGAGGCAAACATTTGAGGGGGTTGAACATAGGCATAAGGCACAATTTCTGAATACTTGCGAGTGAGGAAAAAAAAATCGACCTTTTTTAATATAATTTTGTCACTTATCTAGACCTATATATCCGGTAGGTAATTTTTTCTCCCCCTTCCCCCTTTTTTGGGCGTGAAACTTTTTTTAAGTGGGGGGGGGGGGGGGGGGGGGGGGGCTGTAGCCCTCGGAAGTTGCCTTTACTGAATTCATTTACGCTATCTTTAACGAAATAGCGAAATTGTTATTTTCAAATTCTTAAAAAGATAGATTATAAATGATTCTGCGTATACTCAAGGCAATTTCAAATGTTTTGGTTGTAAATTCGGTCTGTCGATGATCAATGTTGGGAAATTTATCATATTAATGGCCTGTAATTGCAACATTACATCCCGAGGATCCTACAAGATAACTGATCTACCATTCCGACGCTGTAAAGATAGATTTATCTCAGGACTCAAAACATGTTCAAAATGCAATCACTTAGGTATTTCTTTCCGAAGAACCTACTAGACATGCGTAATCAGACTGCAGAGATACATTTATACCTCAGGGTAACAAAATATTAGTCTGCAATAAATCATTGTCATCAGTTGAATAGTCAGATTACAGAGTGATATAAGAAACAAAAGCATTGTGAAATTATGATTATTAATTATCGTTGTTTATTCGAATTAAAGGGAAGACAACCGTATCATGAAGTCTCAGTGGTGTAGCCATTACTAACATTGGCCTGTAATTATTAATATATTATGAATGAACGTGAAGATGATTTTTTTTTAATGTCTTCTGTTGGCTATGACCTTTCTCTCTCACTTTTGTTTTCATTTTTTTTTCTTTTTTTGCTTGTCATGCATGCCTACTTCTAACCCCTCTGCATGGTCAAAAACTCCTGGATCCATTACTAACATTGGCCTATACTTATTGAGATATGAATGAACGTGAGGATGATTTTTTTTTTTTAATGTCATCTGTTGGCTATAAACATTCTCTCTCATCCCCCCCCCCCCCCCTTCCCCCATTTTCTCTCTCTCTCTCTTTTTTTTTTTTTTGCTTTTTTTTTTGCTTGTCAGTTATTTTGGACACATACTTCTGACCCCCTACATGGTACGAAAATCCCGGATCAATTACTAACATTCGCCTCTAATAATTGTATCCCCCGGCAGTATGCCGAAGGATACTTTGGATTCAGCAGCGTTTCGCCGCCGCCGCCGCCGCCGCGTCACATTCTTGTGTGCGCTCTAGCGGTCACATTTCTCGACGAATTTCTTTCAGACTTCCTGTGGACGTGTATCTTGGTAAAATCTGGACCCCTATAGTTTCTGGTGATGCTGCCCCCAGTGTTCCGTCTTTTATAGGGTAAAAGGCCATATTTGGGGGGATAGTTTGTGTGCGCTCTAGCGGTCACATTTCTCAACGGATTTTGTTCAAATTTTGTATGAAGGTGTCTCTTGGTGTAATTTAAAAACCTATAGTGTTTGGTGATGCTACCACCAGTGTTCCGTCTTTTATAGGGTCAAAGGTCATACTTCAGGGCATGGCGTGAGTGCACTCTGCAGGCCACATTTCTCAACGGATTTTGTTCAAATTTTGTATGGAGATGTATCTTGGTATAATCTACACATATTTAATTTTTGGTGATGCTGCCCTCATTGTTCCGTCCTTTATAGGGTCAAAGGTCATTTTTCCATTTCTTGCACTCTTACTTCTGCATTTCTTGACGGATTTCATTCAAATTTTGTATGGAGATGTATCTTGGTATAATCTACACATATTTAATTTTTGGTGATGCTGCCCTCATTGTTCCGTCCTTTATAGGGTCAAAGGTCATTTTTCCATTTCTTGCACTCTTACTTCTGCATTTCTTGACGGATTTCGTTCAAATTTTGCATGAAGGTGTCTCTTGGTGTAATCTAAAAACCTATAGTTTTTGGTGATGCTGCCACCAGTGTTCCGTATTTTATAGGGTCAAAGGTCATACTTCAGGGCATAGCGTGAGTGCACTCTGCAGGCCACATTTCTTGATGGATTTCTTTCAAATTTTGTATGGAGATGTATCTTGGTATAATCTACACATATTTAATTTTTGGTGATGCTGCCCTCATTGTTCCGTCCTTTATAGGGTCAAAGGTCATTTTTTCCATTTCTTGCACTCTTACTTCTGCATTTCTTGACGGATTTCGTTCAAATTTTGTATGGAGATGTATCTTGGTATAATCTACACATATTTTATTTTTGGTGATGCTGCCCTCATTGTTCCGTCCTTTATAGGGTCAAAGGTCATTTTTCAATTTCTTGCACTCTTACTTCTGCATTTCTTGACGGATTTCGTTCAAATTTTGCATGAAGGTGTCTCTTGGTGTAATCTAAAAACCTATAGTTTTTTGGTGATGCTGCCACCAGTGTTCCGTCTTTTATAGGGTCAAAGGTCATACTTCAGGGCATGGCGTGAGTGCACTCTGCAGGCCACATTTCTTGATGGATTTCTTTCAAATTTTGTATGGAGATGTATCTTGGTATATCTCTCAACACATTTCTTTCAAATTTTATATGAAGATGTGTCTTAGTGAAACCTACACATCTAAATTGTTTGCTGATGCTACCCCCACTGTACCACTTTCTATACAGTCAAATGTCATATTCAGGTTGTTGTTAGGGTCAAATGTCATATTTTCGTTGCATGCATTCTGGAGGACACATTTGTTAACTCATTTCTTTCAGATTTTGTATGTAGGTCCATTATAGATTACACCTCTACAGTTTTTGGTGATGCTGCCACCAGTGTTCCGTCTTTTATAGGGTCAAAGGTCATACTTCAGGGCATGGCGTGAGTGCACTCTGCAGGCCACATTTCTTGATGGATTTCTTTCAAATTTTGTATGGAGATGTATCTTGGTATAATCTACACATCTTTACTGTTTGGTGATGCTGCCCTCATTGTTCCGTCCTTTATAGGGTCAAAGCTCATTTGTCCCTTTTGTGCACTCTTACTTCTGCATTTCTTGACGGATTTCATTCAAATTTTGTATGGAGATGTATCTTGGTATAATCTACACATATTTAATTTTTGGTGATGCTGCCCTCATTGTTCCGTCCTTTATAGGGTCAAAGGTCATTTTCCATTTCTTGCACTCTTACTTCTGCATTTCTTGACGGATTTCGTTCAAATTTTGCATGAAGGTGTCTCTTGGTGTAATCTAAAAACCTATAGTTTTTGGTGATGCTGCCACCAGTGTTCCGTCTTTTATAGGGTCAAAGGTCATACTTCAGGGCATGGCGTGAGTGCACTCTGCAGGCCACATTTCTTGATGGATTTCTTTCAAATTTTGTATGGAGATGTATCTTGGTATAATCTACACATCTTTATTGTTTGGTGATGCTGCCCTCATTGTTCCGTCCTTTATAGGGTCAAAGCTCATTTGTCCCTTTTGTGCACTCTTACTTCTGCATTTCTTGACGGATTTCATTCAAATTTTGTATGGAGATGTATCTTGGTATAATCTACACATATTTAATTTTTGGTGATGCTGCCCTCATTGTTCCGTCCTTTATAGGGTCAAAGGTCATTTTTCCATTTCTTGCACTCTTACTTCTGCATTTCTTGACGGATTTCGTTCAAATTTTGCATGAAGGTGTCTCTTGGTGTAATCTAAAAACCTATAATCTTTGGTGATGCTGCCACCAGTGTTCCGTCTTTTATAGGGTCAAAGGTCATACTTCAGGGCATGGCGTGAGTGCACTCTGCAGGCCACATTTCTTGATGGATTTCTTTCAAATTTTGTATGGAGATGTATCTTGGTATAATCTACACATCTTTACTGTTTGGTGATGCTGCCCTCATTGTTCCGTCCTTTATAGGGTCAAAGCTCATTTGTCCCTTTTGTGCACTCTTACTTCTGCATTTCTTGACGGATTTCATTCAAATTTTGTATGGAGATGTATCTTGGTATAATCTACACATATTTTATTTTTGGTGATGCTGCCCTCATTGTTCCGTCCTTTATAGGGTCAAAGGTCATTTTTCCATTTCTTGCACTCTTACTTCTGCATTTCTTGACGGATTTCGTTCAAATTTTGCATGAAGGTGTCTCTTGGTGTAATCTAAAAACCTATAGTTTTTGGTGATGCTGCCACCAGTGTTCCGTCTTTTATAGGGTCAAAGGTCATACTTCAGGGCATGGCGTGAGTGCACTCTGCAGGCCACATTTCTTGATGGATTTCTTTCAAATTTTGTATGGAGATGTATCTTGGTATAATCTACACATCTTTACTGTTTGGTGATGCTGCCCTCATTGTTCCGTCCTTTATAGGGTCAAAGGTCATTTTTCAATTTCTTGCACTCTTACTTCTGCATTTCTTGACGGATTTCGTTCAAATTTTGCATGAAGGTGTCTCTTGGTGTAATCTAAAAACCTATAGTTTTTGGTGATGCTGCCACCAGTGTTCCGTCTTTTATAGGGTCAAAGGTCATACTTCAGGGCATGGCGTGAGTGCACTCTGCAGGCCACATTTCTTGATGGATTTCTTTCAAATTTTGTATGGAGATGTATCTTGGTATATCTCTCAACACATTTCTTTCAAATTTTATATGAAGATGTGTCTTAGTGAAACCTACACATCTAAATTGTTTGCTGATGCTACCCCCACTGTACCACTTTCTATACAGTCAAATGTCATATTCAGGTTGTTGTTAGGGTCAAATGTCATATTTTCGTTGCATGCATTCTGGAGGACACATTTGTTAACTCATTTCTTTCAGATTTTGTATGTAGGTCCATTATAGATTACACCTCTACAGTTTTTGGTGATGCTGCCACCAGTGTTCCGTCTTTTATAGGGTCAAAGGTCATACTTCAGGGCATGGCGTGAGTGCACTCTGCAGGCCACATTTCTTGATGGATTTCTTTCAAATTTTGTATGGAGATGTATCTTGGTATAATCTACACATCTTTACTGTTTGGTGATGCTGCCCTCATTGTTCCGTCCTTTATAGGGTCAAAGCTCATTTGTCCCTTTTGTGCACTCTTACTTCTGCATTTCTTGACGGATTTCGTTCAAATTTTGCATGAAGGTGTCTCTTGGTGTAATCTAAAAACCTATAGTTTTTGGTGATGCTGCCACCAGTGTTCCGTATTTTATAGGGTCAAAGGTCATACTTCAGGGCATGGCGTGAGTGCACTCTGCAGGCCACATTTCTTGATGGATTTCTTTCAAATTTTGTATGGAGATGTATCTTGGTATATCTCTCAACACATTTCTTTCAAATTTTATATGAAGATGTGTCTTAGTGAAACCTACACATCTAAATTGTTTGCTGATGCTACCCCCACTGTACCACTTTCTATACAGTCAAATGTCATATTCAGGTTGTTGTTAGGGTCAAATGTCATATTTTCGTTGCATGCATTCTGGAGGACACATTTGTTAACTCATTTCTTTCAGATTTTGTATGTAGGTCCATTATAGATTACACCTCTACAGTTTTGGTGATGCTGCCTCTAGTGTTCCGTCTTTCATAGGATCAAAGGTCATATTTTAGTGGATGGCTTATGTGCGCTCTGAGGTCATACATGTATTTCTTCCAAATTTTCTATAAAAATGCATTATACTCTAATCTGCACAAATCGTTTTGGTAATGCTGCTCCTAGTGTTGACAATATTCCGGGCCACTGGCGGCAATTTCTACACCATCCTTTTGTTTGAGGGAGGGGATGGGGGAGGGTCTTTGTCCCTCCTTCAAATAGCTGCCAGTGCCGGGGGATACATTTCGCATTGCGCGGCACCAGCAATGCACATTTCTAGTTAAAATATTATGAATGAACGTGAAGGTGAAAGCAATAATTATATGCAGAAGAAAGTATCAAAATCAAGATTGGAGCAGCATTCAGAAATGACGGTGTGGACACCGCGATTTTTAATGCGCAATTATGTACGAGTCGGCGGAATAGTGAGCACAACTATATAGGTTACGCCAAGACCTTTTAAAATGCAACTGTGCAGCTGAATTTACAAACTCCGTCTCAAAAGCTCTGAATCGCCATCCATCAAAGTCATAAAAATGCAACTCTGGGCGGAGAAACCGAACGAAAATCCATTATCACACCTATTTGGGTTTCCCCCTCCTTTGTTTTTCAATGGGTGTTTAAATGCTAATGGGTTGGCTCGAAACGGACGGTACAGGCAGAATTTGTTTGGGAAAACTACAGAAATTATAGGGATTCGGTAACTTTGTGGAGGCTTGATTTAATAAATTGTTGAATTTTGATATCTGTCTTGTATAATGATGTTCAGAAGGATAAATAAATAGCCAGGCATAGAAAGGTTTTCAAATATATAATGCTATTATATTAAGATATCTATGAATACTTCCATTTTCGAAAGCGTATGGCCATACGCTTTAGTCTAACACTGAGTCTATGGGGGGAAATTTCCGGTCACTTGCATATGTTTACTTTTGTGAAGGATATGATGATTTTGAAGTGCCCCCTCCCCCCCCCCCCCCCCCCCGGGCTTCATTTTTACACCATATTACATGTACTGATAGCATGTAAAGCCAGGCAGCTCAGATTTTATCAAGCCTCAACAAAGTTACCAAATCACTTTAATATATTTTGCTGCAAGTCAGTATGATGAGAATAATGCTGATGGCGTCGTTCAAGAAAATGTAATGTTGGCCTAATACATCATATCAATATGGTATTAAAGGGCAACCTTGGTAATAAGATGATTTGTTTGAAAGCAGAAATATAACAATACCAGGATGGTCAAAGTTTGACAAGGACTAAGAAAGTTATGGATGTTTGAAAATTGAGATCACTACATCAATGCGAATCTCAAATTGGCAATTAGTGAGTCGATTGTGACATTTTTGTGGACAACTCTCCCGTTTGTCGTACACAAAAATATCATTAATTTGCATTTTTTTTCAAGGCGCTTTTACCCTCAGGGCAGGGCTTAAAATATACTGGAGATAGCATTTTGTTATAGGTCTTCGTGAAAGAAAAAGATCCTGCTGAGTAATACATTTTGAAAAAAGTGACATTTTAGTCATTTTGTGTGTTGGAGCGAATGGGGAGTTGTCCACAGCTACATCACAGTGACATTACCTATTCGGCCAATTTGAAATTCCCATATGTATAGTGATTACAACTTTCAAAAATCCATAACTTTCTTATTGCCTGTCCGATTTCGTTCAAACTTTCATCAGTCTGCTTCTCTGATTTTTCCTCTTTCTTTCAAAGCAACTCGCTATTAATTTTTTTTTTTGTCAGAGAATTATGGAGGACCCCATAAACTCTGATATCCCCCTAAAACTATGGATCTCCCTATAAGCAGTTCCGCAAAGTTGACAGCCCTGCATATGGTGCCTTCCCCCCCCCCCCCCCCCCCTTACCAAATCCTGGATCCGCCCCTGTTATAGAGTTATAATTATGTACTGAATAAAAGTCAGATTGGGTTTTTTTTCGGGGCACCTATCTTCAATACCCCTCGTCTTGGTGACATTAGTTATATCATTTAGACTTTAAAGAGTCATAGCAGAGATACCGAAGCTCGGGTGTTGCTGACATATTTCCAAATACATTTTACTTGTTTAGAACAGTTTTGACGAGAATTTTATTTGAGTCGTCGTGGACCAATAGAAAACAACGTGGAAAACGAGGCAAAAGGTTTCCGGCTTGTACAAGATGCGTCATTAATTTGCTGACGTTATAGGAAAGCGTCGATGACTTTTACCGTCTTTCGTGCGCCATGAAAAAGTGATGTCGTTTTAAACAAAAGGTGATTACAAAATGAAAAGTCAATAGCGCAATACCATCATAATTTAATTATAAACCCATAAGTTTCAAAGAATCTAAATGCTGAGTCACGTTTAACACTGTGCTACTTATGTATCTTCTCTTTCATACTCTCTCCCTCCATCTCTTCCCCTTTCTCTCTCTCTCTTTCACTTTTCACCCTCTCTCCCCCTCTCTATCCCTATATATTTTTAAGTTCCTTTATATATTTACTCATCCCTCCTCTCTATCATCACTCTCTCCCCGTCTCTCTCTAATTTCTTCTTCAAGTTCATTTATCTATTTTCCCAGTCACTAGCTATTCCTCCCAATAGCAAGGGCACTTTACTCTGTATCAAAACATATTAGAGTCAGTTATGCCATCCCTTTTTATTAACAACTATATCCTACAAATCACTTATACATGAACTATGAGTACTAGTCAAAACACCACTTGTAAAATTACCAACTAGTCAAAAAAAATCTATTATAGTAATCAAACAACTCCATGGCCAAACAATCATTTACATAACAGTTATTCAATCAATTAACAAACTGCATATACTCTGATGTTAACGTAAGCTACCGTATAAGAGTATGCAGTTGATAAATGCAGCAACTATGTAACCATTACTAAATATAGTCAATGAATCCCTTTTTTACCAGTATTTAAAGTTAAACAACTCCATATAAAACACTTATAATATCAAATGGAGTAGAACAATAAAGTCTGTGAACAAGTCAAAATGACAGCTTATTACAATAGTGACACAGCTCTATTTTTAGCGATAGAGGAAAGTCGATAATGATGACTGTTCATATACAATCAAATATGTATTACTGACTTACAAGCAGAAAAGTATATGACCATTAATCAACCAATAGTACACAACGAACATAATAAATATTTAAGTAATTAAAATGCCGACGACCATGTGAAAGTTAATTGAGTAGTTCGTTTCCTTGTTTCAGATTTTCAGATTTCATAGATTTATTTCATTTTCATTTTTCAAAGTAACATTTGTGGAATTAACAATGAAAAAATAATGTGCCAAAGAAAACAACAACGGAAAAGATTGCATTAAAGTAATTATTTGAAAATGAGACCGAAACCAAAGACCAGCAAATAAGCAGAGCTAGTGGAATCTTTGGTCCCTGGCAAAACCGGGTACATAATAATTCATGCAATACATAAATAAATTAAAGTAAACAATCATGCATATGCCAAAAACAACAACAGACAAACAACAAATCAAGCAATAAAACACTACATAACAAAAAAAAAAAAAAAAAAAACAAGAAGAACGATGTAATGAAAATTATTAATTCTTAATAGTAGGAACCATATTTCATAAAATTGTGGTCGCCAGAAATATCGGAACTTAAAACATTTTTATTGTCGATGCTACTAAGCTATACATTTAAATCATGAAAATATACGCATTTGAAGCAGGTGAAAGTGCATGCTCTTTCAGGGTTAAACCTTTTCTTTAAAATTATATAAGACAACAACACAAAAAGGAAGAAAAAAAGAGGCAGAATAAAACCCCATGCAGTTCATAAAAAATATTATAATTTATTACGCTGCAATTTTTAGATTTTCCCAGGAGTATAATTGGTTCCATGACATTTGCTCCTGTGACTGCTCCGGTTTAACTTTGCCATGTTAATCATATATACCTTAACCTTACCATAACGCCAATCCTAACCCTAATCCTAATCTTCGCATTGTCCTGAACAAAAAAAAAACCCAAATCATGACCTTGACATTAACCTTTTTTATCTTTCGAGGTGTCACCGTGTGTTTTGCTCGTTGCACACGACAGGTCACTAGCTGACGTAGGACTGCGTCGGTGACTGGCGCGGCCCTTGACGCGCCTTGTGAGAGTGGCCTTGTACAAAGTAATGCAAAATGAACAGTGTAAACATTTCTTTGAATTAATGGTGCTTGCACTGACTGCCTATAGGCTTGTGTGCAACTGGCACCCGGGAACTGGCATTATTCAAAAGGTATTATACTGGATGAGCAATTGGACCTGGTCCGATCGTATCCGGGCCCAGGACTGAGCCCGGATCCGGATTCGGGTTCGGGTTCCGGGTTCTGTTCGAGAAGGATATGGCTGGTGCAAGCTTTGATTTGGATGTTCTGGACCGCGATGTCATTGGACGAACTGAAGGGTAGGCGCAGGACGACCATTGGAACGGTTCGCACTGTGTGTTTACAGAGAACGGGTTGGTAAGCATCACTTTTGATTGTATGAGGAGACGTTGTTCCAGTACACTCCTCCCAGATAACCCATTGATTAACATCGTCGAACTAAATGAGATAAAGATATAAAGAAAAACACGGTATTGAAACTGAACTGAACTTATACTATAGTGCAAATTGTATATGCAGCACTGGAAATACCCACATGAGAGACTATCCGGGGTAAACCCCCCCCCCCCCCCCCCCCCCGGGTAGACCAACCCCGGGTCGATTAGGGAACTGAACATTTTTACGTATGTTTCTGGCCAATTAGTAAACCCAGGGTAGATAACACTTAAAACTATTTATACCACGGGTGTCGCAGATGTTTTAATTTATTGTCAACCCAGAGTAGTACTTGTGGCCATTCAGTCCACCCAGGGTAGTTAAGAATCCCAACCGTCTATATCACATGCATCCACAAACACGAGTCTGGGTTGACAAATTAAAACATCTGAGACACGCGTGATATAAACAGTTGGAATTATACCCTGGGTTGACTAAATAGCCACAAAAACTACTATGGGTTGACAAACTAAAACGTCTAGGATGCCTGTGATATAGACAGTAGGAATTGTTATCTACCCTGGGTTGACTAAATGGATATAGGCAGTTGGGATTCTTATCTACCCTGGGTAGACTAAATGGCCACAAATACTACTCTGGATTGACAATAAATTAAAACATCTGGGACACCTGTGATATAAATAGTTGGAAGCGTTATATACCCTGGGGTGATTAAATGGCCAGAAACATACGTAAAATTCTTAAGTTCCCTAATCGACCCGGGGTTGGTCTACCCGGGGGGGGGGGGGGGCACCCGGATAGAAACTCATGTGGGTATTTCCATTGCTGCACATATATATATATATATATCATTTCAGGCCTGGGCCAATCGCATAATTTCAAACACACAAAAATAGGATGGCATGCCCTAGCTACAATGGAAATTGTCAAGAATTTTACCTGTACAATGGAAACTGGTTCATCGTCTGCGTTAATAGCAGTGACGAGGTTTTTCTCAGTCCTCTCCGCAGGGCACACTGGGAGAAGGGGGAGAAGCACTGGATCAGCGGGTTGTGAAGACCAGGTTCGCACATTCGTTACCCCGTTTTGTGTCTGCCTGAAGAATGATCCATAGCGATTCAGAATGGCTTGCTTTTGATAAGGAGAGTATTCGCTGACGACCGGTACGGTATTGGAGTAGGCGAATTCATGATTACTTTCGAAGTTTGCGAGGAAACTGTTCTGGGCCGCTTTGAATTGCTGGTGCTGTTCACGGGCAAACGTGATTCTGTCTTCCAGACAACCATTATCTACTTCAGACAGGGAAGTCGCAAAAACAGCAAAGAACCATACGATCATAGAAAAGTTTTTACGTATGGCCGCCATCCTAGTCAACTCTATACTAAATCTGTCTATGACCGATTATCAAAACTGAAATTGAGATTTGAAACTGAAGTTACGGAACGCCCGTGGGTTGATATGATTATTTAGAAGGATTTGCAGATCGAAGAAAAACTGTGGGCCATTAGAGACATCACCGAATGAAAAGGGGAGTGATCGGATATGAACATAACAAAAAATAGTGCGTGTATGAGGGAATTCAGCATTGATTATTCATCGCTCCAATGACTAAGAATATAATGAGGCGAATGACTATACAACAGTGTGTCACTGGACAAACATACTTTTTTTTTCATTGGCGGCGTTACGTCAGGGGGCAGGGGTGGTCATCCCAATGATTTCCCAAATAAGTCCCTCCTCGAAAATAGTCATGGAATTTTATACTCTTTATTCTTGTAAGAGAATCATTTGGAGGGATGTAACCCTTCAGCACGATATGAATAGAAATTTGCTTTGTTTTATTTTGTTTTGTTTTATTTGCTCGATTGTTGTTATTTTCTGTTGCTCGTAAAATATTTTGTAGACTGTGCCTCCCTCTTAAAAAAAAACTCTGGCCCCGCCTCTTATTATTTAGACAGTATCAGCCGAACGCCATTGCAAACACCCCTGATCAAAGCGAGTTTGGTTTGAATGACGTCATAGGATCAGAATGTTTCATTAGAATTAACCCAGAAAGTGAAGGTTTATTCCAAAGTTCATGAAACGCACGAGTGAGTGATGATCTGATGATGGTGATGCAAGACCATCGTGCGACCATGTCGATTAGCGCGACCATGTCGGTTAGGGAAGTTTACGATATTGTTTTTCCCCCAAATATACTGCAAGATATTCAAGAAAACAAATCGATTAAATTTGAAATGTTATTTAAAAACAGGATGAAAATGCTCTTTGTTCGATACATTAGGACAGGTTTGATACGTGTGTTCTCATATTGCCAAACGCATGAAAATTTCTCTTTAATGGGGGGGGGGGGGTATAAATTATACTCATGCAATAAGAGTCCTACATAACTTTTCGGAATTATGAACCTCCGGAAATATGAACACTTTTACATTTCCGGAATTACGAACCCTATTTCATTTTCGGAATTATGAACCCTTTTTCATTTCGAAATTATGAACCTTCGGAATTACGAACGTCGGAGTAACGAACCTTCGGAATTATGAACCTTCGGAAAAACGACATGTAACCCTTTAAACATAAAGAGACAATATTTTTCTTTGTACACAGTTGTCAATAGGTGTATATGTGTGCTTCAGCCTCAGGAGAAGATATCATAAAAACCAAGCACAACTTTTTTCAATCTTACTACTACCAAATTTGGAAAGCTATCACAAAAGGATCAGTCATTGAAATGAAAAAAATATCAAAAATGATTTCTTTTATTCGAGTTCAAAAATGTTTCTCGTATATCTTGTATTGTTCATCTTCATTACAGTACATCAAAATTTCATTTTGCAACATTATGCCATATTTGAATATTAGCATACAACTTACGGTCAAAATTTAGCACACAAGAGAGTCCGAAAATAGGGGGACGTCATAGCAAAGATTACGCTCTGTGAACACATTTTAGGGGCGGATCGAGGATTGTAGAAGAAAAGGGGCACATTGACTTTTTTCTATGATGATTATTTCTCAAGAAAAATAACCATTTCATGTCCGATGGTATAGCATCGGGTTCGGGGCGGAAACAGAGTTTTGTAAAAAAAAAAATAATAATAATAAAAAAAATAAATAATGATAATGATAATGACAAATAAATAAATAAAATAAATTCAAGAAATAGGGGCAAATGTTTTTAAAAATTACAAAATTAAGGGGGTAATTTTTCTTGTGTAGTTACAGAGGGGTACATGTTGCCCCCCCCCCCCCCCCCCCCCCCCACACACACACACACCATCTGCCACTGGTTTGAGTAATGGTGCAGTTATTTGTATACATTACAATCTTCGTTTCCCCAACTTAAAACTTTATATTTCTATTCTCTTTCTTTTTACTGTACTCTACAATATGATAATTTATATCATTTCCGTTCTTCCTGCTTATCATTTTCGTCTCATTTTCTCTCTTATTCCCTTCTTCCTCTTTCTTTCCTCTCTCTTTCCTCTCTCTGTATTTCCATCATGTCTGTTGGCGTCTTTCTCTTTCGTTGTCATGCACTTTTTTTTTTTTTTGATCTTTTATTTTCTCTCTTTTTTCAAAATAAAGAATGTACAATTATATACAAATAAACAATATGAATTAACAATATTAACACAACTTTCATAGTATCAATAATACAAATGAAAAAGAAAGTTTCATATATAACAAAGCACCCCTCCCCATCCCCCCCCCCCCCCATTCCGGTGTACCTGCTCACATTCCCATTTCTCACTTACTCAAATTAAAAAGTTGGAAAACTGATGCTGTCAGGGAAGCTTCGTGGATGGGTAGGTCAAAAAAAAAAAACCAAAAAAAAACCAAAAAAAATTACTTCTTATGCATGACCAGCACAAAGGATATTCGGTAAGGTATTAAATGAAGTACTACAACAGAATTCTTTAAATATTTACTTGTTCCCATTTCAGTAAATGTAACCCTATTTTACCATTTTTTTATTGCTGATTCCTTTTCTCGATCTTTATAATCTAAAATCATCTTTAAAATTTTGTTCATTGAAGGAAGCACTCCTTCTGATCTGGAAAAATATATAATATATTTCATTATAAAAATAATAGAATTACACATTTTGATTCTATGAGAGTTTCCTTCGATCCCTACAAATATTAAATTCCAATTGCTGATGTCTATTTCCCTCAAATCCAGAGTACTTATGATTTCTTGCCAAGTTCGTTGCACTTGTTCACAAAGCAAAAATAAGTGTGGATACGTCTCCTCCTCCTTTTTACAAAATGAGCATAATTTATCAGGGACAAATCCAAATCTATAGAGGTGTTCTTTAGTATATAAAGCACCATGTAATGACTTATATTGAAATTCTCTATGTTTACTGCAAATCAATGTACGTCCTACTCTCAAAAATATTTCTCTAATTTCTTTCTTATCATAATTATATTGACTATGTCCATCTCGTACTTGTAAATCATAATCTTCCTGAAATTGTCTAATGAAATAATTATACATTTTCCTAGATTTCAAATTAGACAATATGCCAATTTGCCCCCAATATTTAATCTAATATTAAAGTTATGAATGTCAACCTGCATATGATCTCTCATTTTCCAATCGTTTGGAATAACATTAAAGATATCATGAATTTTCAATAATCCTTTGCTTTCAATACCTAACCTGCAAAAGTGAGAATGCGGTTTCATATGTATTCCATCCACTATATCAGCTATTTGGACAACCCCCTTCTTTAACAAGTCCTCATGAAAAATCATTTTATTTCTACTGCAAATATTTTTATTGTTGAAAAGAATGGGATTGATTTTATCTTCAAAATGTCTACATTTATCCAGTTCTTGCCACACTCTCAACATCTCTTTATAAAAAGGTGCCAAATTTTTCAAAGTCATTTTATTTATATCATAATCGCATAAAAATATGAACCTTCCCCCGACTGCCCTACAACAATAATCAAAAGAAATCTTCCACCCTGAATAGTTTTCTCCAGCATAGAGTAGCCATTTAACCCACATAACCCTTTGAGCTTTAATAAATGTTTCATAATTTGTCATTCTTAAACCTCCAAACTCATATTCCTGATACATAATTTTCCTTTTAGTTCTGTCTTTCCCATTCAGAATAAAATAAAAAGAAATACGTTCCACTTCTTCTAGAATATATTTTGGAACAGTAATGAGAGAAGAGACGTAATTAAATTTTGACAAAACGTAAGTCTTCAAAAGTTGGATTTTACCCGTTATCGTTAAATCCCTTTGCTTCCACCAACCTACAAGTCTTTTTATTTTACTTAATATCTCTTTGTAATTTAAATCCTCTTTCCCTTTGAATGGATTCCTTGTCTTGTAAAGAAAGTGTTATATCATCTGCATATAATATTTGTTTAATTTCACTCTGACCTAATTTAATCCCTCTAATATTGTCATCATTTCGAATATACAATGTCAATATTTCTATAGCCAGTACAAATAAATATGGCGAAAGTGGATCCCCTTGCCTTACCCCCCCCCCCCTTTTTTTATATCAAAATAACCAGTTGAGTGACACACACACACACACACTTTTTTATTTTTGTTTTTCAAATGTTTTTATTGATTTCATCAACATAGAATTAACAAAACATGTAAAATTTCTTTTTCAATTTTCATATATAAACATAACATGTATAATGTACTAACAAATATTTACAAAAAGCAATGAAATCTATTATAAAGATGAGATCCCCACCCGTCTCCGAGAAAAGAGAATACAGAAGTATTAAGAGGGTAATTATGTTTGCTAGAACCACACACATTAAAAAAAAATAAAAAAATAAAAAAATATAAAAAAACGAATTAAAGTACATAGAGTGAAATAAATCTTACCCTCCCCCCCAAAAATGGGAAAATAGAGTAACCCCTTCTCGGACCCACCCCCTCCATACATACACGCATACATACCCACGCAACCATACACACACACACACCCCTACACACACAATCCCACACATACATTTAGCATTAAGGTTAACCGTTCACAGTCACATTTACCTTAAGTCCCTCCCATTTACCCAGATGTAAGGCAATCTTGCCTGTTTTGATGGCTAACTGCTTTTCTTCCTCTATAAAATCTATAAATTTTTTTCTGCATTTTTGCTTTTGAAGGTAGGTGTCCTGCCCTTGATTTAAAAAATATCTGTTTTACCCAGATCATGATAGTATTCACACTTTTTATTCTATTCGAGTTACCTGAAAGACCTAAAAATATATCTTGCCATCTCATATCCTTAATTTCAACTAAACCAAAATGTTTAATGATAGATTCCCATAGTTCCCTCACCCTCTCACAATTTAAAAATAAGTGTAAGTATGTTTCTTTGTCTTTCTTGCATAAAGAACAAGAATCATTATCAACGAAACCAAACTTCATCAAATGAACTTTTGGGTAAATGACTCCGTGTAATAGCATGAATTGAAATTCCCTCTGTTTTCTAATAAGTGTTGTATTTTTGGCTGCTAGAAATAAATCTCTTAGTTCTTTATCTGTTAAATCAACATTATTACTATCATATTTTACTTGTAAATTAAATGAACTCTGTAAATCCCTGACAAAACATTCATAGATTCTTTTCGATTTTGCAGCATGAAACATTGTAGTTTGACCAAAAATATTTAGGTTTATATAAAAATTCGAGAAATCCACTTGTTGGAATTTAACCGCCGAGGTTGCACTCTTCCAACTGGAGGGTATGACATGTGCAATTTCTATTATTTGAAGTAATTGAGATGAATTCAATCCCAGATTTGTAAAATGTGCGAGAGGTTTCATATGACCATTATGTGGTCTATATGGAATATACACTGTAAAAAATAACTGTAGATTAACAGGTTTTTTGACTTGTAACTGTAGATTAACAGGTTTTTTGACTTGTAAAATTACAAGTTTTGGCCGTTTTTCTGTCAATACGGTATTTTTCTTGTGAAATGGCAGTAAAATTAGCAATTTTCCTGCCATTTCACAAGAAAAATACCGTATTAACAGAAAAACGGCCAAAACTTGTAATTTTGCAAGTCATAAAAACCTGTTAATCTACAGTTATTTTTTACAGTGTACCTTTATCAAATAAATCTTTTGTCAAATAGCATTTTACCATGAATACATATATTACTATTATTAAATATCAGAGGATTCATTTCATTTTCGGAGTATTTGAATATACTCATATCCTGCCAGACCCTCAGCATTTATAAATAAAATGGAGGTATTTTCAGTAATAATTTTGATATGTCATAATTGCATAAAAACAAAAATTTCCCCCTCTTGCTCTAACACAATAATCAAAGTATAATTTCCAACCAGCACTTTTTCACCATATAATAAACGTTTCAACCACATTATACGTTGTGTCTTAATCAAAAGTCTTAAATTCATCATTCTTAGTCTCCCGTTGACATAGTCCTGATACATCACGTTCCTCTTTATACGATCTTTTCCCGTCCATAAAAATTCAAAAGTAATTATTTCAATCTCATCAAACACCCACCGTGGAACTACTATTATGGACGAAACATAGTTTAATCTCGACAATGCATACGTTTTTAACAAATGTATTTTGCCCATCTTTTTTTTTATTTTACTAAGTATTTCCTTGTAATTAAGATCATCTTTTTTATTCGCGTCTAGAGAAAAATACATACCCAATATTTTAACCTCTTGAACTAGGTTTCCAAACAAGTGAACGTGAGAACTTTGACTATCTTTACCCATCCACAAAAAATTAGTTTTTCCTTTATTAATTTTTAAACCACCAACTTTCCTAAATTCTTCAAGAACATTTTGGAGCCTATTTATTGAATTACTATCTTTTACAAAAAGTGAAATGTCATCAGCGTACAATATTTGTTTTACTTCATTGTTCCCAAAAGTAAATCCCTTTATGGTAATATCCATCCTTATTTCCAAAGCTAAAACTTCAATAACTAATACAAATAGATATGGCGACATAGGATCTCCCTGTCTTACTCCTCTATTTAAACTAAAATAACCTGTAGAATAGCCTCCATTCATTATGCAACTAGAAATATCTGTGGAAAGCACCTTCACCCATAAACGAAACATTTGACCAAAACCAAATGATTCTAAGACACTAAATAAGAAATCGTGAGAAACTGAATCAAATGCTTTTTCAAAGTCAACTGTAACCAAAAAGCCCATATTTTGATACCGTGAATTAAACAACATGTCATCAATTAATCTTACCGCTTCTCCTATATTCCTTTCTTTGATATAACCAACTTGGTCGTAGTGAACGATTTCATTTAACACTTCTTTTAATCGTTTTGCTAATACCTTAGATAATATCTTATAATCTACATTCAAAAGTGTAATGGGTCTATAATTTTTAGCATACCTTTTATTTTTTCCTTCTTTTTCCAATAGTGTAATTACACCTTGCTTTTGTGATGTTGACAAGTTTCCCCTATCATAAGCCTCGTTCAATGTTTCGACCAAAGTTTCTCCCAGAAATGACCAAAAAGTATAATAAAATTCAACTGTAAAACCGTCATTTCCTGGAGATTTATTATATTTCATTTCTTTTAATACACTGAGACATTCATTTTCAGTTACTTTTCCTTCACAACTCTCCTTGTTTTCTTGACTTAATTTGGGGATATTATCAAAAAATTTACTATTCCTATCACCAATCAATTCATCGTTTGAGTATAACTTTTCATAAAATGATTTCATAATAAGTAATATTTCTTTACGGTTCTCTGTTAACTCTTCATCTTGGTTATATAATTCTTTTATCACGATTTTTCTTTTATTGGACTTCAATAACTGTTCAAAGTATTTTGTTTTCTTCTCCCCTTCTTCAAAATATTCAGCTCTTGAGCGGATTTTTAAACCTTGTTGGGAAAATTCAAAGAGTTTACTTAACTTAGATTTCTTTTCATCTATTTCTGTGACTATATCTCTAGACGATACTGTCAAAAGCTGATTTTCCAAATGCTTTATTTCTTCTTCTAATTCATTAATTTCAAGTTTTCTGATCTTTGCTTTTTTCTTTGAGAAATTGACAATAATTTATATTCCCTCATTTTCATTTTCAGAAAATCCCATCTTACTAGTTTATCAGATATTTGACACTCACATTCTTTTTTAAATTCAATTATTTTTTCTTTGAAACTATTTATAAATTCCTGGTCTGCACACAAACTATTATTGAATTTCCAGTAGGATTTACCAAATTCAGGAGTTTCCGAAAAATTTTGAAGTCGCAAAAGTATAGCTGAGTGATCCGGTGTAATTGACGTCAAAATTTCACAGGTTTGAACAAAATTTTGTAAAATGGACGAACCAAACCAATAGTCTAAACGACTTTGTATGACTGGCCACTTTTGTCTGAATGTAAATTGTTTTCTATGTGGATTTCGTTTTCTCCATATATCTACAAGACTAAATCTATCAAGAAAATCAGTAAAATTGTCATTGAACTTGGTTTTTAAAGCTTCCCTAGATCCTGCATAATCCAAATCTCCATCCATTATTGTATTAAAATCGCCACCTAACAGATAAATGTATCCGTTACTATGCAATTCAGAAATGCATTTATCCAATTCTTCTAAAAACTCAAGTTGCATTTTTTCTTTATCTCTCGTGGGAAAATAACAATTGCACAACACTAGCTTAGTCTCTTGAACTTCCAATTTAATTACAATATAACGCCCATTCTTATCTCTTACGACATTTTCAATCTTCAAATTTAAATTTGGAGATATAAGAATTAAAACACCTTTGCTGTGGTTAGAACCGTGACTAAAAAATACAGGGCCATTCCACTCTGATTCCCACTTTTCTTCTACCTCAATTGTACTATAAGTCTCTTGAAGTAAAGTAATGTCACTACCTTTACTTTTACACCATTCAAAAATATTCTTCCTCTTGATATTATCCCTTATTCCTCTTACATTCAAAGAAAGCTTAGCCATGCAAAAACATGCCACATTCCGAAATAACTAGCATTAATGAGATATTTATATACACAGATTGTACGGCATCATTTTCAGTCCTGCGAAAATATACAAAGTAGAAGATATGTGATAAATGTGAATGTGAACCCAAACCCCAAAAGTCAAAACAGTAAAGTGCATCTACAAAATCACACCACCACACACCACCACACACCAACACAATCACCCCACACCCACATAACCACACCTACATTAACGTCAAAGCTAACCTTGACCAGCCAAACTGTCACACACACACACACACACACACACACACACACACTCTCTCTCTCTCTCTCCTCCCTTTCCTTGTCTCTCTCTTTCTCTTCATCTCATTTCCACTCTTTTCCCCCCATCTCTCACTATCACATCCACCCCCCCCCCCGCCTCTCTCTCTCTCTCCCTCTCTCTCTCTCCCTCTCTCTCTCCCATCTCTCTCCCCTCTCTCTCCCTCTCTCCCTCTCTCTCCCTCTCTCTCTCCCGCTCTTTCTCTCTCCCGCTCTCTCTTTCCCGCCCTCTCTCTCTCTCTCCCTCCCGCTCTCTCTCTCTCTCTCTCTCTCTGACATTTTCATCATTTAGCTGCACCAACATTCCTTGCTAATCACAATAAACCAAGAATATTTAACACAATGTGTGTTGAGAGCCAGAAGGGCGTTAACATTATGTTTTAACACAGAGTAGAGTTAACGCCCTTCTTGCTCTCATGACCTACTGGGACTGATTGTGCCCTGTATTATGCCTATGGGAATGGGAACATTCAGTAGCCAACGGGTTAATTACCATGATTGTGTTGTAATCTATATACTTCGGAGGATGTACATAACAAGGTGATATAAATATGGTTAACTGACAAACAATGCACTTTCTCCTTGCAACATACCATTTCTATTCGTCATCAATTATGTAGTTTTTAATAGCACTAGTGCTATATTTGCACAGAGACATAAAGACTTACCATAGCTATGCTGCTTTACACACATGGAAAATGACGTAGCAAAAGACCATGCATTCTTCCCCACGAAAACCACAGAAGACATGGACAAAATTGAACTACTTATGAGTCAAAGCAATTTTTATCTATGTAGTAAATGTTCAAGTAAAACCTCTTTTTTTCGTATTTATGCCAAATCATCTTGGTCAAGTATGAATCTGATAGTCATTGTTGTACCTGATGCAAAATAGGTTGTCGAGGATACACGTACGGTACTATAATGTATTGTACAGGATGTACTCAATGTCCCCTATGAGCTTCGTTCTTTTATTAAGCAAAATAAATTAAAACCGGGAAAAATCGATCAAAATCGAATAAAAAGGCACCCGAAAATGGGATGCCCTTTTCTTCTTTCTTCTATTTATATACTGCATGTAGTTATACATTTATATACAGGACGTGCGTCCCCCCCCCCCCCAAAAAAAAAAAAAACAGTCAGAAAAAATCTCCCCAAATAAATATTTCAAAACATTTGTCGGAAAGTTTTATACCCGTGGATAGCTTAGGGTCTTTTCTATCAAATGACACACACGCAAAAAAAACCCGGTTTTTTAACTCAAGTGAGCAAAACCGACTTTTGCGAAAGGGTGCAAAATCCAGACTCGAAAAGAATTGGCATTTTTGTTATGGCTGGTACATGTATAACAATTTTTGAGAACTGTTAAAACTTGACAGTTGGAAAAAGTCTCCCCACATGAACATTTCAAAATGTGTTCACAAAATTTTCATACCCATGGATAAATTAAGGTCTCTACTATTAATGACACCAAAACATCGAAGAATATTTTACGCTTGAGTGAACAAATGGCATCGTTGTGAAATAGTGCAAACTTGAAAAGTCTTCGAAATGTTCATATTCTGATTATTAAAAGGCAATTAATGAAAGGATATGTTTTGTTGTTTGTATGTAATGACATATCCCATCAAAACTTTATGGTTGACCGAGGAAGCCAGTTTGAATTTAAAAACTGCCCTATTGATATTTCAAAACACTCTATAAAGTAGTTAATTGCTCATTGCCAGCATAATAATGTTGATGAGATACGGAAGTACACACAAATCAAAACATGTTCTTTCATAAATTGTCTGTTCAAAATATTACCATTCCCAAGCCTTTACATGACTCTCAACTGTGCTGATACAAGCCAGAACAACTACAAATTCTATAGTCAAGTATGGATTTGCAAAATTTTGCATCTTTTCACAAAGGTGGCATTTGTTCACTCAAGCATAAATAATGCCAACTATTTAGGTGTCATTTAACAAAAGAGACCATAAGCTATGAAATTTTGCTTCAAATATTTTGAAATATTTATTTTATTTTTCATGTTTATTATTATTTTTTTTTGGGGGGGGGGAGGGAGGGGAGACTATGATCACAACTGATCGTCCGTGTTTTTGCACGTGCTTATCCGCAGCTGCGCTCGGCTGTGGGCCAACTCCTGCGGTTCGTCCGTCTTTCGTCTGTCATGGTCACAACCAGTCGTGCACCTCAATGCATCTCTTCTTGGGCGTATTGCACCCTCCTTATAAACATACCCCTCTTACCTGCAAGATCTCTTGAGGCGAACGTACAGCCCCGTACAGGTACCGTGCAACCCACGTGCGACATGTCACGGCTCCGTATGGTGCCATGGTCTTCGTGAGACCTCCGCAAGGAATCCGTGCGATGCACGTACGAAAGAAGGACGTGCAGGAAGTACGATGGCTGCGCGCGTCACGTGCGTTTATCAAAACACGTACCCTCACCCTCACGCGGATATTGTTGGACATGTCCAACAGCCTCCTTTCGTGTCTTGAGTGCTCCTATACGTGCTTGGAAAAAACGTACAGACCCGTGCGTGCGACGCAATGATTTTTCTACCAAATCCATCGCAGACCACAGGCAAGGGGATGCGCGACTGGTTGTGACCAAACCGTTGGAACTTATAACATGATATCATGACACAACAAACACAGAGTATCCACTCTCCGTATGTTCGGGATCATGGAAGAGTGAAGGCAAATGACACAGCTAAAAAGGGGCTGCGGATGACCAAGTTTTGTCCTCAAAATTTACCGCATACACCTTTATTCTAGCTACCGTTACAATCCTACTCAAAGTGAATGGATTGTTTGATCATAATGCTTGAAACAAGGACATTTCTTTCTTTTTTCTTGGTTTCCGTTTTGAGTCAAATCTAGCAACCGACGAAGGAGCAGTGCGGAAATCGGCGACTATAGCCAGGGCTACTGACTTTTGAGCTGAGGTATTCCCACGACACAAATAAACACGTGTATATGATAACTTTGACAGCTCGAAAATCGCGGTAGGAAATGACTTCCTATAGCGGAGTTTAAGGTGGTTACATCTCTATGTCAAGTACATTCATGTGATTAATAAACGATTAACGATTAATGATTGTATGAATGGGCGAAAGCAGCTCTTAAAACGTGCGAGGGTTGACACATCATATATATGTATAAATTATGATGTGAAAGGAAATGAGAGAATAATGGTTGCGTAACTTAAATCAATTTAAGTTACGCAACCATTAGTCTCTCATTTCCTTTCACATTGTATTTATTTCCACGAGAGTTGCCAAAGCTGTTGTATATGTTATTTCCTTACAATATATTATATATATATGTATATATATCATATAATTATATATGTATACATACACACAATTACCCTCACCCACACACAAAAAACTAGACAGATGTCTCAGTAGCGGACGAGGGGAGCAAAGTCTGCGAAAATTATGACACCCGCTCTTCACGACACCCCCCCCCCCCCTCCTCCTCCTCCTGGATCCACCATTGCATGAGTCTATATTCATTGACCTAGCCTAGTCATGGCATCTCCAGACAGCCTTCAGTTCTACCGGTAGGACTTCTAAGCCTGATAGAGACATGGGTTACCAGTTCTAAAATCCACAAAATCCCACAAGGCTCCACGTTTCCAACTCTTTCTTCCCTTTTGCGACATGACAGCATTATTTAGAAATTAGTGATGACAATTTTTAAAAAAGGTGACAGAAAAAAAAATGCTGTTGATGGAGTAACCAATGATGGGAATATAATGTCTGTATAAGTTTGTTTTAGGTTCACAAGCAGTTTGTAATCATTTAAAACACAATGTTTAAATTCATATGAAAGACTATAACACGATAAAAACTACTTTCGAAAAATAAACTCAAGATAATTTCAATAGCCCTGTCTATCACCTTTCGAAATGTGCGAACATTACAATGGTGTATTACATAAACCGAACCTGATTTCTATGGGCAGTACAATAGGTCTTTGAAATTGCCCTTGAGTTTATTTTTCGAAAGTAGTTCTTATCGTGTTCTATACGGTTAAAACCCCACCACGAAATATGGGCATCAAGATGTACTTGTTATGTTTGCATCATGAGAGCTTTCGAAGTAACACATGTCATTCAATGGAATTCACGTTGAAGACAACAGAGACTGGCATAAAATACAAACCTTTTGGTAAAATGACCTAGTCATGTGACTCGGATATATGCTTTTTCCTGTATGACATATATCTGTACTCTAGCTCTAATCCCATTCTCTCTCTATCTCTCTCCCTGTGTCTTTCAATCGCTATCAATTTTTCGTCCTCTTCTCTCTGTCCTCTGTCTGACCACTTGTCTATCTGTCTCTATCTCCCTCTTCCTGTTCTCTCCGTCTCTTCTCTTCATTCTCTCTGTCCGTCTGTCTCTCAATCTCACCCTCTCTCTTTGTCTCTCTCTCTCTCTCTCTTTCTCACTTTCCATATAATACTTCCCTTTCTTTCCTTCTCTCTCTCTCTCTCAGAGTGGATTGACCGCAGAACAGGGATTATTCTTTACTACCAATTGTCCTGTTATTTTATTTTCACAAGTCAAAAAAACAAAATATAGTACCTGTTCTAATATACACATAAACAAATGGATTTTACAGATATAAAAAGGATAACGATAACATAAAAACAGATACAACATGTACAATATTACTGTTTCTGTCACAGCGACAAGTATAATGTTTGAGTTTTGTTATTTGGATTTTACTGCTTAATTCATTCCGAGACACAACGATCAGTGCAATATTGCATTTGGATTGAGCTATAAATTATTATTAATAACAATACAATACAGAAGTAATTAATTGCATTAGATTTCACAATTTTTACGTTGTTAGGAAGGAAAAATATATCTTTAAGGGGAATGAAGCCTCTAATTTCAAATTGCAGTATAGGTATCTATTTCAATTGTACTTTGAATGTTCATTCAAGTCATGATTAAAGCGGTCAACTAATGCATAATTAAATCCAAATGGTTTTTTAAAATCATTTCAAGTTTCAGCCAAGGTTATTATCATGTTAAACGTGAAATTATACCTTCTATTGATTTTCCTTGCAATTTTGTTAGTTGAGATGTGACATTAAAAAAAAAATGGTAGGGTAATTAAGGGGGACACTTCAATATTTCTTGATATTTCGACATTTCTTTGTGTCTTATATCCCCTACCCTTCCCGCTCCTCGCTCCCCCCCCCCCCCCCTCAAAAGGTAAAACAGCATATACATCCTATTGGAAAAAGCTTCGTAGTTTAAGCTTTCTCTTGCACACACACACACACACACACACACACACAAAAGAAGATAACAAAAACCCCTCCTCAAACAGGGCGGCATCCATTAGGCAAAGTTTTTAACACGATGTTTATTAATCCTTTGGGAGGGCTCGGGGAGTCGAAATATACATACAAATGCAAAATATTTCGCAGTTTAAAAGAACAACCAATTTTTCACATACATCTGCGTCACGTTAATTCAGACAAATGGACATAAACGCTCGGGGCAAAGCATTACGTTATGCTCACATCAGCAAATCAGCTAAACGTAAGAGGCATGACCAAAATAAAAAAACAAGAAATGGAGAAAAATGACTGGATTTAATCTAATCGTCATGCTGTATCTTAACGGAGTACAAATATCTCGCGGTAATGGCTAAACAGAAATAGGGTATCTATCATATATTGACATTAAAGATTCTTCTCGACTCTTCCTACGTATACTGCCTAGCCGAGTAATCATTACCCTCCTTCGCGAGGTTACACGACGAAGAAGAGCTAGAGTTACGAAGCTATAGGCTGCTTCCAGGTGAAGTTGGTTTTCACTGCTGCCAATGAATTGAGTTATACTGAGTATGAAGTAACTAAACTAACATATGGTGGGGGAAATAACTTGAGATTAGTCTACTTTATCCGGGCTCGGTGCACCACTTTCATTAACAACAAGGGAGCATAACACAGTTACATTATAACGGGTAAAACCTTCTGCACCTGAATATGTCTATAGCACGAACTGTAAATCTCAAGTCTGACTAGAGATTTACAGTTCGTGCTATAGACATATTCGTCTTGTTTCTCCGCAAAAATGGTCTTTTATTCTTATTACATTATACAATTTCCCATACAAACTCTGATGTCGCGTAAGGCATTGTTACGTTGAATAAGCATTAGGCGAGACACATAAGAGAGATAGAATCATACATTAAGTTTGACAAGAGGATAGTGAAAAGAAAAGGGAAAACCCCGAGGGTCAGATAATGTTGTTATGGAGATTAATAGTGGTGATCCATAAGAAAACTTCTTGTTCAAAACAAAAATTATGAGTGTCTGGGTGTGCGTGGTGTGTGTGTGTGTAAATAACAACGTCATTATTTAATATTATGCGGATTCATCCCCCCCCCCCCCCCCCCCCCCCCCCGCCAGAGGATCAGGGATCCACCTCTGTATATGCAAAAGTTAACACTAGCATGAATTTTATGGGCTGGACCTAACAATGACACGGAGTAAGTTGCTATCTACTCAAGATGACTTTGACTCTAAATTCGTAGGCAGATGATAATGGCACGGAATTCATTGCTGTGTACGCAGTTACACTTCCATTTAAACGTTGAACTTGGAATTTGGAATACAAATGTCATGAGAATTGATGAAATTGTTGGAATTAAGATTACCTGATTTTGAAATCGGAAAGTAGCCAATAAGCTTAATCAACTTTATTTTGGATGTGTATACATAAGGCCAAATTTAAAAAAAATACATGTTCAGCGTCCTGCCTTTTTGCAAAAAAAAGGAAAGACGCCCTTTTTTTTTTCCTTTTTTTTCCAAAATGGCCGACCGACCCATTTATCCAAAACAACCGGTCGGGCTATTTTTCCAAGATGGCCGCCATTTTTCTGCGCTGTAAACCGGCTTATTTTATTTTCATGCTACGCAGTATTAGCAGGAGCATCGTGCTTTCACTCGCAATTTACACCACACTGATCATTGTGTGGAGATCAGAGCAGCAGAATCCTTTTCCCGAAAAAATCATGAAATTTACACTTTTGGGGGGTTTTACACACAAAAAAAAAAAAAAAAAAAAGCAGGCGGCCTCCAAAAAGGAAGCGGGCGGGGACGCTAAACATGTATTTTTTTTTATTTGGCCTAACGTGGTGCATAAGGATATTGACTGCAATGACGTGTAGTAATTTTCTTCTTTTTTTTCAATACAAAACCATTCAGTTTTTTCAGGGTTTTACAGGATTTCTTGCGAATGACAACTCCTGGCTATTACCCTTATTAGTACACCTTGAGCATATTCTTTGCTATAAACATTTTTATAAATCAATATGAATCTTATAAGATGTTTCTTTCTAAATTAATAACGACATTAAAGCTTCTATAGCCACACCATTCAGGCGAGTTAAATGTTTGTGTGCTATAGAGAATCTGATAATCACTCTGTCTACGGCATAGGCCATGTTTCACGATGTGTTCAAAGTGATAGGTATGCTCTTCTCAACGTTAAACATTTACCATGTTTACGGGAGATAATTACAGTGTCGAACGACGAGCAAAATGCTTCTTACTATCGGACACTTAAGAATGTCTCTCACTTTGGTGGCCCCTTAAAGTCAATGCTATCATCTGAAAGTACTATCATCAAGCAATAACTTTCTCCCCTATCACCGGATGTTTGCCGATGCGCGTTTTTCTTCGTAGACGAAATTGGCGAAGATACCATTTTTTTACCATCAGGAAAACTTCTAAGAGGTTCGGAAATATTTTCTTATCGTTCTTGTTCCTGAATATATAATTAATCAATTGTTAATTGACAAGTCAAAAGGTATCCATTAACGTGACTGGCGGCGAGCGTTCAAGTATCTTACAGATCGAAGGAATTCCGACTGTTCTGGAATTTTGTTGCACTTACAGGTTAGCATATATCTAAAGACCAGTTTGAAGTTCGGATGCTTCGTGGCGTAGATAATAGGATTTACACAGCTATTACAAAGCAAGATGGCTGCCGTCCACGGTATAGCCGGGTCGCTTGGCGGTATCATAAGCGCTACTCCGTAGGGTGTGATACAGACTAAAAAGGCCAGGACTACGTAAAATAAGTTCTTAGTAATCTCCACCTGTCGTCTGCTCAAGCGAAGTTGCTGCTGACTGGATTGTCGCTTCAAACTGGCATGCATGGAGGTAGAAGAGCCCTCCGCTTGCTCGGTCATCGCCTTCATGTGGCGCTTGACGTGGAGGTACACTTTTACGTAACAAACAATAATTAGTACGAGTGGGACTGGGTAGAAGATCAGGGTCTGCAGAACGCTGTAGTAGTCCGAGAGCGGGTGCGTGGTCTTGTGCGAGCACGTACTGTATTTATCGGCATATCCAAGCTCTCCTAGTCCGATCATCGGGGGAATTAGCGCGACCAGGAACGGCACAGACCAGATAGCAAGAATCATGAAGGTTAGATTGATGGGAGTATAGACTCTTCGAAAAGCATTCAAACTCTGTGTGATCACAAGCCATCGGTTGATAGCAATGGTGGCCAGCGTGAAGAGACTGCACCCTACGCACGTAAAACTCACCAGCGCGACCACCACGCAGACCCACTCTGGCAAAGGCCATCCATCCCGACTGAGAAGCGCCACCGCATTCCACGGGATCGTCATGCCCGTCAGTAAATCGGCAACAGCAAGGTTTACAACGAAGATGTTCGTCACCGTTCGAAGTTTCCGACATAAAATGACGCCTAGGACGACCATGCTGTTGCCGAAGATTCCTAATGTGGCGATGATGATGAAGAAAACGGATAGAACAACCCGCTGAGTGTAGTCGTCGAATTTGAACGTTCTCCACGACACGACGGGTTGCATTGTAGATGTTTGATAGTGTTCCTCTGTTGGAGGCACGCTCGCATCGGATAAATAGCTCATGCCCTCATCCATGATTGTTATTCCAATCAGATCCAGCTAATCCGAAAGTGTTCTCGTCCCCAAAGCAATCTGTAAAGAAATATAAACATGAAGCTAATTAACAGGATCATAGGCTAGTTGTCAGGTTTCATGAGTCATTATGTTATTCCTTTCATTGGTTATCCATTTCATTGTTTTTCACGCGCTTGAAATGTATATAATTATAGGCTAACATGTAAATGACGAATCTCATTAAATCAAAATAATGAAATCAAATCAAAACATTGACGGGTTTGCTGCCAACACCTAAGTCAGTCTTCAAAGTGGACTAATCCAGGCCAGGTTTGAACCCCGACTTGTTGGATCAAGTTGAGTTAGTCCAGTGATTTATGGAGCGCAAAGTATAAACCTCTTCTCTCTCTCTCTCCCTCTCTCTCTCTCTTCCCTGCCCCCTAGCTCTCACATTACGCGACATCACAGTCCTTTCTTGTGAAACACAATCAATATTATCATTGCGGCACCACCCTAATCAAATCTTTGCTATTGTGGTTAAACGAAACAATTTACGGAACCACTTCCAGGTATTAAGCTAATGAATCAATATCGATCACATTGAGTTTATTTCAAGAATATTTGTCTGCATATAAATGAATTAAGGCTATTATTAGAATCATAATAGCTTCCCTCGATGAGAGGCCACTTTGAGCGATACCGATTTCGTTTTACCGTAGACATAGTATAGTGTATAAAATAAAATTTTCTGCGAGAATAACGATTTCAAATGGATAGCGCTGTTGCGTGTGTGTGGGTGTGTGGGTGTGTGTGTGTGTGGGGGGGGGGTGTGCGTGCGCTTTAAAAAAAAACATGAAATACCGGGCAAACTTCATTTCACGAAATCGGAGTTTGGAGATAGATGATGCAGAACGTCATGCGAGATTTAGTTTCTTTAGACCCAGGGTTTCAATTTATTTTCAAAATTAGATTATCGATTCATCCATGATTATATCTTATTTCATTCTTTGCTCGAAACTTTTGTATTGGCTTTCTGTTTATGTGAGCAAAACAATTATCCATATATAAAAACGTGCAATATAACTTGCATTTTTAGATGATTAGAACGAAATATAAAGTAAGCGAGTAAGAACGAAAGAAAAAACAGAAAGAAAGAAAGAAAGAAAGGAAGGAAGGAAGATAGGAGGAATAAAATAGAAAGAGAGCAATATTCATCCATTACGCTTCCAGTGTATATTGTTCGTCGTATATCCTGCTATCAATTCTATGTTCATGTGAATAAATACTGACCTAATTACTTATGAAACCAAGTCACCTTGCCCAATTTGATGTCAACGTAATTAAGTCAAACCTTGAACTACACAATTTGAAAGTGCTTATCATCATCGGTGAATGGAATGCAAATGAGCGAAAAGAAAACCAAACATCAACTGTGTAGTGGTAGAACAACAACAAAAATATTGACTATTTTAACGCGACAGTCAAAAGAGTAATTTTGACAGCTGTCAGGATCCTAAATTACACAGAAATGGTGAAACATAAATATGCGAGCCATGACCCCCCCCCCCCCCCCCCCCCCCAGAATGTTAAAAGGAAGTTGCAGTTGCGACGCAATTTTATATCAACATTATTCGGATGATTACCTCGACATTCTGTCAGAAAACAATGAGTTTCAATCTAAGGGGCAGGGGCAGTTGCCCCGAATAATATCAAAATTAACTGGGTGCATTATCCTACGAACAATGCATTCCCTAATCCTCAAGATAAATGGACGCCCATTCATGATACAAAATTTTACATATCTAAAGGTGGTTTTCAGTTTGGTTTAATGAACACGGAATACTTAAAACAAACAAACAAACAAACAAACAACAAACAATTAATTTTAAAAAATATATATATGCCTAGGCAAGCAAACAATGGAAGCTATATGCCTTTCAAGCGCACGCAGATAATATCTTTATGAAATCAAATGAAATAAGCCAGAGTATAATAACTTGAATAGTATGACAATCATCCCATCATAATCGCAAGAGATATTACTTCAAAATACAAAATCTGACATTAATTTTAAGCTCGTAGAGTTAACGCCTGTCTGATATGATGACAAAAACGTGACAGCTTTGCAGTTGGTTTAAGTACGAGCTATAATGCATGAGCCTTCTGAATGTTCGAGCGATAATTACGGGAATAAAAACAAAATATTTGCACTCATCCTATATTTTTTGCGAAGCATGCTATTTCTAATTCAGAATTCCAAAGAAGAAGCCCCCCCCCCCCCTCCCCTCCAACGTTTGAACCCTTTTTATGGGTTCTTCCTTAAAAACTTCCTATGTGCCAAGTTTATGTCGTACGTTACATCTGTATATCTATACAAAACAAAGTATTCCGGTATACAGTACAGTATCTATAGATGTAGTTGTTTTAACTCTTGTGACATTTAAACAACGCGTCGGTTCACTGCTTTTATGTAATCCTGTTTGTAGCTCATATTACACTGAAAGTAGCACCTTACGTTTGACTGACTTTTAAGCCTCGATATTTCCTGACTATCCCGAGATATAATCAACGTGAGGTGCTCATGCAATAGCTAATTGAACCCTTGACTGCGATTGATATCTGTATAGCAACCCATTTCCTGGGTTGGAACAATGACCCATCGGATTATAGAAAAATAAGATAAAATGGTGCAATAATTCGAGTTTTACAGTTGTGACAGTATAGACCCTGCCGTTTTTCTAGAAGAATTGAGGTCTGTTTTTGTTTTTGTCTGTTTGTCGTTGTTCTTTTTCAAGACGGAATAAGATATATTGCAGGATTACTTGCGCTGTAGCGGAGAGATTCACATTCACGTTTTGGTCGGCTACGTGCAGTTCAAATTTCCCAGGAAAGGAAAATTTCATAATCGTATAACCTTAAATTTATTAAAACATGCACCTCACTCCATACGTTTACTCGTGCTGTAAAAAAACCCCAAAACAAAACTTTATCCGAGGGAGCACATACTACAGATTTTTTTTCCTTAAAATTTAGTTTTTCTCCTTTTTCAAGTTTTTTCCTTTTCTTATCTTTTTCGTATTTATGTACATTGACATATTTTATGATTGTAATTAATATTATATATGTAAAATGTATATTGCTACGGCAACCCCCAACACATTATGATTATGAGAAGGAAGTACATTTATTTGAAAATAATATCTGAAAAGTCCGATGTGTTAAATTCTGCTTCACTTGCGTGGTGGCAATGGTGAGATAAGGTCGTAGCGCTTGCCACCACGCCAGTGAAGCAGAGTTTACACATCGGATTTGAAAAGCTGAAATAAGACGCGTAAAAGGTAATATTAAACTCTGAATCATAATTTATATTACACTTTAACAGGATTTTTTCACGAGTTGTACAGGGTTTGGTATACATGCATCATGTATGTGACTACATGGTCTATATATAACCCATGGAATGGTATACGTATACATTTAAATAACATGAATCGACATAATACTACATACCAGGAAGAAAGTCGGTTAACCATTAAAAAAAAATCTTTTGTTGTTTTTAAATGTTCTTTTGGAAACAATCATATTTAACTGTTAGAAAGTAAAGAAAGACCTAAATACAAATAACCATCAATCTACCTAAGATTGCAAAATTTGGGATTTTAATCAAAACTGTTTACTGATTACCGATTGCAATTATAGTGGGTTTTGCTTTTCAAATAGTTATTTCATTCGATTTTTTTATTTTATCTTATCATGTCGACTATATTTGAAAAGCAAAACCCACCAAAAAGTGCTTGAGGCCCACATAACCAAAAATACGAATGAACGTTCGAGAGTTTTTAAAAATACAAGTTGTTAATGCAATTAAAGAAAAAACAATACATTCATCATTTTGGCTTATTCTGAAGCTCTTCCTACTGCAATATCACCTGGAAATAGTTTTCAGGGTATTGCAGAATATATTTCTTTATTTAATTCCGTAAATAAGAGACCCTTTATTTGTTTGCACCGAATATACTATACAGACATAAATATTCGTAAGTTATAATTATTTACAAAAACACCGATGAATAACTGTGTGAAGCTAAAAGTGAATAAGGAAGATTTTAAAGATAATGACATACATATTAATTTCATTTCCCTTCCATCATTAAAAAGCATAATTGAGAATATACTGGTTTAACCATTAGAATAAGACATATTAATTCACAGATTCGTAATGAGATATCATAATTCTTATTTCACAAGATGGGCTTATTTGGGCAAATGTGTGAGCGTGCTATTACCAAGCAACATCTATTCACAATGGCCCGAAGTTTACTAAAAGATCATATATATCTCGATTCAAAGTGGTTTCGACGGAAAGGGAAAAGGGCGAAATTATTCGCCGAGTCAATAACGCTTTAAATGTCATATCACAATGCAAACTCGAGACAATCCTCACAATTGTCATTTAGGTATTTTATCGGTTCAGTGGTAAAGTACCCTGTTTCCTGTACCCGGATACAAGCTATGCTGATGAACTTTCAAAACCCACTAATCCGCTACATATTAGATGTCAGATGTAAGGCCGGTGATATTTTCTTTCTACATTTTGGAAGTATGCATATATAGGCGTTCAAGATATGACAATAACGAGGATAGATTCTCGGTTCGAGGAATGAATTCATTGCATATCTCAATTCCTTAGATAAGTGGAGTAACGTGGGTCCATCCATTTAGAGGGCACTGGCATTATGGAGGAGGAGGAGGGGCGGGGGCACCTGTCTTGCTAAGTGAATGGGGAATTGAGTGGGAGAGGTCCTGTGATCTTCTTTTCACCTTCTCTTCCTTCCTATCCCTTCATGTTCTTTATGCCCCCGCGCTCTCCCCCCCCCCTCTCTCTCTCTCTCTCTCTCTCTTTCTCCATGCTCTCCGCTTTTATTTTGGTCATTCGATGGGGGGGGGGGGGGAGTCCCCTGTGCCTTCTGTAACCACGTCACTGGGTTGGTTAAAATGTGGACCTATACACCAACTGGTTATAAAAAAAAATCCCCATATGTTTTACGTACAACTTTTTTTTTTAACCAACAGCTGGTAGGTTTATATAAATATTTTAACCAACATTTCTGAGAGTGTATACTCGGTCGAATATTTTCGCTCCTGAATGAAATACGTCAATGTCATGCTTTTGCACGAACTTCAAGCAGATGAATAATTCTCTCTTTGATATAGCTCTTAAACACCATGAATGCAAACCAACCAAACGATCCGATCAATTCAATGTGTTTTTGAAAGGGGATCCATTCAGTCCTGCAACGGTAAAAACCTTGACATGTGAGATGTTTACGTCATGTTTTTGCATAGCGTCCATCCAGTGAAAATTAATAATTAATTTCCCCGTAATACTATAACATTTTCTCCAAATTACAAAACAAACATCTTCAACTATTCAATGACATGAAATGCGCAGGCATCCAAAGTGGTATTAGATTATTAGTTTACCCCGGTCGTGCATACCAAAGCATGACATTGACATCAGGGCGCATAGTTTCGTTCCTGGATTGGATGTGTTGTTGAATATAAAAGAGTCATTTAGTTTTTTTTCGACGAACGGGTCCATTTTAAAGAATTGTTTTAATGGATGATGACGTACAATTTATTTACATGATATTATTCCATATTTTTTTTCAATTGAATGATAATTGTTTCACCCTGCCATCTCCATGTATTAATGTCAGTTTTCAGAGACAAGGAAAGGAGTTGAGGGGTATTTTTTATCGGGGTTGGGGGATGGGGTACAAATGCATGTAATAATGAAAATTGTGGCTTCTCTTTTTAGCACTCATACAGTCAATCAGGTAACAAAAATCATTAATTTTTTCGACGAACGGGTCCATTTTAAAGAATTTTTTTTAATGGATGATGACGTGCAATTTGTTTACATGATATTATTCCATTTTTTTTAATGGAATAATTGTTTCACCCTGCCATCTCCATGCATTAATGTCAGTTTTCAGAGACAAGGAAAGGAGTTGAGGGGTATTTTTTTATCGGGGTTGGGGGATGGGGTACAAATGCATGTAATAATGAAAATTGTGGCTTCTTTTTTTAGCACTCATACAGTCAATCACGTAACAAAAATCATTAATTTTTTCGACGAACGGGTCCATTTTAAAGAATTGTTTTAATGGATGATGACGTACAATTTATTTACATGATATTATTCCATTTTTTTTTTAATGGAATGATTGTTTCACCCTGCCATCTCCATGCATTAATGTCAGTTTTCAGAGACAAGGAAAGGAGTTGAGGGGTATTTTTTATCGGGGTTGGGGGATGGGGTACAAATGCATGTAATAATGAAAACTGTGGCTTCTTTTTTTAGCACTCATACAGTCAATCACGTAACAAAAATCATTAATTTTTTCGACGAACGGGTCCATTTTAAAAAATTGTTTTAATGGATGATGACTTACAATTTATTTACATGATACTATTCTATATTTTTTTTTAATGGAATGATAATTGTTTCACCCTGCCATCTCCATGCATTAATGTCAGTTTTCAGAGACAAGGAAAGGAGTTGAGGGGTATTTTTTATCGGGGTTGGGGGGTGGGGTACAAATGCATGTAATAATGAAAATTGTGGCTTCTTTTTTTAGCACTCATACAGTCAATCACGTAACAAAAATCATTAATTTTTTCGACGAACGGGTCCATTTTAAAGAATTTTTTTTAATGGATGATGACGTGCAATTTGTTTACATGATATTAGTCCATTTTTTTTTAATGGAATAATTGTTTCACCCTGCCATCTCCATGTATTAATGTCAGTTTTCAGAGACAAGGAAAAGGAGTTGAGGGTTATCTTTTGGGTTATATGTCGTATTTCCGAAGGTTCGTATTTCCGAAGGTTCGTTTTTCCGAAGGTTCATAATTCCGAAGGTTCGTTATTCCGAAGGTTCGTTACTCCGAAGGTTCGTTTTTCCGAAGGTTCGTTTTTTCCGAAGGTTCTTTTTTCCGAAAATGAAATAGGGTTCATAATTCCGAAGGTTCGTATTTCCGAAAATGAAATGAGGTTCGTATTTCCGAAAATGAAAAAGGGTTCGTATTTCCGAAAATGAAATAGGGTTCGTATTTCCGAAAATGAAAAAGGGTTCGCATTTCCGAAAATGAAAAAGGGTTCGTATTTCCGAAAATGAAATAGGGTTCGTATTTCCGAAAATGAAAAAGGGTTCGTATTTCCGAAAATGAAAAAGGGTTCGTATTTCCGAAAATGAAATAGGGTTCGTATTTCCGAAAATGAAAAAGGGTTCGTATTTCCGAAAATGAAAAAGGGTTCGTATTTCCGAAAATGAAAAAAGGTTGTAAATTCAGAGAATACGGCGTCAATCCGTATTTCGGATAGGGAGGAGGGGAAAGACGGCCAAGTGTAAAGATATTCATTTCGTACTCAATAATCATAACAATGATGATAACAATTATAATAAAATCCAGAGAAATAGCCATTATATTATCGTAATTCCTATCAATATTATCATTATTATTATTATGATTATTATTATTATTATCATCATTATTGTTATTATTATTAATATTATTATCATTATTATCATTGTTCCTATTATAATAACCAATATTTGTGAGCGAGCGTAGAGAGCGAGCGCCTCAGGAATACATGTTTTATTTCTCATAAAATGATATTACTTCGGTGATTAAAATACATACTGATGTATTGAAGAAAGTGAATGATCGGATTCCGGATTAAATTTGATACAACGAAATTGGCTTGAAGTTATTCATATAATGTATATACCGCTTTGGAAAATGAGACACACCAAAGTTCCAAGTAGATCTTTACAAGCAGGAAATGGCCACATAATGTTTTTGAAAGGGGGAGCTGATGCCTCTTGGCAGAATATCATACTCCCCGTTTCTACAATTTGCAAGCGAGCGAAGCGAGTTAGAAAAAAACATTAAACCCTTTTTATTGTAATGGAAATGCAATTTCGCCATCAAAAGACAAATATAGAACATGTAATAATGAGCCATGAATAATATTACTTAACCCTGCTGCCGAATATGGAATATCTGGGCACTTCACTCGCCCTAATGAAGGGCGTTCCCTGTCCCAAACTATTCCGTTTCTAAATCTTACGCGCTAGTGAGCAAGTAAAAAAAAGGAGATATTGTTTATAGAATAATGATTTTGTTACCAGATAATACAAACAACGATAACATTTTGAGTACCTTCCCGCCTACAGATAAGGATAGCCGACCATCTCGCTTACCAAAATAAAAGGATGTTCGGGCACCACGCTGCTGGATTCCAGCGAGCCAAACATTGACACTTTATTATCTTTAAGACATGTAAGATGTAATTACTTCGTCAACATTCAACATAAATTGTGATTAAAAATATACTATGAAAAGTGTATACTAAAAATAAGGTGGGGGCGTCCTGCATCCCTAGCCCTCAGAGCCATCTATAACAGAGTTTGGCCAACTCGGCTCCATGTAGGTAGCAATATGGCGCTTGTTGCTTTGTTAGGCAAGCACTAAACAAAGGAATATACGCCATGTTGTGCCCAAATAAACCGAGTTGGCCGAAGTCTGTAATATGGCTCTGTAGATGACTCTACAAGCCCTCCCCTCCGGTCCCCAAAACAACAACAGCAATAAAAACAACAACATAATATTACAGACAATTCATAAAGGAGTCACTGCTATGTTTAATAAATAGCCTGGCAAGTAGCACAACATATTATAACAAGCATATTATTGATACTAGGCTATAGGCCAATTATACGATCATGACAAGGGAAATAAAAGAAGCAATAGTAGAGTAACCGGTGCAATATCTAAGTCTGGTCGCATAACTCCATCCAAAATGACATCGTCATCGTAATTCTGGGTAGTCCACTTCATAATAACAATTGTAATAATAATAATAACAATAATAACAACAACAATAATATTATCAATTATACAAATTATAATACAAATAATACTAGTAATAATAATAAATAAATGAATAGATACCATAAGCAACCAAAGCCGAAGAAAGATGGATCGTAACAAGTTAAAGAAGGAGTCTTATCATCAGGTTGATATGATTTTCATAAAAGGAAACAAAAGTAAAACCAAACTATAATGCAAAATATCTTAAACAATTTATGCAGCAGGGCAGACTGAAATCATTGAGCATGTTTTATAACCTTGCAAAAGTATTAACATTTCTTAAAACAGATTAAAATCTTAAATTGTAGAGGTAAATGAATGAAATGCAGCATAGTATGCTGTAAGTAATGACCTTGCTTACACAACTATACAGCATTTTGTTTGCCGCATATCTGAAATGATTTATTTATTTATTTATTTCTGATATTTATACAGGGTGACTCATTATCACCAATATTGGTGGTCTTCCATGAGGTCCTGATAGCAATAGTAAGTAACAATAATAGCCAACAAAATCATGAAAATAAACTCATAACAAAAATAGATAAGAACATACATAAATATATATATATAAACATGTAAATACAAATGATCTATGACGCAGATAGTTTTCAAACACTTTACAATTCCAACAGAACTTTACAAAAGCCGTGCAGCAGCTACTTCTTAAGAAAACCAAATTCAAAGAAAAGAAAGATAACAAGTGAGCAACAACAAAAATGTTAAAGCCACTGCTATGTAGCACACCGCATCTGAAGAATAAAAATAACTCTTTATACTGGCAAATTATGTGTAAGTATATAGGTCAGGTGCAATCGCTAATTGAATATAATGATAATGATTAAAAGCAACATACAACCAAATTTGAAGAATAGTGGATCAAAATGTTAAGTTTTCTTTCAGTCGGGCTAAAATAATTATCATACAGGGAATAATCCTAACTATCTATGCCGCATAAATAGATTAAAATCATTGAACATGTTCTTTAACTTTGCCAAAATACCATCATTTCTAAACATGGATGAAAATCTTTCATTTTATACAGCTGCTTACAGCATAATAAATTTGTACAGATTCTAATGAGTTGCTTCATTTTACTGCACAGTCTGCGTTTTTAACAGTTACAACCGCTGACCTGAAGTTTGAAATAACTTTTACAAGCATAACGAATTACAAAACACTAAAAGACATTGAGAGTAAAACAATCCTCATCGTAAAAAATAGAAATAAGGAATTACACATGGAGAAGAAAACATTCTGACCTAAATTAATGGCTTTTATCAACCAGTGCCCCGCCTTATAAGGAGTTGAAGCGATTTATTTGAAACAATCGCAAGTTAAAATCAATCGCAACTGTGTACTTAACATAGGCCTAGGCATAGGCGTACGAGAAGGGGGGCTGCTGCAGCCAACCCCCCTCCCCCGGATTTTGAAAGTGCAGATATTCCGGCAACTCACACCTCATATTCAGGGAGTGAGGTGCCCGAATATCCTCATATTCCAGTCATTATATGCCGAAATATGTTATTTTTATGATTTTTCACAACGGAAAGGCACAATTATTTTTGGTCGCTAGCTTCGTGCGCTCGTAAATTAAAAAAAAGGAAAGTTGCTATATTTTTACAACAAAAAGGCCATAGGTGCCGTAACAGGGATCAAACCCCCAACCTTCGCGATTCCAGTCAAGCGCTGTAAACTGTTCGACTACGACACCTCCACACACGCACACACACCCTCACACACACACACACACACACACACATAAACACTTATTCGATTTTTCTAATCTCGTCCTCTTATTTTCGTCTCTTTTCTCTTCTCCTCTCCTCTTTTATAAACCTTCCCAGTTTTGTGTCTCCATTTCATTTTTTTATTCATTGCGGGGGTGGGGGAGGTGCTTTTCGTCGAAAAGAGATCCGCTTTTTGAAGATGGCAAATAAAACCATAATATCCTATCGTTACCCTAAATTTTCCCTTTAACAGTGGCGTAGCTAGAGTCTAGCCATTGTGGGAGCACTGGCACCATTGGAGGCACAAGTCTTTTGGAATAATCTTAAAGCTAATCTAAGACGCCGCTGGTGGAAGAGGGTTGGGGTGGGGGGGGGGGGTGGTAGCCGGGAGGGGTCCAACCGTCTTCTTTCCTATTCCATTTTCTTTCTTTTTTTCTTATTTTTTCGCCATCCGATGAGGGAGGGGTGCGGGCGTGCCCTCCCCCCCCCCCCCCCCCCCGTTGCTACACCTCTGCTCCTGATGAATTCGCCTTTTTTTACCAGGAATTATGAACCCTATTTCATTTTTCGGAAATACGAACCCTATTTCATTTTCGGAAATACGAACCTTATTTCATTTTCGGAAATACGAACCCTATTTCATTTTCGGAAATACGAACCCTTCTTCATTTTCGGAAATACGAACCTAAATTCATTTTCGGAAATACGAACCCTATTTCATTTTCGGAAATACGAACCCTTTTTCATTTTCGGAAATACGAACCCTTTTTCATTTTCGGAAATACGAACCTTCGGAATTATGAACCCTTTTTCATTTTCGGAAATACGAACCTTCGGAAATATGAACCCTATTTCATTTTCGGAATTATGAACCTTCGGATAAACGAACCTTCGGATAAACGAACCTTCGGAATAACGAACCTTCGGAATAATGCAACAAATGTTCGGAATTACGAACCCTTTTTCATTTTCGGAATTATGAACCCCCAGGCATGGGAAATTAGTGTTTCGGAAATACGAACCTTCGGAAAAACGAACCTTCGGAAAAACGAACCTTCGGAAAAACGAGATGCTCCCATCCCTTGTCAGGGTTGGGGATGGGGTACAAATGCATGTTATAATGATAACTGTGGCTTCTCTTTTTAGCACTCATACAATCCATCACGTAAGGTGCTCAAGGCGCAACAATAATCGACTTTTAGCTTGGCTACACGAATTTCCTGGCTCACTGCAATCGAGGTATAATAAATGATAGAATTAAGTAAAATAACATCTGATTTAAAAGATATTATTATACGTACATGCAGGATTACCAAAAATAAAATTGTGGCTTACCGTTTAAACTTTATTTTTTCTGACTTTTGGATCAGCGGAAGGAAGAATGAGGTCACTCGATGTAAGTCAAACGAATAAAAAGGAGTGTATATATTGGTATATGGAATATGACTAATGTCTATTTGGATTACCGGGGGTGGGGGTAGGGTCCCATATTACAATGCATATTATCGGACTGTCTGTTAAATGCAGACTTTCAAAAAAAGTTAAAATACAGCAGATGGCATAGTTAGAAATAAAAAGTGGCTTAGCTATGGAGGCACGTCCTCCTCCCAACCAATCGAATGCGGGAAGGAGAAGAAGAAGAAGAAGAAGAAGAAGAAGGGGAAGAAGAAGAAGAAGAAGAAAAGAAGAAGAAGAAGAAAAGAGAGAGAGAGGGGGGGGGGGGGTTAGAAGGGAGAGGAGGAAAAAGACCGTGGAAAGAAGATTATAGAGTCCCTCTCATATACCCTCCCTGAATCAGACTTTGTGCCCCCCCCCCCCCCCCCCCCCATGATGTCGATGACCCTCAAGGACTGGACCCTACACTCTTTGCCACTAGCTGTGGCTGTAGGCACCCTGATGCGTATCTAAAATCATATCCTTGCTGTTTTAACAATCAGGTATTATAACATCAGCAACGACATAAATCACAGCTTCTCAGATTCAGAATCACATCAGAAAAGAACAAAAGCGGGCAGATGTATTTATGCCTTTAGGAGAAATTTTTATTGATCGTCTCACCCCCATTACGCGAAATGGCGCTGAAAATACAATACCGTACGAGGAAAGCATTGTTAAGTCGCTATGATGTAATTATTATTTCTGACGTTTATAGCAAATTTGAGTGAAAGATAACGGCTCGTAGCACTTTTTTAGGCGGAAAGTTAGTTCGACAACCTGACTGCTTTTCAATTATTTTGACGCAATAGTGCACTGTATGTAACAGGGGTGGGTGCAAGGACGGTGACTTTTCCCCCTTCGCGCGCGAAGCGCGAATGCTCTGACGTTTTATAGCAAATTTGAGAGAAAGATATTTCGGCTCGTTGCCCCTTTTTAGGCGGAAAGTTGGTTCGTCACCCAGACTGCTTTTCAATTATTTGGACGTAATACTTCACTGTATGTAACAGGGGTGGGTGCGGGGAGGGGGTAGTTTCCCCAAATTTCAACCCTAAAACACACCCTCAATTTCTTGTGCATTTTACCCAGGAAATTTTGCAATTGACCACCGCAACGGAGCGGTAGAGAAGCTTGAATTTTATACATTGATGATAAACGGTTTTCTATTCACTCACTTCTACAATCGGGAGAACAACTAACGAAAACCATTGAGAAAAGGTCGGGAAATTCAGCAAGGCGACCTGACATGCCTGAAGTGGAGATTTCTTTCAAATGTTGAACTTTTGCTAATGCTGTTTTATACACTTTATCCTATGTTGGGGGCGCAATGTTCAGCAGGAGTCAGGTGAACTTACATGATAGCAAGCAAAGCAACAACAATTACATCTTTATTTGTCAAATTTTGAACCCTTAAGCTATTCAAGAACTATATACCGGGGGCGCAAAGATCCTGAAAGAAAATAATTATTCGATGGACCAAAGCTTTGGATTTTTTCGCATTTCAATCGCTAGATTTCTAGTGCATTTACTCTGCTGATTAAGTGGGGGCGTATATTCCGTAAGGATTATGATTTTTCTTCATTTCCCCCCTTTTTTTTTCTTTCTCTCCTTTGCATTTTTGCGCCCCCTCCAAGTGCCACCCGGGGCTCGTGCCCCCTGCCCCCTGCCCCCTAGATACGCCACTGATGGAACTAACTTTCTAATAGATATATTCCCCCTTCTCTGTCCTTTAATGACTCTATATCGCCAATATCAAAGTAATAACAACTATAAAAGGCAAAGGAATGCTTCTGGCGACTGCATCGGGGAAGAAGTGATGAGCTAATTTTAGGCGTCGAAAGATGGCAAAAATGGGCTCTAATTTGGTGGCTCCTTGCTGTTTCGATCTTTAATCACAAGAGATGGATTGGAGTCATAATGGAGTGAAGCCCCTGGCTATCACGAATGGACGGCTTCAAGCCCGCTGTATGTAAAGGACGTCAAATTCAGGTCGGTCTAATGAGAATTCGTGCTGAGACGAGCAGGAAAATATTAGCGTAGAGGTAGCCATGGATGGATTGGAAAGTGAAAATTAAAATATCTCAAAATGGTAATGATGTATGAAGCTATAGAATTTGAAGGAAAGACAGTGGCGTTGATTTTTTTTTCCGTCACGGACTGACATGAAGAGCAATGGATAACTTGCAAGATGTCTATATACTGGAAAGCAAATCGATTAAGGCAAGAGTGGCCATTCCTAAATGATTATAATGCAATAATTGTAGGCCTATTATTCTAACCCCCCCCCCCCCCCAAAAACAACAAACAAAAAAACAAACAAACAAACAAACAAACAAAAACGGTCAGGGTGAAAGTACTTTTATCATAATCAAAATGATCGGTGGTGATGACGTGACTGGTGTCAACGGTGGTGATGGTGGTGCTTGGTGATGATAGTGACGATGACGATGATGAAGAAGTTCATGATGATGATGATGATGACGAGGAGGAGGAGGAGGAGGAGACAGAGGAAGAAGGGTTGGTCAATATAGAGGCAATTGCTTTCAAAGGCTACTGTAGCTAGTAATAAAGTTAATATTGAATGACATGGAAAGCAAGGACATACAAACAAAATCGGGAGGAAATTACGGATAAACGAATCATAGAGCCAAAACTATCAAGAAACTAAATGATACATAAATATTTTCCAAAGTAAGGTAGAGTAGGAAAGGACCATTTGCTAAAATTAGACTTGATGGATTCAATGACATTGAAGTATGACTATAATCAATCAGAACAACCCTCGTTACACGTAGTCCCATTAATGAGAAATCACGCTGTGAACAGAACGGTGATGAGCGTGGGCAGGAATATTATCATGGCGAGTATTAGTCCAAATAAAAGATTCAACCCATTTTGGATACAGGTTGAAACAAAAGTTACGGCAAAATTAAACCCCTAAATGTTTACATTACATCTGTAACAGTTTCGCCGTTCATTGTCTTACACATCAGAATAAAATGCGAGGGATAAAAGCGGCAGCATGGATGTCGAAATGAACTTGTATCATCTTCTTGCTTTGCCTCCCTTCCCCCTCTTCATTTCTTTCTTCGTGCTTTGCTTTTTTTTGGTATTTTGATGGGGGGGGGGGGGGTGTCACTTCCCCCAATGCCCTCAGTACCTGCGCTACTATTTAGGTTAGGCTTAACAATAATATTTTGGGAATGACATATTTTGATCAGAGAATCGGTGGTTGGTAATTGATGAAAATTGGATCCTGCTGGATTTTGTTCGAGAGTTGGTACAAACTCCATGCCAGTGACCTTCATTAAATTCCCTTAGCAGCTTTTGAAAAGCTACTTCCACGTTGTAATGATCGACGAAAGCGCGGAAATCAACGAATAATGATAGAGATAAAAAGGGTGTACAAGTCCACATTCAGGTCGGTCAGGAGAGATCAAACTTGAAGCCAGAAAAAACATTCAAAAATGCATGTGAGTTTTTGCCAAAAAAGCATTCTTAGAAAACAAAGCATGTAATGATAACTTACAATTACACCAAATGCCATAGCAGTAAGCCCAAGGGGCTAAATAAGCAAGCATTGACTTTACAAAAAAATACCCGGCCAATCACTAGTGTAGCCAGCTCTTTCATATGGGGAGGGGGGTCGACTCTCAATCAAGGGGTTGAGGGTTCGAATCCCAGTCCAGCACTAACGTCATTTGACAGGACATTAATCCACGTTTGCCACTCTCCACCCAGTGAATGGGTATCCGATATGCCAGAGCTCGCGCTGCATATTTGGCCGCTCGGCTATGGCCGGTGTAATAATGTGGGAGCGTCATTATTATTACTGATTAATCGTACCTTCAATTAACCAGTACCTTCACATTAACTACACCCGTTATAGAGGGGGGGGGGGGGGGGGGGGGGGGGGAGAGAGACCCTGTCCACCTTTGGATACTCTACTTCTGTAAATGCAAAACCTGTCCACACGTAAGTACCATCATTTGCAAAAGTTTAAGACCACTCACTATTCCAAAATGCAATAAGTCAAAGAAAGAAAAAAATTAAACATATTTTTCAGACATACAATAATTTTCATGGCATAACCTATGTATCATACTTGAACTACGGGCTTATACCATTACTCTTGTGCTATGTAATCATTCAATGAGACAAAAGAAAGTATTCCAAATTATTGAAATACCCACAATTCCTGAGGTGGTCTTAAACTTTTGCAAAAGATGGTAAAATGCTATACTGACCAACCCATAGATCTATATCAAAGGACCACGGCTGGTCGGCTTGCATGGTCAGATTAAAAATTAGCAGATGGGTCAAAGATAGGCCTGTTGCGATGAGTGAAGAAGCAATCACCCGTTTTACTACCAAATCATAATCTCGCCACTTCAAGAAATTATTACACTAGATCAAAAAGCTAAAGACGTCCCCCATGCACGCCCGCACGCTCTATTAACAGTAATGATAGGCCTATAGTTTATATTTTCAAATCCATACACATTCCGAAATTATCTCCTGCTGAAAGATACAGGCAAACACTGTGTTCCCATAGATTGGTTAGGAATAATATATCTACGGTATATTTCGAAGTCAATCAACCCGGCAAAAGTGAATAACTGTTTGCAGATGTTGGGCTGTGTTGCGTGACCCGGGGATAGCGTGTGGGTGTTATAGCACGGCCATGGGGCTAACGAACGAAATACGACCTCTCTTTCGTGCTTGGAAGAATGAAAACTTGTGGCAAAAATATGATAGGAGGGAGGGTATGATTTCTTTTTTTCTTCCGTTAATTTATATTTTTGTTTACCTGAGCATATAGTACAGATGCAAAAATCGTTAAAACTGCGGAATAAGAATTATCAAATAAAATATCCAAATGCGATTAGAAGCATGAAAGTTAAAATTGAGATAGGGCTAAATTGGTGTACAGCGTTGTCAAAAAAGTGTTGAATTAAAATGTAACATGTCA